>JAHWFO010012650.1:1500932-1557440 GCA_023313115.1 Rhysida immarginata
ACTCACTCACTCACTCACTCACTCACTCACTCACTCACTCACTCACTGCTTTACTACGGCTTTAACAATGGAATCTTTGTATGGCTATGTGGGCTCAAATTTGTTTCATTTTCACAGCTTATTTAAAAAAAATTTTTTTTCACATTTTCTTATTTTTCAAGCATCAATAGTAGCCTCAGATGAGTAACATATTTCAATTTGGTGGGAATCTGTGAGGCACATGTTCGTGTACTTCCCTTGTAAGCATAAACCAAAATACTTGTGTTCACCATATTTTTCGTCAGATTATTAAAATGAATCTTACGATTAGCGGGGATGAAGCAATCATATAGGGCTAAACATGCTGCATGGTCTTGAAGCTATTTACCAAAATCTGGCAGAAAATCTTCCTTGAAGATTTGAGGCTGTAGTAAAAGCAAAAGGAGGTTCAACATCATATTAATTTTTATGAAATCTTGGTTGCAATGCAGAAACTTATCATATTAATTTCAAATGTATGGAAACTTTTGATCACATAGAATATTTCATGGACAGTAAAAATAATGTAATCAGGTGAAGACAATCTTCTACAGGTAATAAAAGCATGGCTTAATAAATTTTAGGGGATGATGTGAAAACTCATATGCATGCTTTTAACCATTTTTACTGAATTTTGTTTTTAAATTTGATTTTTATATACACTCATTGTCAAAAAAATAAAAGTTGCACCCATAGAAAACCTATGGGATGTTCTTTTATAATTCTGCCCCTGGCACAAGATCTGCAAGAGCTTTGTAGCCAAGGTTTAATCTGCATGGAACAAGCTGATTCAAGACTACGTTAAGAACTTGTACGACTCCATGCTAGGATGTGTGGCAGAATGCATTTGAAATATGGTGCCCCAATATCCTATTGAAAGTTGTAATGATTTTGGTATTCTGACCAATAAATTTTGTCATACCCACACTCATTGTTTAATCATTTGTTGTTGGTGGTGAGGACTAACTTCCTTTAAATATATTTTCAATGTGATGATTACTTCTGGGTGCAGTTTTGTTATTGATGATGAGTATATAAACGGTCATTCAGTAGATTCTTTTTATATAAACAAGTTTTTATAAGTAAATTCTAAATTATAAGGATGAATTCTCTTCTTAAAAATAGATCGTTTACTATTGAGAGCAACGGAGTTGTTTCAAGAAGGGGGTATATAAAGAGTGGTGTTCCCCAAGGGTCTCCCTCAGGCCCTATACTTTTTAATAATACTGTATTCTTCCTCTAAGACCAGTCACAAAGGTAAAAGCATTAATGTATGCAGGTGACCTGAAAATTTTTTCTGAAGTGATAAGTTGGGATGATTCTTTAACCCTTCAAAGCACTTTAGATTATATCTGCTTTTGGGTCGGATCTAATGGGTTAAGATTAAATGAATTCAGATCCTTTTTGATTCTTTTTTTTTTTTTTTTCCAAAAAAATCAAATAAATTTTTAGCTATAAGCTGGGTGGAATGAATTTTTAACGAAAATTTTTTGCTAGGGACTTGGGTGTTATATTTCAGGGTAATCTGTTGTGGTCAAAACATTTGGAATATTTGACTTCTCAAGTTTATTTATCAAATGACTTAACAATTTTTTTTTTAATTTTTTTGTTTTAATAACCTTTTTTTAAAATTGTTATTCCAGAGATATTGTACTGTGCTTTGATATGGTTTTCTGGTAGATCACGGAATTTTCTTTTTTTACAGAAGAAAATTTTTCAATTCTTTAAATTTTTAATATGTAAATTTGGACCTTGTGATCATCTTAATCATGATCACTACAAAACTTTTAGGTGGGGAAAACATGGGGTCTTCCCCTTCAGATTATGTGGTGGGTTATTTCCTGTTGTTGTTGTTACTATTAATTACATTAATTTTAATTAATTAAAAAGCTCCCATTTATTTTATCTGAGCACTCAAATGGTTAATGAAATAACTGTTTTCATAAGTAAATTCTAAAAAAAAACAATTTATTTTCTAAATGATAATAACAAGTTGGGCAAAAATTATAAAAAAAATAAATAAATACCGGTAAATAAAAAGATTCAAATGAAGTAATAAAAAAAGTAATTTTTGACGTAATTATTTATTATATGCAGCACAGGAATAGGAAATGTGTAAAAAAGCTCATTTTTGGAACCAGGAACTTAAATGCAGTATTTTAGATTTTTATTCCTAGCAGAAAAACTGGGTCATAAAATCCAACTGTTAAAATCTGTCATTTGTTGTTGTTTATAGGTACAGTCATCAAACAGAAATACAAGTTCGTCTGCAATTTTTAACCTGTGTTTTCTCATCAATGGGATCCCCTGATAATTTCAGTAAGTGCCTAAATTAATTTTTTGCTAAGTTTTTATTTTCAATTGTTATTTATTATTACAATAATGTCTGTTAAAAAAATTTCTTTTCTTACTAATGAAAAGTTTTTTTTCAAATACAACTTAACTGTTGCAGTATTTTTGATGATGTTAAAATTATACAGTATAACATCTATTCTTTTGAAATGGTTAAATTTTATTTTGCACCAATAATATGTAATATTTATTTCATTTGGATTTTAAATATATTATTTATATTCGTTTAGTTAAACAGGCAAATGTAATTGAGCTTTTAACCATTGAATGGTACCTTCCTCATGTGAGAGTGGATGTGATAAGAACTTATATGATACTCTGTGCTTTGGGGCTAATACTGTATACAAGGGCCCCAAGAACCAGGTGCAGGGTTTGAAACCGGTAACAACTGTTGGATCGACGGTGTTACATATCTTCCAATGCACGGCTTTTAACAACAGAATAATGAAAAGCAAAAATTAAAAAAAAAAGCGAGTAGAACTGGCTGTCAGAATGACTTTCTTGTGTTGTAGGCATCGTCACCAATGATCTGCATTACAAGCTTATAAATGCCTTCATGCTACATCAGAAACCTAGCTTTTCTAATTGGATACAATGCTAACATTGTTAACAAAATAAGAGTAGATACTTAAAATCCACTATGCTTTCTTAAGGAACGTTTTAAAGAATGGGACATACTGAATCTAATTTTGATGGTTTTTTAACAGTAAAGCATCCAGGTTATGCATTCTATTTAAATGTAAAAAATACAGAGGTATTCTGTATATTCATGCACATTTTATTTCTACCAAGTCCAGCAATGAGTCAACGTTGATAGAATTTTTACTAGTTTTCTTGGCTCTGAAAGTGGGAGTCTCATTATAGTGGAATAGACACAGTAGATACTATTTTGAAAAAATGGGTTGTAAATTTTGAACTAGATTTAAAGGAACATTTAGGTTTTATAAAATATAAAGATGGAAAATTTGCATATGCTAACCATATCCTGGACATAGGCTATAAAATCCTCAACATGGAGCAATCAGTGTACATTTTAAAATATGAAACAAAATTCCAAAAGATTAAACAATCTTGAGAAGATAATAATATTAGAACCAAATGTTTAGAAGCAGCCAAAAAGAATTGGAAGCAGGTCTTTCTTACCCAAATAAAAATGTACTGTTTAAACAAAATTTCTTCTTTCTCCTTTTGTTTTTAAAATTTTCAACTATTTAGTTTTTTTGATTATTATTTATTATCAGCTTTATAAGGTTACAATTTTCATATAGTTAAGTGTTCCATATTTTTTATTTCAACAATGTATATTTCCCAGAAAGCTTGCAGTTGTTATAGCAGCATTGTTTGTTGTTTTTGTTTTTAATATCATTTCAAATACTCTACTCAGTTTGAAGAGAATCCTTCAACTTGGCAGGATTACATAATTTTGCACGTATAGTCAAGTTTAGAGATTGTAAAAAGAAGAGGCAGTGTGCCATCCAGAAAAGTTCTTTACAATCAATTCATTTCCCTGAAAATGCTGGCAGACAGAATAATTGAGAATTAATAAAATTGAGTATTACTGATATTGTTGAGAATTTTATTATAAAGTAGACCTTCATTCTTTTTGACATTGGAATAATTCCTTCTTTTTTTTTAATGTTTACTCTATCATACTCCTTCTATTTAAGTAGCTATTGATTTTTTTTAAATGAGAAAAATATTTAAAAGAAGACTACAGAGGGTTTTAGGGATCTAGATAACAACATGATAGAAAATTAACTGTGGGACACTCATTCATTTCACATGAGCTATCATGTGAAGTATAGTTAGGGTAGGCATTAAGGTAGTCTTTGAATAGCAAACTAAAAATATTTAGTTATGCCACCAAAAATTGAAAGGTATTGGGAGAGCTACATAACAGCCCTTTCCAACGTCAAATTCAGCTATTCCAAAATTATGAAAGCATGCTACAAGCAAGGCTTCGTAGTTTCCAAGAAAGGGATATCAAGCTTACTTAACAATATTGGCAAAACCAGATGTAGCTCAATTTCTAAGGGTAAAAAGCAGGCTATTCTGAGACCATCCACTGTTTGTACACTGGAAAGTTTGGGCTCTCATAACCGGATGTAACCCACCAACACAACGGGCCATTGAACAGAATGTAGAGACATCTGTGAACATGGTAACTACAATTATCAACTGTTGTTTAGAACTGGAGAAGCGACACAAGAGCCACATTCCTAAGTTGTTGTTGTTGTTGTTTCATGTTCAAAAGTGACGGACCAACTGTGTGATCGATGTGGTCACACTAGATGAGGTGTATGCTTATTTAAGTGACTGCAACAAGACCCGAGTCATTTTCTATCGCCCACGGGGTTCAAAGGACTTCAGAAAATAGTACTGTGAATAAAAGTAAACGTTTTCAAAAGGTTTCATGATCGTGGCGGGATACAACTACAACAGCAAGTTAACTTTACACGGAGTTGAGTCAAAGGCCAAAGTCAACACTGTATACATATCAGACTAATGTTCTAACCCCCATATTTACCCATGACAACCTCGGTTTGTACGGTACAAAGGTAAACAAAGTATGGCTGCGCCAAGACCAGGCATCGAGTCACATAACGCATCAACTTGCCTGTTCCTAGAACGCATGCAAGAAGAATCAGCTCCATTCCATTGTGACATACTATCAAGTTGCCGAATGCATTGCCTATGGATTTTTGTGGCTTTGGCTTACTTAAATGAGCCCTCGGAAAGAGATGACTGCAAACAGTGCAGGGTCTTTGGAAATCATGTCAACAGGAGTGGTTACAAATTGATCTTGGTGTTCTGTGTTCCAGCCTCTTGCAGTGGAAACTGTGATGCCTGGCTACCGGATTGAACACACTCGGTGGTGAAAGGGGTTTTAACCACCTTTTCTAGCCCTCTGTAAATTGTTACCATAGATCCGTAACGACCCTCTGTATAGAGTGGTAAAATCAAGCACTATTTTATTTAAATAAGTTAAAATCAGTTTGTTTAAGAAGAAAAATTCAAATGCTTTTTTTAGATGATGAAAAATTTTGTAAGAGTGATATTGATTTATAAAAAGTTCTTATTTTGTTCATCTTTCTTTCATTCAGTTAATGTTATCAATAAATTATTTAATAAATTTTGTTGTTATCTGCAGGGAGTTTTTATTTATGATAGTTACATTAGTTATTATACATGATTTAAACCATCTTTTATCACCTGCGAACATTAATACGACTTGTATGTGTTTCAGGATTAACATTAGAGCAAGTTGATATCCTTTGGACCTGCCTTGCGACTGATCATGAATGTTCAGATGAATTATTTAGTTGGATATTGAATCAAGCTAAAAACAAAGACCAACATGCAATGGGATTAGAAACTTTTAAACACATTTTTATGGAAAAGGTTTTTTATTTATTTATTTATTTATTTATTTATTTATTTATTTATTTATTTATTTATTTATTTTATTTTATTTTTTTTTTATTTTATTCTTAAAATGTTAATTCTTTGAAAACTAAACGATTAAATCAAAAAAATTTCACTTAACATCTGTTTTTTCCTTCTGTTTTTTAGATGCCTCTTCTCCCTCCTGAAACCACAAGCATGACTGCATTGAATCTCTATCAGCAGTTAGGTGGATTGACAAGATTGGCTGGAATATCCGTTGATAATGAAACAGAGGTAAGTTAGATGTTTTATTAACATCTTAGCAATGTTAATTGTAAAATTTCCAAGTGTTGATAGTGACTGATATGTTCGGTTTTTAAATGATTTTAGATTTGCGGAATGACTCAATTATGGGGAATTGCATTGAGAGCAGAAAATACAGATGTCAGCATGGCTGCAATACAGTATTTGAACAGCTATTATATAAACAGTAAGATATTAAGATTAATATGTTAAAATTTATTAGATAAAAAAGTGTGTACTTTTATTCTTTCAAACAGTTTTTATTGTGAGATGTGTAAAATCTTTTTTTACATTAGAATAACTAACACAAACCTTTTATACTTGACCTTATTACCATTTACTTTTAGTCACATTTGTACATAACGTCCGTTTCAAAAGTTTGGATAAATTTACGTTTTACTTGTTTCTAAAAAATTATCAGTTGTCTGTCAAATGTCTTTATGTTGTTCTGGTCTATAGTGCTAAACAAAATATGCTACAAGTTAGGAAATCATTTTCTTTATTTCTTTTTCTTTAAATACTTTTTGTTTAGAAATGGTAAACAAAATCATGTTTCAAAAGTATGGATAATGCCAATATAAAATGTTATAACTCATAAAATTTCTTTAAATTAATTAAACTAATGCTTTATCTGTTGTTTTCCTGTAAGGATAAGTTCGAATACACGATTCTTCATGGTTGTAATCAGGTTTTGGATGATAGTCGGATCAAGATTGTACCAACAATCCTCTATCACGGTCTTGAGATCACCAACAGTTGAATATTGTTTCCCATCAGCATAAACACGTCGTGACATTATTCCCCATAGATTCTCGATTTGATTAAGGTCTAGGCTTCTTGCAGGCCACTTCATTGTTGTGACGTTGTGCTCTTGAAACCACTTCTTTGTTGTCTTTGAGGAATGAATAGGAGCATTGTCCTGTTGAAAAATGTAGTTCGGTACACAAATTTCTTCAGCCACGGATTATATAGGTATTCCTCCAAGGTGTTAGAATGTCTCTGAGTTTTGTCGACCAGAAACTTACACAATAGTTGAAGTGTTGTTGAAACTGAATGCACCCCGAACCATGACGGAACCTCCCCTTTGCTGCCTGCTGAAGAATGATCTGGGTTCCTTCCTTAGGTCATGGCAATAGCATGCCCACCTATCTGGCCCATCTAAATTCCACTTCTTTTCATCAGAAAATAATACTTCCATCCATTCGTCCGTCCAACACTGATGCTCCGGGGCCCACTCCAGTCTTGAGCAATATGGGTAGGTGATAATGGCGGTTTCTTTCTCATCCGGACGAAGACAAGATTTCCTGATGCTTTTTTATGCTGAAAAGCTGTTGTTCTTGATACATTCAGTCCAGAATCATTGATAATTTTCTAGCATGATGCCCTTTTGTTAGATTCCAGTCGGACAATCTCTGTCATCTCTGTCATCGGACAATCTGGACGTCACCTTGGGTCGGCCAAATCGTGGTTTGGCTTGGTAACTGGCTCCCTTTTTTTAAACCTTGTAAATTCCAGGTGCTGATCGATTTATTTTGCGTGCAATATCTTTCACTGACAGTCCTTCAGCTTTGAGCATCATTATTTTCGTTATTTGTGTAAATTGACAACTTGATGGCATATTGAAACAATGGTGAAATCTGACCAGTAGAGGGGAATTTATGGTCTTGAGTGATTTCTGATGCTTCTTATCTTATGAATGACCGATTAATTACTCAACTACTTCCTTATATATCCTGATTGGGGTCATTATCCAAATTTATGAAACAAGAAATTGTGCTGATTGGTCGAAAATTTATTACTAATTTGAATAAAATAAAGGAAATAATGTTTTAAGTTATTGCATATTTACTTTAGCACTGTTTGATCAGAAATACTTAAAGACATTTGACAGAGAACTGATAATTATTTAGAAACAGGTTAAAAATAACTTTATCCAAACTTTTGAAACGAACCTTAAATTAAATTTATATGTTTAAATAAATATTTCAGTATGCCTTTCATTAAATAAATGTTCTTCTTCCATGATTTTTATAATATAAATATTTTTCTTGCTAAAATAATTTTAAAAGCTAATTATAAATATCCATTGAAATGAATATTTTTCTTTTGTCTTTTAAGTAAATGGTAATAAACCCTAAAGATAGGCTGGAAAAAGAGATTAAAAATTAGAAAGATAGGGAAGGATTTAAAGAGATTGAATTATAGAAAGATGGCCTTCTCAAGTCATATTGGGAAGAAACACCACAGGAGCATGCAAAGGATAGCGTAATTTTGTTTTGTTTATACCTCTTGCAAAGTCAAGATGGATGGAGTTTATTGAATAAAAATGGATGCTTTAGAATACATTATTGCTTGAGGATGTGTCTAAAATGCCTGACCAATGTCGATTGGTTGAAGATGAATCACGTGATACGTTCACGATTTTGTCTGGCATTGTGTTAAGAACATTATTTTAAAAAACCGGGACTAAGCATAGTGAGGAGAAAATTTTTTTCTGAAAACTGTAGGCAAATCAATCTGTTTTTATAAACTTGAACACCTAAAAAAATAGAACTTACTTGCATGTATATTTACTATTTCTTTTCATGTGCATATGGTATGTTGTTTATTTACAGTTCATCATGGTACTTTGGAAAAGGAAGATGAATTCATAGAAAAATGTATGAATAGTTTATGTTCAGCCTCAGAACATTTAGATGAGGTAAGTACATGGAATTTTTTTTTATTTTTTTTTATCATAAAATGTATTTGCATCTGCAAGTAGCTAATTTAACTATTATAAAATCTGAAATAATTATTTATATATATATTATTTGATTTTAATAAATTAGATAGATTTTAGTAATACTATTTCAATATTTAATATTCAATTGGAGGTCTTTCTTGGCATGTTTTAGGCTCTAACCTTTCTAGTGTTAAATACATTGGCGTAAAAAAAAATCCCAACACCACGAAGGACTTGTGCTAGATGAATGAAATTTGGACAGTATATTCAGCTGTGGTATTTATTCAATTGATTCAAGTTTCAAGGTTACAACTTATAGGGGGCACCACCCTGTACATGGTGAAAAGCACGGACTTTATTACCCGCTGTAGTCACCGCGCTGGTCTATGCAGGCCTGCACACGTGCATGCATACGGTCGTAGAGATGCCGAATGTCATTTTGTGGTATGGCATTCCATGCCTGTTGTACCTGGATGGTCAGATCAGCAACAGTTGTTGCTGGTTGTGGAAGAGCCCTGACACGGTGTCCGACCATGTCCCAGACGTTCTCGATGGGCGACAGATCTGGTGATCGTGCTGGCTATGGTAGGATGTGGACACCCTGAAGGGTAAGTTGGGTTGCAGCGGCAGTGTGGGGTCGAGCGTTATTCTGTTGGAACAGCCCCCCTGGCATACCAGCCATGAATGGCAACACAATGGGTTCAACAACCATCCGAATGTAAACATTTGCCGTCATTGTGACTGGGATAACCACCAGGGGGGTCCTGCTGTCGTAGGAAATCCCTCCCCATACCATAACGCCAGAGGTGGGGCCAGTATGCCGACGATGGATACAGCTCGGTAACAGGACTTCCCCACTCCTCCTCCTGACCCTTGTGCGACCATCACTCTGACCCAGACAGAAACTACTTTCATCCGTGAAGACCACAGACCTCCATTCTGCCCTTCAAGTCGCTCTGGCTTGACACCACTGAAGACGTGCTGCACGGTGTTGAGGGGTAAGAGGTAAACATGCCACAGGGCGCCTGGAGTGGAGATTCCTGGCCAGGAGACGGTTCCGACTTGTGCGTGGAGTGACGTTGGGTGCCACAGCAGCCCGAATGTCCGCTGCAGATGCTGTCCGATTTGCCACAGCTATCCTACAGATGTGCCAGTCAACCCTGTCTCCAGTGGCCGGGGGTCGTCCAGATCCTGGTCTCCTGGTAATCCTGCCTTCCCTGGACCATTGCTGCCAACAGTTGTACACAGTGGCAACGTCTCGACCCATGCGTTCTGCAATAGCACGGAACGAAAGTCCACCCTCTCGAAGGCCCACTACATGTCCTCGTTTGAATTGGGTTAGCTGCCCATATTCACGTCGCAGTCGCCTTCGAGGCATGTTTTACGTACTCTATCACACACGTCCACAAGTGTCTGAAGTGACACAGACGCGCGTCTGATCTCCTTTATATCTGTCATTAGAATGTCTCATTTGCATGTATAGGGTGGTGCTGGTGGCACCCCCTATAAGTTGTAACCTTGAAACTTGAATCAATTGAATAAATACCATAGCTGAATATACTGTCCGAATTTCATACATCTAACACAAGTCCTTCGTGGTGTTGGGATTTTTTTTCCGCCATTGTAGTTTAAAATATTTTCAATTTATAGGCTGAAGATTCTAATTTAATTATAATTCAACGTGGACTTTTGCTCTTGAAAACTCATTTGGAAACTTTTAAGCGAAGGTAATTAAAAAGATAGAAACACGTTTTTCTAAGATTCCTTCTCTCATCATCATCATCTCCAACATTCTCTATAGGCCTTCTTGCAATCTAACAAGTTTAATTGGCCATTTTATTAATTGAACTAGCTAATTTTCTTTGTTTTTTATATTTTTATACAGTCTCCATTCCTTGCTGTTTTGTTTTTTTTTAATTTAATTTCCTTTGGTGCTCTAGATATGCCTATCATTTACGTCTCTGGCATTTAGATGGTTGTGGAATCGTTAGCCATCAGCGAAGCCTTACTGAGAAACAGTCATCACCGTTGCGCATAATGTGCCAGCCAGGAGGATTATCAGATAAGGCAAGCAAAAAACATGAATAAATGTAGCTTATCAATAAATAAAGCTTAAAACATAGTTAATGTAATTTCATGTGTGTATTTCTGCCTTTCTTTAATATTTGGTTTTGTTGTGTATATGTGTGTTTGTTGTGACAATTTTGTTTATCGCCTTAGTTGGAGGGAAACGAATAGATAAAAAGGTGTAATTTGTCTTGTATAATGTGCATTTCAATATTTGCACCATTTTTGGGTGAGTTAATCATCAGCCACTCAATAATCATTTTTGCAGTATGGCCACATTATAATTTTTCTAAGCGACTGAGCCAGTGGTAATGACCTAAATATGCAGGTCTTAATTAAGTATACAGTAGAACCTCCGTATAGATATGGAGATTGAAAAAGCATTAAATCAATAGGATTTTTGCAGGGACCACAGAAAAATTTCGTTATAGAGAAAATTTCGCTACATCAACGTTTGCTCTACGGAGGTTCTACGGTATCACGCATCATGTCAGCCATAGAATTACTAATGTTTTTTAATAAAAAATGGAATATGGACTTAGGAGGATTTTTTCATGCCATTACCTCCGATATTAATGAATAAATACAGAAAAATAGTAAAGAAAATTCCACGCCTGGGCTCGAACCAGGGATCTTCGGGTTTACGCCCCGATGCTATAACCACTATGCCACCGTGGACATGGAAGCTATCGCTATCAGACGTGCCCTATGAGCATAGATTAAAGCGCGGCTCCTTGTTCGCAAGCCAGGACTAACCTTACTATTAAAAAATAATTCGAAAATGGTCTTAGGAGTGAAATTTTTTTTTACTATTTTTCTCTATTTATTCATTAATATCAGAGGTAATGGCGTGAAAAAAATCCTCCTATGAAAGGGTTTGGTTCTCACCAATAATAATACATAGTGGCTACATTCAAGTTTGACGTTGATTTTAATAATAAAGATAGTCTTGGCTTGCGGACAAGGAGCCCCACTTTAACCTACACTTAAATTCCACGGTGGCTTATGGTTATAGCCTCGGGGAGTAAACCCAAAGGTCCCTGGTTCGAGTCCAGGTCATGGAATTTTCTTTGCTATTTTTCTCTACTTATTTATTAATATTTTTTATTAAAATTTGTGTATAAAGTTAAAGAAAAGCCCTAAGAATTATTAAAAACTTCGATTTTCCGTTGTAATAGAGGGGAAGGGGGTGATGGTTATTCGAAAATGACGGATTATCCATTTTATCTAAATAAATAGAATTAATAAGGTGGGTATTATGCACGAGGGCATAGTGGGCATATAATTAAACTCACCCTCCTTGCTAACTGTAAATAATTATTGGAACTTAAAACAGCATTGAGGCAAGGACATCTCCCAAGCGGCAAAGAAGGGGTAGCTAACAGGAAAAGCACAGGATATCTGGCGCAGTTTCACTTTGCTATATATTTTGTTCACACGTTCATGAAAAATTGTAAATATATATCATGGGAAAAAAATATAGACGATGACAGTTAATCGGCCGAACAGTTAATTGAGGGACGGAAAATCGAGGTTCAACTGTAAATACTGAAATAAAATTAAGTTGTTAATTTAGGTTGTTATTAATTTAAGTTTTAAAAAAGACTAATGCTTAAATTTGGCAGAAATGTTTGTTTTTATCTTTTTGTTTTATTTTTTATTTTTAAGATTACCTTCGAACTACTGGGAAGTGATTACGTTGCAGATCTGCGTGCCGAAGTAACTAAATGGTGGGAACAGCTGCAACACCAGCAGCAGTTAAAAAAGCAAGCTTCATTACAGGTTTTCTATTTATATTTTTTATAATATGCATTAAATAAATGAAATTCATAAAACAAATTCATTTTAATAATGAAGTGGGTTAAATCTTTATTTATTCTCATTGTATGTTTCAGGAGCCAGGCACATCCAATAATTATAATGCAACATCTCATCAGACTTCATTGAATGATTTCTGCTGTGATGGAACTGCAGAAGGACCAATTCGTATGATCAGTCAGGGTCAAGAGTTGACAGCTGATTTAGACGAGCGTACTTTGCAGGATATGGGTTTTAAAGATTTGCAGGTGTTTGACGTTGTATTCTCTCTAATAATATCTTCTATTGATAAAGATAGAATAAACAAGTCCATTCTAATCTTACCAGAACTTTCACTTTTTAGCTTGTTTTTGTGTCTGTTGGGGCTGCTCGCCCTCAACGAAAGCGAGAAACTTTTGAACCGACTTCCCAGTTACCGGCTCCACCGCGTAATAAGCTTCCGATGGTTTTGTTATTGTCGACGCCACATTTTGAACAACTTTTCAGTTTGATGCAACAATTAAGCTCTTTGAAATCTACAACAAAAAACACAGTAAGAGGACGAGGTTGTTGAAATTCTAAGCTATTTCACTAAACATTTGTTAATCTCTTTCTTTGAGCATAATTAAACCTTAATTTCTGTTGTTGCTTTCTTTTAGCAATTATAATTTAACCTTTTTTAAAAGTAAAAATTTAAAGAAACTTTTATGTACCTAGTTTATAATTTTAACTGTTTGATGTAACTTTAAAGCATGTGCTCAGAAGCTTTTTTATTTTTTTATTTTATTTTTTTTTGATAACTGCTTCTCTAAATACACATGCTTGCACCTTAATTATAAGCATACGCACCTTTATATTCAACATAAGCATTTTAATCTTAATTATAAGGAATTTAAATTACCATACAATTAATATAAAGGACAACGTATTTTGAATGGAATTTTTCATTTTGAATTGAGTTTCTACTTTGTGTGGGTGTGTTTTTCATTTGTTGTTTCTCAGTGCACATGTTTCTGTGTAGGTGTTGTGTATATGCTTGTTTAATTCAATATACAAAGTGAGACCAGAAAATTCAGCGAATCACCCCTTAATATGATAATGGAAAATGTTCGACTCGTGTATCTCAGCTAACATATGCAAATATGCATTCACCATTGTTGACTTGTGGCAGTGTGTATAGTGCATATGAAATTCTGTTTTAAAGTGAGTAAATCCGCAAAAGAAACCCACGAAATATAAAGACAGTGTACAGTGAAGACGCTGTGACTCAAAAATGTGTATGAATGGTTTAAGCGTTTCCATGAAGGATGAGAAGCCCTCGAAGATGAATCGTGATGTAGAAAGCCGACCACCAGCACTACACCACAGATTTCTCGATGGGTGAATCAACAATGAAAGGACAGATTTCTCGACGTTCTGGATGTTCAAACAGTTTTGATGAGTGAATTTCAAGCAGTACTGAAAGAGGGTTTTTTACACACTGTGCAAATAGTTGTACGGACAATGTTAAGTGTATTGTGGCCATGGGGGCTTACTTTGAAGGACAGTAAAATATAATCTCTTGTGAAATATCTGTCCCTGTTTGTTTTTTCGAGCCATTCACTGAATTTGCCGGTCTTACCTTGTAGAACATGAACTTAATATTGCATTTAATGATAAGTTTACATAGAACCTTATTATTAATACCACTGCCTACTTTACTATCAGCAGCTTATAAAAAAGGGTACTCACTTGATGCATATAAAAAGTGTGATATTTGTACTCTGTACACGTATCAACTTTGTTGTCATGGGTAAAACAAATGATTTACTTTAATACTTTAAAAAACAACACCAAGAAACTGTGGACACAGGAATAAAGAAAATAAAGACAACACAAACCACAAATCCACAAAACATATTTAATACAAACTCAGATGTATTGTGGATTTGAGGTTTGTGTTATCTTTAGTTTCTTTATTTTTACAAATGATTTATTAGATCTGCAAAAGAAGATGACTTATCATTAGCTTTAGGGCCAAGGGTGGTAGCTTTTCTAAAATTGCAATGTTTGTGAACTATTCCTGTGATTGAATAAACTGTGTGGAAACTGGAGAACACCATGTTCCTTTAATTTAAGAGGTGAATGTTGACTGCAAAGATGTATGCAGGACAACATTTTTCCAAATGAATCAGGGGGCTGCTAAACATGCGTTGACAAGGACTGAACAATGAGCCCTGTTTTATATATATATATATATATATATATATGGCTTTGAAGCAGAAAGATGTTAGAGTTCATGTTGAGAACTCTGTTAAATAATTTTTAATCATAGATTTTGTTGCTTACATAAGAAAATCTGAAAGGATGCAGCTGGGTTTCCTTGTTAACTCATTGATAATTAAATTTGCTTTTTTTAATTTGATTAAATATTTAATTGATTGTGGGTTTGATTTTAAATTTGAATTAATTAAAATCGGAATTAATGTTTTGTTTGTTTTTGTTTTTGTTTCAAGGATTGGGCCCCACATACCAAAGGGCAGTTGCTTTCTCGCTGTGTTTGGGAATTATTAATGATGCTTCCAACATCTTCATCTATCTTGCAAGGATTTCACGATTTAATCTCTGTAATTGTTTTTGTTTTACATATATTTTAATTTACTGAATTAGTTTTGTTAACATTGTCAATACACATTAAGTAATAATACATTAAACAGTTAGACTGAAATAGAATTCAAAAATAATGCAGTAGTGTCAAATAATGGTGAAACTGTAAACAATAATGAAGCAATTAAGTTAAATCTCTTTGTTTGTGTGCACTGATAGAATCTTTAATTATGTGTTTGTATTTTTAACCTTCCTTTGTAAAATTCAATGTATAATTTCAAAAAACAAATCCAGAAATTGCATGTATAAGTGCATTGCGTAAAATTTTTACAAGAAACTATTTGTCCAGTTGTAGAAATGTAAATTTTCACAAAAATGTTCCTCTGATTCATAATGTTGGTTAGCCATGGAGAAATTAGAGAGGTCAAGTCAGAAGTTCTGTAATATTTTCATAAACACATTTGCTGTGGCAGGTATGTCACAGTTTGCATAAACACAATTGTTCAAGCCAAGCCCAACCGTCAGTGGTATTCTTTTTATTTCATCATTTCTTCTCTGTTTAGATGCCATTTGCTGGTGTGTTTGATTCATCAAAGTTCTCGTTATGGAACTTTTCTATACAAGTTTGAACTTGGCCATAATATTGCTGAGCAACACAAAAGGGAAAGTTCTGTGGAGCACAGCATTGCAACCAGGTGGTTTAAGAAATTTAGCTCAGGTGATGGTTCTTATAAAATGACACAATGTCTCTTAAGAAATGACACGGCTTAAACAACCCACTGATCGAAAGCATGCATGGAACTTCCATAGAAGACCCACGTGTTTATTTCGTGGGCATGTTACTGTAATCGTAATGCCCAAATGCATTGGTTGAGCCTAGGCCAGCTTCCTGAACCGTTGTGCAGATGCTCTTCATCTGGTGTTAGTTTGAAAGTATACTCCACTAAGAGATTGTTCCTTAAGAAAGAATCATCAGTTCTAATCTGAATATTCCTTAAGGTTGAATCATCAGTGCTAACCTGAACTCTGAACATGGAGCGTTACCAATTCAGCTCTGTAATGTTTATTTATACCGTATTTACTCGACTATAAGACGAGGATTTTTTTTCCAAATTAAAGGGCCAATAAAAGGGCGGGAGGGTCGTCTTAAAATCGCAATTACACACACATGCCGACTTTTGCAAGTTAATTCTAAAATCCTCCACCTCGGCTGTCGTGGCGCTGCCATTTACTGGCATTCTTGATCATAACAAGATCATGAGATTTTACGATAGTATTTAATTTTTAAATAAGCATTTTTATTATCCATGTTCATTAAAAAAAATATATATATATATTTTACCCAAAAATGGGGTCGTCTTCTAATAGTCTTCTTATAGTCGGGTAAATACGGTAGTTCATTATATATCAGGTGAAAAAAAGTCCCGGAACGGTCTAATGTCTTGAAAAATATATGTCTTGTCAAAAAAAAGAAAAAAATAAGTGTCAAAATTAAATACGCCCCTTATAGTCCATTTCAAATCAAAAAAGCACCCAATATTTTTTGAAAGCTAGTGCTAAAATTAGCCATTGCCACCTTTTCAGAGGTGGGTGGAGGTAACTTTGAAATTTTAAATGGGAACCCCTATTTTTTATTGTAGATGCAGATTCTTCAAATTTCTTACCATTGTTTTTTTATGGTAGATGGTGCTGTAATCAAAAGAAAAAGTAATTCGAATGTCTCCGGAAAAACACTTTAGATCTAAGGGAAAAGATGCTTGTCTGAGTACTGCACTCAAAATAATTAGTCTCCGGAAATCAAAAAAAAATCTAGTTTGACTTCTCGAGATATTGGCACTTGTTTGAATTTTTTTTTTGCAATCTACAAAAGATTTTAAACTTTTTGGGTAAAAATTAATATAATTTTTCTACAGAATCCAAATCTGCAAAAAATTGGGGGTTTCCATTTGAAATTTCAAAGTTTCCCTTCACCCCACCACCTATGAGGGGTGGAGGGACTTTTTATTTACCTGGTATGTGATGTACACTGATTGGAAGAAAGTAATTGGACACATTTTTGTAATGGCAAAAAATACACTATATTGCCATTAATGACCGGACACTTTCGATTTTAGACGTTTTGTCGAATATCTAGAAAAATACTTGACGAATTATCCTGAAATTTCAGGGGTGTAAAAAGGATGTTACACCTCATATATTTCAGCGAAGGTTTTCTCCCGAAGGCAAATAGGGGACCAGCAAAGAAGTGAACCAAAAATATAATGTTTGGAATCACCCTGTAAAAAATAATGTTTGAAATGCATTGTAGCTGTAGCATATGCTTAAAAGGCTTGTTTTACTTTTCTGTGTTCATTTGTATAAGAATAGCACGTATATTCATGGAGATATAAAGGTTTCTTTAAAAAGGTCGAAATGTTTTCGTAAGTTTTTTGTTTATAACACACAGGATTTTCAACCCAATGCAATGCCATTTACAGGAAACTTGACAAACTACAGTACAGACAACACCCTGCAATCAGAATAGAAAAATATTAAATATTTGATGAAATATGAGCATTTTTACTAAATGTTTAACTGCACATGCGCATGCGTTACCAAATTGTCTTTTGCATAATTTATTAGCCAAATGTATAGAGCTACTCTTATAAAAAGCCCAAGCAAATATTGTGAAAATTGAGAAAGATATCGCCGATAGAATGAGTTGAATTTCAGTTGCTCTCAAAAATAAACAAAACGATAAGGGGTTTTCTCCAAATTTTTATTTTTGGATCGGACACCAGTATCAACTTCTTCTTCTTACGCTGACATGAAAAAATATTGACTTCATATTGACTTTCTTTCAATCAGTGTATATATCTAGAATAAGGTTTTCTAGGATAAAACCGTTTCATAGCTTATCTGATGGATAGTAAATCATCTTTTTATCTTTCTTGTACAATTTCTTAGCAATCAATCTAAAATATTTTCAAATGCAATGAAATCTTTTTAATTCGAACTTGGATAATTTGAGTTATTGGGTAATTCGATCCCCTTGAGAATCCTATTGAAAGCAATGTGTAAAATTCACACGTAATTCGATATTTTGAACCTGTTATTTGGATAATTCGAAGGCAGGATTTCATTAATTCAAAATGCAAATAAATTATTAATAGGTAATTCGAGAGAATTTTCTTAACCCTACTGAAGTTATAAGACATATTCTGTTCAACAAGAGGAAACGTGCACAATATTGTGCTTGGTATCATTTAGGTAAGGCAACCATTGTAACTTCTTGGGATTGTGGGTTTTCCCAAAGTTGTTAAGCTGATCGTTTCCCTTGCTTCTGATTTTATATAGACAATAGTGTTCATATTGAAGTTGTTTTATAACCATATGATTGAGAAAAATTTGACCTTGAACATGGTTCACCATGTCGAAGTGTAGAACATGCTAGCTTAACATTAGAGGGGGGGGGGGGGATAGAAATTCTAAAAAAAGTGGTATCGCTAAGTGGATACTGCCTAATGCATCATCAATCTACATAAAAACAAAGAAAAAATTTACAGAGCTGGACTCGATTCGGAGAAAAAAGGAAACTTACAAAGAGATCGTAAATTTCCTGATATTGACAAGTTTTCTTTAATAAAGCATGCTTTTGTTTGTTTGTTTCCCCTTGGAGTTAAATTAAAAAGATTTCGTGTAGAACCTGTATAAGCTTTATAAACAAACAAGTAAAAAAATTGAGATGATAAAGTAAATGAATTTTTTCTTTTTATTATTATTAATAAACACAGGCTCAAGGACAAACCAGCCAGACAGCCCTTCAAAAACTTTTGGATCCAGATGTCCCGCAAAAATTGATTTATTCATTACAGATTATTGAATCCTTGAGCAAGCCTTTCAAAATGCATTCGGAAACTCAGGTTATTATGTAATGCTTTTAATATAACCGATAAGCTTGCTTGATTAAGTGAAATGGCTAGATTTTATATAAAGTAAAAAAATTAACTGTCCTTCTTAACTAGTTATTTTCTGTCCTCCTGTATCTTCCTTTTCTTCACTCTTGTTCGACCAATTATCACCCCTAAATGAAAAAAAGTAGGCCAAAAAACTGGATGGCATAAATAAAGTTTGACTAATAATAAAAGAACGACTTAAGATAGTTAAAAGATTCAGCAGAAACTGTGGATATAATAACATAAAAGTAAAAAGGAGAAAACACTTTTCCGCAAGAATTATTTAATGAACACATATGTACATTTCGATGACCAGGTCATCTTCATCGGCATAGATACAGAAAGGGGAAAGGGTATTTTTATAAGCACAAAAGATCAATAAGCGCAGTTAGTATTTAAAGAAGGCTATCCAATCAGAGACATCGATCGGCCTCCTATCCTGGTTAAGCAGTTCATTGATTGAATGTTTAGAGTTGCCAGTCAATGAATTGCTTACTCAAAATAGGGGCCCGATGCTGCTGGTTTTGAGGGGCTTGTGCAACAATAGGACAAGTGCCTCATTGTACAGGGAGATTATGTGGAGAACTAAAAATAGTTTCAAGTCGGTGCTGTTTCATTTCTATATCCATTTGTAACTTCCCCTTGTATCTTCTTGGATAATTGTAAACTGTGCTTATAAAAAAAAACCTTTCTGTATCTGTATGGAGATGACCTGGTCATCGAAATGTACATGTGTGTGTATATTAAATAATTATTGTTGGAAAGTGTTTTCTCCTTTTTACTTTTAAGACTTAAGATAATTTAAAAATTAATACTGTACAAGGAAGCATGAATGCATTGAAGTTTTTCAGAAGAACTGCTATAAGCATTCAAACATACATTATATACCATCTGAAGTATTTGGTAGACTTTGATTGCTCTTTGAAGTATTTGGTCACCATGAACATGATGTTTTTATCTTGTACAGAGGGTAGATTATCACACTTACTCCTTCGAGGGAGTTTTGCACCATTCCAGTAATTAACGGCTGCTATGAGATGGCAGTAGCAGCCGGGACCGAAGGCTTGACGTGCCCTTTGAAGCACGGGGGGTTTCATGATGGAAAAGCTGCTGGCAGCCGAACAGACCAGTGGCTTTCACCAACTGCTGGGCATCCAGCATTGATCACAGCAAATGGGTCAGACTAAAGTCTCCCAACAGCTATGCCCCAAATAGCTGTCCCACCCAGCAGTGGTACTCAAGCCACTGGCTGTCACCCTATAGAGATTTTCATGCAGATAAGCATTATTGGCCACAAATCACACTTTTGTCCCACACGAGTACATCTCTGCATTTAGGTTTGCATCTTTCGCCGTTGGGAACTAAATTACTGCTTGCTGATTCACGTTGGATGTATTCGGAATTGCAGAGGCAAAAATGGATTTCATTTGACCATGTCCTGTACAATAAACACATTACAGCTTTTAGTGCTTTATCTTGCTTTGTTTTAAAATTAATAATTAGTGGTTTGAGAGAAGTATACCAAAAACGATGTTTTATTGGAAAAATAGTTGCACGAGTTAATATTTTAAGTGTATTTTTATGTTCAAATAATACTAATCATTAAATATGGCATTTTACAGGGGTTAATTAACTGTGTTAAAGTGAGGGATTCCAGTATTTCAAAAGTTACAAATATATAAAATATGGTATTAACATGAATATATTAATTCATAGTGTTTTTTTGTTTTATTATTATTTCAGTTAGGAAGTTCTTACAAAGATAAGTATGATTCACAAGATGGGGACTCACCTTGTTGGACAGAAAGGGTAATCATAATTTTACCCTTATATTTTTGTGCACTCTCTTTTCTTTATGATAAAAGGGATACTTACTTTATAAACTATTTGGAGGAATTCATTATACTTGTATTTTTTGAAGAATGCATCCCATCAAAATGTATATACATATCTTTTGCCAGTTGCCATTGAATAAAAGTTGCTTAGCATTCCACTTAATACTGGTCTGCATTGATGATATAGTTCTTCATCTGAATGTGACTGCAAGGGTACAAGTAATTGGTGAAATGGTTTGTTTAGATAGGGTGCATCCTTAAAAAAAATAAATTGAATAGCAGCTGTAATCTGACTCTAGCAATCATATCCATCAGTTTTTCACACTACAGTGCTCCCTCTATATAACGGCAAGTCTATATAAATTTGGCGTTATGTAGAGTGCAGTTATATAGAGGGAGCACTATATATCATAGGAAGGGATTTCTATTTATTAACACTTCATTTTTTTCCCTTCCAGTTTATAGAACGGGGTGGCTTACAGCATTTATTTGACATTTTTATGTCTGGAGTATTACAGTCTAGAGATGGAGAAAACTGGAATGAAGTATGATTTTTCATGAATCTTTTCATGTATACAGTGAAACCTGTCTCAATAGGCCAGGTAACATTATAAGCTTTAACGGGATTAAAAGGGACAAGCTAGTAACTTAAGGACACTGAATTTTTTTTGCCTCAGATAGGTGTCGCTGTATTATTATAAAATTATTATAATTTTTGTATTGAATGCATACATGAAACTTAATAAAATGATTATTTAATAGTGGAATCAGGATTGCCTTGCTTATTTACTTAAACTGATCAATCAGTTTGGAGTAGATTCTACAGAATTAGAATCCATTCAAGACGATACTCAAGAATCTTATGGAACTCCTAAGAAAAAAGCTAAACGTCATAGACGAGGTAGCAATGATAAGCTCATTATACCTCGATTAAGTAAGGTTTGTATTTAGGTGTTCCAGTGTCAAATGCAAATTGTATTCATATAAGTCTGTTTTTAGTTTCACTATTAATTACCGTATTTCTTTGAATAAACACTGCATCGTTTATTTAATTTTAATTTTTTGGGGTGCGGCACTTATTTGACGGTGGTGTTAAATGCATTCATTGTGATTTATGTCACATTCTTACTCCCTTTTAATTTTTTTTTAAAATTTTTTGCCTAATTATTTTACATTTCTATGTATTTTATTAATAAAATTACCTTACATTTACCTTAATAATTAAAATTTCGTGAATAATAATAATAATAAATTGGTATAGTAGAGTCCGCTTATAAGAGTCACCTCGGGAGCAGAGGAAATTGCTCTTATATCCGGACTGCTCTTACAACCGGTCCATACATAAACCATAGAATAGACACTTGAATTTGTAAGATCATTTATTAAAATTTTTCATTTGACAACTTCGTATAGATACTGAAATCAAGAATTGAAAAAATCTGTTATTTTAGTCAGTGAAAAATTTAAATGCATTTGGGACGCCTTCAATAAATCAATCGATTTTGCAAAAGCAGTCGTTGATATGCCGCAGGGTGTCTAGCAAAACGATTTTGCAAAATTCCCTGATTTGTTTCTGTTGTTCACGTAATTTTCCCCCAGCAGCAAAAAAAAAAAATCTCTCTTGATAGAATATTATTGACGTTTTTCAAATTTCTCATTCCTATTTCGCATTTTTTTGCTGATTTTGTAAAATTCCCTGATTTTTTTCCTGACTTTTCCAATTTCCCGGTCGCTAGTCACCCTGGTGCTATCACTTAATGCGTGAAGCATTTTATGCATAATCTGCACCTTTGTTGCTTGGATGATGCCTTGGTCCAATGGTTGTAACGTTCTTTAAGATGCCCTAACCAACTTATGTGATGCCTCAAAATCATCACATCCTAAGGAATCTACATAAACAATCAAAGTAACTGTTCTCTTATCCACAAAAGAATTGAAATAAACAGCTTGTACCTCTTTCTTTGATTTTGCTTTCAGTGCCTCCAGAATTTTCAATTTTTGCTCCAGAGATGCCATTCTCTACAATACGACTTGAGGAACTTTAATCAACATCTACAATCGTTTGAGTTTTTATAGCTAAAGTAGATTCATTCTACTGACTGCAGTGACCAATCGCAGAACGGATTACAGCAACAAATCACGGAGCTGTTCATAGTCAAAGCTCTTATATGAGAACTAAAAGGGAAATTGGGTAAAAAAATAACACTCTTATAAGCAGATTGCTCTTTTATCCAGACCTCTTATATACGGACTAGCTTAATATAGAAAATAGAGGGGAAATATTCGGGAATGTAAGAACTTGCTCTTAAATCCGAACTACTCTTTTACCGGTTCTCTTATAAGAGGACTCTACTGTAATTAATTTTCCAATAATAAAAGCTTCAGTGTTTGTTTGAAGGCGGCGTTTACTTTAATTTTTTGGGGCACCGTGTGTGTTTGCGAGTAGCGATCTAACAGGGGTGGCTATTATTCAAAGAAATACAGTATACATTTTTATTTTTATTCATGTTAATCTAATTAGAAGTATGTATAACAGTATTTTCATTTATCTCCCAGGAAATAAGTATAAAAATTTTACAAATTTAAAATTATTTCAGAAAATGCTGGCAATCATGGACGTTGATGCCGTTATGAAAAGGATAATGACTGTATTAGAAGAAGCTGCAACTACTTGCGATCCCAATCAGTATAAAACTGGATTCTGGGGACGTGCTCAAGTAGTGCATTATGCCATAGTCCTGCTTGTGCATTGGTCATACTCTTGTGAAGATGTTAAGCTTGCTTTGTTTAATTATCCACATTTGGCCAAATTATTAAAACGTTTACTGTTGGATGATCCAGAGGTTTGTGTTCAACTAGATAGAGAATGTATATGAAAAATGTCTTTACAACTTTAAGTATTAAATGAATTATTTCCAATACTTGTAGATAAAAAATAAACGTGGAATGATTAAATCAAAAAGAAGGGAAAACTTGTAAATCACAAAAGAATAAGATATGAAATACCAGACATGTACATGGTTATTCATAAGTCTGTGAAACATTTCAAAAATTCATACAAATAAGCTATGTATTGAATCAAAATCGGAGGGAATCTCTAATCCAAACGGGTGAATTGTCAGACTGCTAATAATTATTAAGTAACAGCTCTTATTGGTTTCACAATGTCCGTTTGTCCGTCCCCTTCGTATTTTCCACATTTTTTGATGTAGAAGGTGAAACTTGGAACGTGGCTTACCACTGGCGTGTCCTACTTCACTATTTAGTTTGGTTTTGATTGGCCCACTGGGGTCAGAGCTACGGAGGGTGGGTTTTTGGGCACCAAGTGGTATTTAGGCATGTAGAGCTTTACTATGAAGTTTGGGCAAATTGTTACAGTTGGGTTGGAGTTGTGGGGGTGGCAGTTACTTGGTCTTTAGAACTAAGGCAACATTAGGCATATGATATCATTCAATCGGAAATGATGAGAAAGGAAAGAAGATAGCGCTGCTTTATATTTTCTAAATACTGTGTTCGAGAAAGTCAATTTTTTGATAAAGGGATAAAAATAGATGATCTCAGGGCTTCCGCTACTTTCCTATATCTTCCTCGGGAGGGATTAATTTCTTGTTTGAAACTGAAACTTCGTCGTTAGAACTCTGAGACTACAAATATGATTAAAAACATTTAATTTATCCAAGTTTTTCATAATTCTTTATCATCTCCTAGCTCATCACTTGCATTAACTTAATTCTCTACTTGCTATAGATGTATATTTAGGCATCCTTATTGTTGGAAAAAGTTTTACTGAATTTCATCCAACATTTTTATTCCACTCGACCAGGCAGAAACTAACCTTGGAGTCCAATCTCGTTGTGCATGACCAGTCGCACACAAAGAGAAAAGCAGTCGTTATTTTTAGACAGGATTTTTCGCAACTGCTGTAGAACCGTTGTGACTGATCGGACTTTATGGAAACGCCCTATGTCCGGCCTTAAGATCATCAGTACCTGTTAGTTCAATGTTGCAGACAGAATCTTTTAAGAAACCTAAGAAAAAGAAACTTTAGGACACATATTGACTAACACAGGATGATGCTACAATCAGTCTATTCAAAGTTTTAGAATTTTCTCAGTCAGATACTCGAGAAAAAGTACTTACAGGTCGTATTTTTTCTTTTTACTCGTTGTGGTTAAAGAGTGTTTTGTTTCTTGCATTATTATTAACATATCCACATCCTTTTTCCTTATAAAAATTAGTTTTCAGTCCTCTGCATTTTTTGCATTATTGTCAGTTCCGGAAATTATATTTTTATTTTCAACAAAATTCTCTGTAAAACGGAACCAGTGTTGACTTCCTGTAAGATGAAAGTTGTAAAGATAATTTCCATACACTGTACAAATAGATAATTACTCAATCTATTTTTTCTGCAATATGTATGTTTAAAACTCAAAGTATATTAATTACTAGCCTGCTGTCCGTAGAGAAGCCTGTACGGGTCAATATAGATTATGCCTTGGAACTACCACAGATGGAAAATCTGGCCAAGGTTTCATTGCACCACTTCTGAATTGCTTGTTAAGCTTCTTATCAGAAGCACAGCTCATGAAGTCTCTTAGGATAGAAGTAAGTTGTACATAAGAAAAAAATTGATGCAAAACCGATGCTAACAAAATCCTTTAATTTGATATGGTATTTGCTTTACAGACTGAAGAGGATGGAAAAGAGCCTTATGGTCCAGCATGTAGAGATTATTTTTGGCTAATTTGTCGCTTGGTAGACAATTTAGATGAAGAAACATTGAAGCTTTCTCAAGATGATAAGGTGAGGAATTGCATTTCATCAAAATTAGGGTGCCCATAAAGTTGCTGTGCACTGGAAATGTGCTTAGCAATGAGGCCGTTCCACCTAAGATGTTGGAATTGGCCTCCATGGATTAGCAAACACTGTTGCATATTCCTGAACACATTCCATAGATGAAATTTCTCCATTATGGTTGGAGATTGATGTTTTCATCTCCGCTAATGTATGAGGATTATTCTCGTAATCATTCCCTTTCATTGCACTTCAAATGTTAAAATCAGGAGGGCTTATGTCAGGGAAAGACTAGGCTATATTCCACCCGAGTTAATTTAATCCATAAAGAGATTGCTATGTAGACAAGTGACATGCAGACTGTATGTGCTGTGACACTTACTGGAACCTTACCTGTTCATTATCTTTCTCAAACCATTGGGATACAAATACTTCTAGCACCCTTTCCTCACAATGTCTCTCAATCTGGATTACAGAACATATCGATTTGTAAAACATTTTTCACAGCAATTTTACGGATATCCTAATACCCAACTGACAAAAGTAGCTCTCGCATCATTTGAGGATGGCCAATAGTCAGAGAACATCTTGAAAATGGGATCATCATGCTGGCTCGGTGGGCAGAAATACAATTTGCGATCTCATGAGCAGTTACGTCGGAGCATGTACAAATGATGTTGGAGCTATTTTTGCAAGTAAGGTTTTAGTAAAAGAACCTATCTTTGTCCTAAAACCTGCCCTTGGCTTATTTATAATTTTAAGTAATTTTTGATAAAATGTGCTGTTTATTCAGATCCACTTTGTTTCCATTATGTTAAAATAGGTTTCTTTAATAATAAACTATTTTTACATTCAAGAATTTTTTTTTGTTTTCCAGAAATGCAATTTGGATTTCGATAATATGGTACATTACTTATCTAAAGCTATTTTGTCTCGTGATTATTTAGAAACGAGACATAATACTGTTGAAGATGAAGGGTTAATTGGCTTGCTAATGTTGTGCACGGCAATTTTAAAACATAATCCTCCTTTTAAATTTTGCAAAGATGGACAGGTTATTCAAGTTTATTTTGTATTTCTTCTCTTTTTATTAATATTACTACTATAAATATTTCATATTTTCTTCTTCTTCTTTGTATTAGTAGTAGTGGTAGAAGTAATATTAAACTGATTTCAGTGGGTTAATATTTCTCTTTTTTTTTAGGATTTCTTAATATCAATATTTGATTGCTTATTTGCTTTGCCAAGTCCAGAAAAGCGGTATTTGCCAAAATGCAAATCTCAAAGCAGTAGATCAGCTGCTTATGATTTACTAGTAGAATTAGTCAAAGGAAGTCTTGATAACTATATTATTCTTCATAAATGTTTACTGGAGCAACATAGCCCAAGTACGCATTATATTTACTTTAAGTGCTTATCTAAAACTGGTGAGAATGCTTGAATTTTTAAAGGTGAACATATGAGAAATTTTATTTCTGATGAAATGTTTTATTTGTTAAATGTTGTATTGCTTTAATATTAGATCTTCGTTTATTTACTATCTAATATAGGGTTAATGCAGGGTGATCCGAAAGTCACACATATCCAAATTCGATTGTTTATAAATACCGGTAGTGTAATAGTTTCATCAGCTACTTTGAAACTTTTATATTTTGAGCATATGTTGGACAAAGTGTATATGTTGTGTAAATACTATATCAAATAGTATTACTTAATATTGTCTGGTTTTTATTATTTTGATGTGTGCGATTTTTGGATCATTCTGTAGATTGCAATAGAACGTATTTAAGATAAAACATTAAAAATGGCAATTAAAGTATCTCTTAGTTATGGTTTTATTAGAATAATTTTTTTAATCCTTCTACATATAAGCTTTTTAGGTCTGTGAAGGTAGAAAATGATTTGCATCAAACTTATTATGCCAATTTTTTTTATTTTTTTTTAATAATTAAAATAAAAAATTTATATCTGGTACCCCTTTTGAGACATCTGACTTTGAAATCTGCGAAAACTGAAAATTTCCCAACGTTGAGCCCAAATTTTATTTCTTCATAATTGAAATCTACCCTATCCATCATTTTTACAAAAAAAATATACAACTTCCATCCACCAGTCACCTTAATAGGTCATAAAAATGGCAATTTTGCTTGTGGGTATTGCTAATTTTAAAGTTGATTAACTCAAGTGTGGGAAACGATTTTCAAACATTCCTATATGTTTTCTCAAATGTCTACTTAATAACAATATCCTAAACAACCCATGGGTTGCCCCCAACAGGTCAAACCACAACATTTTATTTTTTAATAAATAATAAAGGACAAACACAGACATCCACGCTCCAAGTGGGATTTGAATCGGCAACTTGATGGTTGTGAGAACGTTAATACCTGTACCTCAATTTTCTTGGCCAACGAGAATGAAAAGCAGAAGTTTCTATCTTTTAAGGGAGTGAAATAATAGCTGTTTTACCAAATGCTTACAAGGTTGTTTTCTCCCTTAGATATCTGTTTCTGGCTGGGAATAAAAAATGGATGTATTTAAGAATTCCGAACAGAGGATATCAGTGGATCCATCCTAAACAAGCTCTGAAATCTGTTGTCTATTCAACCGATTTGAACACAAGTCTATGCTGTATATCTGATTGAATTTCAAAGGGTTTTGCTTATGTGCAGTTGCTGTACAATCTCTCCAGTTGGGTTTCTCCTTCAAAATTGTTTGACACTATGTTACTATCTGGCTGAAGTTCATTAATCACACATGTTATTGATTAATCACACACGCTTCTCATTTTCAATTATGAAACTTGTACTCGATGTGTATTTCACTTAGTTTGTGACCATCAGTTTGAACTAATGGGATGTTTTCTTGGTCCAGATGTGCATATAAACAATCATTCAATTAAAACACTATATTTTCCAAAATATTGTACATAAAGATATAATTGATACGTGAAAAGAACCATAACTCCCCAAATTATTCTCACATTCTACAAATATTATATGTATGCCCCTTGATTAATGTTATCATGCAAAAAAAAAAAAATTAAAATATTTACGAAATTTTCTGTGGTGTTGTACCTTTTATAACATTAACACATCCTTTGATGAGTAATTATGTTTGCATTGGAGAAAGAATGATTTTTAACTTTTATTTTTTGTCTTGATATATACAGGGTGAATACAAAAGTCTGAACCCCCCTTTTTATTTTTTGAACCGAAGCAGATATGTCAATTTTGATGAATCCAATGAATAAGAAGTTGTGGGTGGCCTATCCCATGGTGCGCTTTTCATCATCCCAAATATGCAAATTAGGACACATTCAAAATTTATCTCAAAAACCGTAAGGGATAGAGAAAAAAACCCAATTGCAAACTTGTTCAGCATAAAAAAACAAACAAAACAAAAAAAAAATCATCCAAATCGGACCCACCAATCACCCACAATCACGTGGTGAACTGTTTGTAGCTTACAAACAGTCACACTGCACAAGGAAAACTGAATGTTGATATTTCCACCATGTAAAGCATGCAAATCAAAAAATTAACATAAATTACCATACTCACATTCACTTTCATGCGGAAAAGCAAATAAAAGGCATCTTTCAGCACACAGAAGACAACAATTCCAGGATGGCAAGCTACACTGTTCCAGAAATGGTCAACATGATCTTCTGCTCGTGGGTGATTGATTGGTCCGATTTGGATGATTTTTTTTTTTTGTTTTGTTTGTTTTTTTATGCTGAACAAGTTTGCAGTTGGGTTTTTTTCTTTATCCCTTACGGTTTTTGAGGTAAATTTTGAATGTGTCCACAGGATAGGCCACCCACAACTTCCTATTCATTGGATTCATCAAAATTGACATATCTGCTTCGGTTCAAAAAATAAAAGGGGGGGTTCAGATTTTTGTATTCACCCTGTATATTTTTAAATGTATTTCTCACTGAAATAGGTTTTGTTTCATTTTTAAAGGTTCTCATAGTCCCTATCCATGGGATTATTGGCCACATGAAGATGGTAGATCAGATTGTGGTTACGTTGGCCTAACCAATTTAGGTGCAACCTGTTATATGGCATCTTGTATGCAACATTTATATATGATGCCACAGGCAAGAGCATCCATTCTCACAGCAAAGGTATTAAACAGGTTTATATAATTAATAATTCAAATTATTATTGCTTGATGGTAGATTTAACTTTGCGCTAATATTTTTTGTGTGCTACCCAGGGATCTCTCTTGTAAGGAGGTTTAATGAATAGAAAGAAGTGGGTTGGCAATATTTAACAAGTGATTACAGTACTGGCATTAAAAACTAACAAAAGAAACCTTGTAACAAAAAATTAATGTAAAAATAATTAAAGGAGATGGAAGGAGAGAGAATTTTTTAATGCAGTTTAAATTGTATGTATAACTACAAATGTATTAATAATCATTTTGTAAATTTTAATAGTATACAGTCTTTTAATAGTGCATGCATTCTGAGCTTGTTTCCACTAACTTTTTTATGGTGGAGGAACAAATACATCAGAATTGCAGAAAAACAAATTCTCAAAAAGTTATTTAGATGTCATTCACAAAATATGTTTGCTAAAGTGTATTGTTTTAGACCAGGGGTGTCCAAATCGTGCCTGTCGCCCACGTGCAACATAAAAAGCTCACGGCCAAAGCCGAGGAGATAGTCCAAAACTCAGGAGGGGAGTGGGTAGTTTTTCCTATGCAGTGTTGTCAGACTTTAAGGAACTAATCAACGTAATGTGCAATAGGGGGAGAAGGAAGATTACTCGCGTGCATGGATGCTGCCCGCAGACAGAAATCTTGGACATCCCCGTTTTAGACAATACTTTAATCCCCCCACCCCGCCTTTGTGACACTTTATAACATCATTAACCAAACACTCTTCCCCCAAATGAATATATGTAATATATTCAAATAATTCCCTGGGCATGAGCATTTTTTTTTTATTTTTTTATTTTATTTTTTTAGAAAAATATAGACTAACATTCATACTTTGATAAAACCCCCTTCCTCACCTCCATTTTTTTTTTTTTCTGTTCAATTTTGTCACAGTATCGAAATCCAATTAAATTAAACTTTTATGTATATTTTATTTTTTTTAAAGAATTTTCTTTGTTTCTTTCCACTTTCAGTGTACAAGTGACACTAAACATGAAAGTACACTTCATGAATTGCAGCGAATGTTTGCATATTTACTGGTAATTATATTATTTATATATATATATTAAATAGAACAAAATAATTATCCCTATATTCCTGAAATATGAATTTTTAAGGATCAACTACTATTTTTCATAAAAAGAATTCTTTTAACTTAACACCATTTAAAATGTATGCCCTTAATAGCCTCTACACCAACTATAGTAGCCTGCATGATTGCAATATATTTTAGCTTTTATTTTCATCTTGCTTTCCTAATCTTAGATTAGTTTTTATGCACTTGAAAATAACTTGAAATTAAGAATATGTATATATTAATTTTTTTTATTTTTTTTTTTAAAGGAAAGTGAACGAAAAGCTTATAATCCAAAAAGTTTTTGTAAAGTATATATGATGGATCATCAACCATTAAATACTGGTGAACAAAAGGATATGGCAGAATTCTTTACTGATCTTATAAGCAAATTAGAAGAAATGACACCTCAATTGGTAACTATAAATTTTATTGTTTTTTTTTAAAAATGTTATGGCATTTTTTTGCTGTATTAGTGAGTCACGAAATGTTAACTTTATGAAGTTCTAAAATATAATGAAATATTATCTTTTATTTTTCTCCCCAAGCCATGTTAATATAAATTACATTTCCATGATCTTTGAAAGTTAAAATAATTACCAAAATGTAGGCATAAAACAACCAATGCTTTTAATTTTCTATTATTTCAGAAAGAACTTGTTAAAACTCTTTTCTGCGGTGTCATTACTAATAATGTAGTATCTTTGGTGAGTAATTAAGTTTAATTTTAAGAAATGTGGTATTTTGTTGTAATAAGTTGAACATTGATAAATCAATGCCTCATCTGAGGGTCTAAAAAATTTTTTTCAACTAAAAGATAAAGACTTTTAGCATTTCATTATGTTATAAATTTCTATGCACTTTTAGCTATTTCTCAATCAATTAAAATTCACTCAATTGCAGTAGCAATTTTTAACATGTTAAGAAGTACTCTGCATTAATACTTCTAGAGTCATTAAGTTCGTGTACTTAGGGCATAGCGTTGCTGGTTTATACTGCATGCATACAGAGTAAACTGAACTACAGTCTGCTGTTTGAACAAGGGACAAACATGAAGGTCTTTAAAAAATTAGGCAAATTTGTGAATTCGTCATAAGTGCTCTGAGCTTTGGTGCAGCAAGAATTGGCTATTGCTACATGACCATGCCCTTTCACATCAATTGACTTCTTGACACACCCCATATCAAGCTAATCTCGCACCAAGTGATTTCTTTCTCTTTGCTTGCACGAAAGACAAGCTATGTGGGCAACCGTCTCTGCCATAAGAGTAGCCATATGAGATATTCCTGCCAATGCATTTTAGAGGTGTTTCTTGTTGCGCTATACCAGTGCTGGCAGACGTGCATAGCAGCCAACGGTGCTTATTTTTAGGATGTGGATATCTGTCAGCATGTGTGCAGATGTGGTATTGTGCGACAAAAAAAAAAAGTCCATGAACTTAATGGGCTCTTTGTTATACTCAGCGCTGAATCTATCGCTTGAGCATGGCCTACGGCATTACTAGCGTCTCACTGCGAGAAAACAAACCAACTATCCTTATGAATTTGTTGTAGGCCATGGTCAACGGCCGAAAAAACTGATGGGCTGGCTTTCTTCTATTGTTGTAGGCCATGGTCAAGCGATAGATTCAGCGCCGAGTTTAACAAAGAGCCCAATAACTGTAGACTTAATACTTCCTTAATAAGGAGATATAGTTTTAGCAGAATATATTTGAGTTTTTTATATTTTTTTTTGTTAGGATTGTTTGCATGTCAGTAGAACTATCGAAGAATCGTACACAGTTCGCTGCCAAGTGGCAGATATGAGAAATTTATATGTAAGTACATTAATTCAAAATTAGTTCTTTTAATTTTATTTACAGTTTAAATGTAATTTGTTTGTATTTTTTCCCTTTAATTTAGGAATCTCTTGATGAAGTGACAGTAAAGGATACTCTTGAGGGTGATAATATGTATACATGTTCACAATGTGGGAAAAAAGTGAGAGCTGAAAAAAGGTAATAAAGCTCTGTATCTCAGGATCATTTTCCAGACTTGTTTGTTATTAATATTACCAAGACCCAAAAATTAACCATTGTATTTGTTTCCGTATACACACATAGATTTCAAAAAAATGTACACACACTTTACAAACTTTTTCCATAACAGCAGAATCAAAATCTAACATCCCAAGACTATTACATGCATTGAACTAAAACTATCCTAATCAAAGAGGACTACACTGCCACCTAGACGTAGGAGATTATTTAATAAGAGTTTGCTAGGGAAATGGATAGGAGCAACTGTTTGCCATATTCAAAAGATCTCGATGCTTATGATAATCACTTTGAACATCTATCGTAATTCAGAAGCCAAAGAGGAATTTAGTCATCCCTTGATATCTGTATAAATTTAGTATTACAACTTTTATATAGTATTTCTATTGCTGGAGTGTGTATACATTTTTTTTGAAATAGTCTATAGTTAGAAACTAATCTTTCTGCAAGAAGTCTAAACATCCCAAGTTAATGAGTTAAAAACATTGTGAAACATATGTAAATTTGTTTTAATTTCTTTTTTATCCATTGATTGGATATGTTTCCAGTTTTGCTTGCCTCCCTTTAAAGCGGGTTTCGCAAGTAAAAAGCTAGTGCTGCTGAAAACCTTGCGGATTTGCTTCCAAAAGTGGCAGATAGTTGGTATTAACTGCAAACGATTCATGTTTCAAAAAAAAAAGTGTCTGCATTTGCTGCTGCAGTCTGATTGGCTGGCGCCATTGATTGCACGCTTCGGGTGTTCATTCTATTCTTGATTGGAATGGAATCAGCCAAATGTGCAGGTTCAAACTGCCCCTAACCTAAATTCTATTTCAGTGTATTGTATGTGCTTTTGTCTTCCCAGAAATTACATGTAATTCAACATGCCGAACTTTGTCCGCCTGCTCTGTGAATGATGCCTGGCAGTGAGCCGTGCAGTTCAAATTATTTGGGAAATGGTTCGCGGGCGGTGCTCAAGGGGGGATCCAGATTTGCACGCCGCAAGGAGTTTGTGGAACCCGCTTAACTCTGAAGATAGAACTTTCATCTTGTCTGGGTTTTTGTTTTTTTTAATCAAGGAGTCTCTTAATGAAGTGATGGTTATTTAATTAGACATTCTAACACTTCAAAAGTTTCAAGTGTTAAAGATTTATAATCTTGTAGAAAAGTAATAGATTGACCTGAAATTGACATTAAATATGTTAAACATGTATTCTTCCCCAAAAAAAAAAAAATTCTTTAATCTTCAATCAATTTTTTTTTTTTTTTAATTAATAATATATAAATTTGTTTTCTATATTTATGCAGAGCCTGCTTTAAAAAACTTCCGAAGATCATATGTTTTAATACAATGCGATACACATTCAATATGGTAACCATGATGAAAGAAAAAGTGAATACTCACTTCTCATTCCCACTCCGTTTGGATATGTCTGGTTATGCAGAAAAATATCTAATGCCTGAGCAGTATAAAGGTAGGATAAGCCAAGTCTCTTTTTTTTTTGGAGGTTATATTATACTTTTTGGCTGTTAGCTTTTTTTTATGTAGAAAACATCAAGATTCAGAAGAGCCAATGAAACAAAATTGTAAATTTTAATCAATAAAACAAAGAAAGATAGCCGTGACATTTAACATGAAGTATTGAATCCATTTCAGTTCAGAGCTCTTTGCACTCAAACAAAGGTAGAATAAATTTACAATAAAAATTGCTTAATAGAAATCTGACTTGTCTCAGCTTTATTAAAATACTTAAGAATGAGAGACAATATGAGGGCTCAAAAAATGTAGGATTAGAATGGTAGGAATGGACAGAACTAAAATATGCAGTGAAGATGAAAAAATTGTTGTAATTTGCTCAGAGGAATAGGATTTGTTAAATACGAGGTGCATTCAAGTTCTAAGGCCTCCGATTTTTTTTCTCCGGATTGGAAAGAGATAGAAACATGCGCATTGTTTTAAAATGAGGCCGCGTTCATTGTCAATACATCCCAGAGATGGCAGCACCGTATGGCAGATGGAATTTTACCGCCAGCGGCGAGAATGAGAACTGTTTTAGATACTTAAAATGGCGACGTTTTCCTTACTTGAACAGCGTGCAATCATTCGTTTTCTGAATTTGCGTGGTGTGAAACCAATTGAAATTCATCGACAGTTGAAGGAGACATGTGGTGATGGAGTTATGGATGTGTCGAAAGTGCGTTCTTGGGTGCGACAGTTTAATGAAGGCAGAACATCGTGTGACAACAAACCGAAACAACCTCGGGCTCGCACAAGCCGGTCTGACGACATGATCGAGAAAGTGGAGAGAATTGTTTTGGGGGATCGCCGAATGACTGTTGAACAGATCGCCTCCAGAGTTGGCATTTGTGTGGGTTCTGTGCACACAATCCTGCATGACGACCTGAAAATGCGAAAAGTGTCATCCAGGTGGGTGCCACGAATGCTGACGGACGACCACAAGGCTGCCCGTGTGGCATGTTGCCAAGCAATGTTGATGAGCAACGACAGCATGAATGGGACTTTCTTTTCGTCGGTTGTGACAATGGATGAGACGTGGATACCATTTTTCAATCCAGAAACAAAGCGCCAGTCAGCTCAATGGAAGCACACAGATTCACCGCCACCAAAAAAATTTCGGGTAACTGCCAGTGCTGAAAAAATGATGGTGTCCATGTTCTGGGACAGCGAGGGCGTAATCCTTACCCATTGCGTTCCAAAGGGCACCACGGTAACAGGTGCATCCTACGAAAATGTTTTGAAGAACAAATCCCTTCCTGCACTGCAACAAAAACACCCGGGAAGGGCTGCGCGTGTGCTGTTTCACCAAGACAACGCACCCGCACATCGAGCTAATGTTACGCAACAGTTTCTTCGTGATAACAACTTTCAAGTGATTCCTCATGCTCCCTACTCACCTGATCTGGCTCCTAGTGACTTTTGGCTTTTTCCAACAATGAAAGACACTCTCCGTGGCCGCACATTCACCAGCCGTGCTGCTATTGCCTCAGCGATTTTCCAGTGGTCAAAACAGACTCCTAAAGAAGCCTTCGCCGCTGCCATGGAATCATGGCGTCAGCGTTGTGAAAAATGTGTACGTCTGCAGGGCGATTACGTCGAGAAGTAACGCCAGTTTCATCGATTTCGGGTGAGTAGTTAATTAGAAAAAAAATCGGAGGCCTTAGAACTTGAATGCACCTCGTACAGTACCATAAACTACTGGAGCTTATTTTAAATGACAAAATTTATGACGTGGAGCATTCAGGCCATGCTACTATCCTGGAAGTTTGTTTTTTGGGGTCTTTCCCCCCCCCCCCCCTCCCCCTAGAAATGCATAGAATGGTGGGAATGGGTGGATACTATTTCTGCAAACAATATACATGTATCAACTTTAAAATATTCCTTAACTTCCCCTCCTCCCTTTCTCAACACATACATACACAAATAACAAAGAATATAGCAAAAACTCTAAACTTAATTTTCAATTTATAAAATTTTTTTGTGAAGAAAAAGAAACGAACAAAGCTGAATGGCATTAACTTTTAAAGCAATGCTGTACATTTATTATATAAAATATGATCTGCAGTGGCCGCTCAATGCTTGAAATTTTTATCGCCTATGGTTTAGCCAATAGTGATTTTCTTTAAGCCAGAATCTCATGTTTTTAGCCAAAATTTAAAATTAAAAAAAATTATGTTCCTAATAAACGACATATCCTTTTAATCACATGATAATCTCATTTTCGAGGCTGAAAATAAAAATTTTCCATATAAATAGAATTAGCCAAGTATGTTTGCCAAATGTGATTGTTAATTCGTCAGATTAGTTGAACTGTCGCCACTGGCGATTTGGCGAGCGGACTGCCCGGACACTGTGATCTGTAAAAATGAATTTACTTTATGCTTTCAAATTAAAAAATGTATACTGTATATGTATGTCGTAAATTTCTTTTATGTAGCTGAGGAAGGTGAAAAAGATGATGATTGCTTCATGTACGACTTGATTGGTGTGACTGTTCACACGGGAACTGCAGATGGTGGCCATTATTACAGTTTTATTAAAGATCGGACCTGCCCCAACAAAGACAAATGGTAAGTTCTTTACATTTCTTCTCTTCCTTTCTTCCTGTTAATTGAAATAAGGATTTAGTCCAATTATGTTTCTTTTTTACATATAATGTATTCTCTGTAAATTAGAATAAATATATTTTTTGTGTAGGTTTTTGTTTAATGATGCTGAAGTTAAACCATTTGATCCCTCTCAAATTGCAGCAGAGTGTTTTGGAGGGGAAATGACGGTAAGAAATTTTATTGAAACGAGATAATTTCTGATTAAAATTAACATTGGAATAACTGTTTGTCCATTATATGCAAAAAGCTTTACAGTGCACTCTCAGTAATCCAAATCTTGTAAATCAAAGTGTTGGTTCCACAAGTGTAGAAATTCAAAACTTCTAAATTACGTGCTAAGAAAAAGGAAACCACTGTTCCACAATAAAATGATTTAATAACATTAACAAACAATAGTAAAATAATAAAACAATAATAGCACAAACACATATGTACAGTCAACTAAAGGAAATAATCCACACGAGTTTAATGCTTAATATTAAATTTCATGCTAATGTGTTGTTTAAATAGCTTTTTTAATTATAATTATTTAAATTTAATAATCTTAATAATGTTAACTCTAAATATAATATTAAATTATTAAAAATAAATTAATATTGAAACGGTAAAACTTAGAGTAAAGTTCAAGTGTGGATTATTTCCTTTTGATGACTGTACAGTTTGAGAGCCAAGCCCTCCTCTTCAGTGTGTACAGACAGGAACCGAAGTTAGAAAGGTTTGGGAGGAATCCCCTTATATATGTTAACATAACCAATCAAATAAAATAGCTTATAAAGGAACAAATCAATAACAAAAAACTAAGTTCGAGATAGGAAATAATGAGAAACTTTTAACCAATTGAACACTGGCATTGGTCCGAGGTCCGAATTTAGGAGTTGTTTGGTTGATTGTTTATTTGTAACCTCCAAGCTTTCTAAAAAGTTAAGTAGATGAGGATCTTTGGTGGAATATAATACTTCCACCTGACTCTGATCATAATCGTGTCCCTGATTTATAACATGGTCAGCGAACGAGGAATCATTTGTTCTCCTATTCTTTATGTGAGAGAAATTTTCACTAATTCTTGTTGTAATTTTTCTTTGGCTCTGGCCATAATAATAGCAATCACGTGAGCCACATATTAATTTATAAATGCCAGTTTTTTGGTTTTTTTTTCTTTTGGTATCCTATCTTTGATACTGCCAATAGCTTTCTTTAGGGTATTGTCAATCTTGTAGGCCACTTTAAAGCCAAAAGATTTAGCCATTTTAGTGAGGCCCTTGTTCAGTTGTCTGTTATATGGAAGAACTAAACAAAAAAGTACTACTTCTGTTTTTTCCAAATGTTGCAATCTTCTGTAGATTCAGACATCCGATGATTTTTCTTGGTCAGCTTGTCGATGATTGTTTGATTGTAGCCGTTTCTTGTAGCAAATTCCTTAATTACATCTATTTTTTTGGATCACTTCTCTTTGCTGAGAGGTAATTTGAAAGTTCTCATAATTAGGTGGTAGAATGCAGCCAATTTATGAGCAAAATGGTGTTATTAATGTTTGTTAATGTTATTAAATTATTTTATTGTGGAACAGTGGTTTCCTTTTTCTTGGTTAGTATATCATCTTGTCCACAGTTTCTGGCTTATTTGCTTCGTTCTAAATTACAATTTGTCATCTTCAAGTCAAGCAATAATTTCAGATTATTTCCAGCATGTTTCATGCAACAGAAACCTGATTTTAATTATCAGGAAATTATTAATAGTCCGATGAGGTATTGATTAATGTTGACGGAGGAAGAGTTGGTAGTGTGAAGGAAAATGGCAAATGCCACAACTGTTCTCATTGCAAAGAAAACAAACTCTTAAGACAAATGTATGATTTACTGATGAGAGTTAAGAAAATTCTAACAGAAGTTAATTTTGATCATTAATGGGTTCGAAGATATCGGTGATATCCTTTTATTTATTTCTTTACCGTTCTTTTTCAGTTTACTTAAAGATTTTTACTTCTCTCTATGTTATTCTTTGCTCTCAAGCCAATTTCTGATGAACTGGCAACTTATAATTATGCATTAATTTTTTTCCATTCCTGAAAAATTCATTACCTTTTAACTTTGACAACCTTTCTTAATAATGTCAGTCAGTTTATTTAATTTTTTTTTTTTATTTTTATTTTTAATAGAGTAAGACGTACGATTCTGTCACAGATAAATTTATGGATTTCTCGTTTGAGAAGGTAACTTATTAATTCCTTTTTTATTCTAATTAATAATTGGGTTTATTATTTTATATACACTTTAACTTGGAAAAAATAAGATAAAAGATAGAGCAGATACAATTGTGACGAGTCCCCCTCAAACCATACTATAACCCAACACAAACAACCACAGTTATCGGGAAGGGGCACTTGTCAGAAGTTCGGGGTGGATAATTGAGATTGGACAATGACACATACCATAGAATTAATTATAAACAACTTTTAATTACCATGTAAACAAATAAAAATATATGTTTCAATTTAATAACATAACTGGTTCTCATACCATTAAAATATGTTGCACTGGAGGGGCCCCTCTTACCCAGTACTATGTCTCTTAAGTGCACATTAATCTTAATCATATACCCTTGTTATTACAAAATGCATCAATAACCACACCAGATGGAATATAGTCCTGAGCCTCAAACGGATATCATCGTGCACCAACAGGATAACTGCCCTATGAGGGGGGGTGCTCCTCCCGACAATCTACTGAATGGAGACAGCACCCTTTAGTGCATATCAAACAGCGAGTCCTGATGCCCTGTGATTCTTTTAACAATACCGTAAAGAAGGGGAAATCACGGTAACCCTCCTCGGGTGACTGACTTCGGACAGCAACAACACCAATTTAAGTGGAGCATCCATCCGTAACCAAGCAGTTCTGAGCGAAATGGGAATCTATCCACGTGCTCAGCGGCTCATCCGCAGCACTCGTGCCACCATTCCTTAAACAGCTCCTTCACCCGTGTGCGCTTCGATGATCCAGTGATTCATCAGTCTACTTCCGGCGCCCACCCGCTCAAATAAAAGATCATATAGTTTAAACCATTAGTTAAATGTTCAGCACTAATCATACTATTCCGTTTGCATCACAAAGAGAACAGTGTTGATCTTCTGTCTTTAGCACACTTGTGCTGCTTGGCTGGGGAAACCAGGAATACAATCTACGTGGGAGAAGTGATTATTAACAGACTATCGCAACATTGGCTATGCTATGATAGTTCACTCTCATCAGGCAGGCTCCATGGTAGAGATCAGTTAAAACAAAAGAGGACTCACTCGATGTCATCAATAGTGGCAGCAAGTTTCAATATCTTTTACCGGAAAGAAAACGTAGCTGGACCTCAGCTTGCGGCCGTCGAATCCAGTCAGTCTTGTTCACCGAGGTTGGAATGCATCCGCAGGTTTGGAAAATGCAAAACAAACATATTCATTTAAGAAAACTTGGAACTTTAATTACAGTAGAACCTCGTTTTTACGAACTCTCATTTTACGAAATTCTGGATTTTACGAAGTAATTCTGAAATCCCGACCCCCTCCTGTTAATTTCCATATAATAAACTTTAAGTTTTACAAAGTATTTTTACGACGAAATTCGGATTTTACGAAGTTAGAAGTTGTAATTGGCAGTAAAAAATTTTATTAATAAAGTGAAAATTTTTGCGTGAGTGCCCTGGTTGCATTTTTCGTCTGGTTGCATTTTGTTCATTTGGCCGTCGCCAACAGAGGGCGCCATACGTTATGCAAACTAGAGAGCCTAGAAAGAGGAAGTGCTTCCTTTTTCTAGGCTCTCTATCCAAACGAAAGTGAAACTGAACTTGCAGTCTCACCCGAAGATGATGATAGCGAATTTGAAGGATTTGAAGAGTGTAAAGTAAGCTGAATTTTCAATCTAAATTCTCCGAGCTTGTTAGTATTGATGCGGAAGTTTTAACTTCTCCGGCATTAAATGATAGCGAAATTTGCGATCTTATCAAAGGTGGCGGCGAAGAAGACCATGAAGGTGACGAGAAATTGGAAAATACGACATTCAAAGCAACATCCTCACAGATTAAAAGCTCCTTAGAAACTCTAAAAACCATCTGTATGCAACTAATAAATGTATCAGACGATATTTTTGACAGTTTTTTTGAATTTTCAAACTACTTAAATAATGATATAACTTCAAATATGCATCAGACTACAATTCTAAAATATTTTCAAAACTCGAATACTTAATCAGTGTATAAGCCTATTTGTATTAAAAATACTGCCTAGTAAAAATTCAGTGCCTATTTACGTGGTTTTTGTTTTTTTGGGGGGTTGTTTTTTACGAAGTTCGGATTTAACGAATAAATATTATTGGTCTCCTGAAATTCGTAAAAACGAGGTTCTACTGTATAAGAAACTCTTTTAAATTAGATGGTCACTAATGAACCGAAATCTTCATCAGCAAACAAACACTGACTTATCCATCCCCATCAGGGTTAACAAATTGAACATAAAATATAGGCACGGATCGTCGACACCACTACCTCGTCGGCATCGGCATTCATATACAGTGAAACCTCTTTAAGCCGACCAGCAATGGTTCCACGTAATAGTGGTCGTTTGGAGAGGTGGTCTTCTTAAAGAATTGGGGGGGGGGGGGGGTAAGCGTAATTTATAAAGTTTCATTGTTTCAATTGTTTAACATTATAAGGATATAATCTGATGATATACAAAGCTTACTCTTTTGGTTTCATTTATTATTTTAGTGATTTGCATAATGGACTAAAGTTTTATTAATAATTTTAATGAAATTTTCATAACTTTATGCAGTAATGTGGCTATTCAAAATAAACAATATGTGAAAACAAAATATTACTACCTAATACAATAATGAATCAACTATTATTGGATCAAAAATTTCCCCTATTCTTTGTTGAAAAATTGCAACATTGAAGTTTATTTTTTTCTGCTCAACATTTTACGTACTGTAACTTGTTGATATTCTTTTTTCACCTCTTCAAACAAATGCAGCAAGTTTTGACTTGGTCTTGTAGGGCTAAAAAACAAAGTTTTCTTTTTGACATGGTGACAATAGCAGGCAAGAAATTGAAATGTGATGTGAAGAGTGAAAGTAATGTAAAGTGAGCCCAACACGTGCATTCTCAACTGCAATCACATGTTGAGCTCTTCCTAACTGTAAGATAAAGCAGCGGTGTGAGTGAAAGCCACTGATACACAAAGCAAAGAAACAGATTGAACAATGCTCAGTTTTCTACTCCTGCTTCAAAAAAATGAGCATACTCTTTAAATTAGAGGAAGTGGCATTATTAACGCTTCAATCCCAAGACCAACGACCAGCCATTTCAGGCACCAATCATTGATGTCCCCTCTTTAAACCGACCAGTAAACATGGCAAAATCAAGTCATGGCAATCTTGACTCGATTTTGCCATATCTACTGGTCGGTTTAAAGAGGGTATATTGATGGTTGGTGCCTGAAATGGGTGGTCGTTGGTCGAGTAAAGAGGTGGTCGGCTTAAAGAGGGAAAAAATGCATTATACCTATGAGACATTAATTCCGTGCCAAGGAAAAGTGGTCGAGTTAAGAGGGGGTCGTGTTAAAGAGGTGGTCGAGAATAGAGGTTTCACTGTATATATGAAAAAAAAAATTATACCTCACGTTGCCAGAACAACCCAGAGCATACAGAAAAATGCAACAATAAACAGTTGGGATACCATTAATGCTCTACATTATTATTGTAGTTGGTGTTGAACTACAGTCTCAAGGAGACTGAAATATGTATTCACCTAATAAAACCTTTGTGGACGACAATAGGTTTTGGTTTCTTTTCACTTGGTGTTATTTTCTCAGAAATCCAGCTCCTCAACAATCGCTAACATTGTTACATTTTTGTATTGCAACAATGTTCGCTAAAACAACATTATGTAAATAAAAAAAACCATTAACAACAATTTCCCCAATAATTTAACGAAATAAATAATGTTTTTAAAAAAACAACTTTTAATCAATGAAAAAAACTAGAACAATAATAATAAACAGAAAATAATTAATAAATTGTTTTTGTCAGACCCACGTGACAATCAACTGACATGACCCATCACACAGTAAATATCTTAAAATTAATCATAATAAAATATTCTACTCCACAAAGAAATTGCAACACCACAAAAAACTTCTAGTATTATTTTTAAGGTGTCAATTTTTTGATGTGTTAATTGCAATGTTTTTCTCTAATTTTCTTTCTTTTTGTTATTTGCAGACGAACAGTGCATATATGTTGTTTTACGAGCGATCCACAGCAGAACAGAGTGAATGTAAGGATGAGAAGTTGAACAAATCTCCTGATTCTAATAGTAATCAGCCCCAAGCTTTTAAATTAAGCAAAGAATTGGCTGATTGGATTTGGCAAGATAACATGCAGTTCCTACAGGATAAAAATATCTTTGAGCATACGTATTTCAAGTACATGCTTAAGATAGTAGTTTCAGAAGCATTTGTTATTAAGTGTTTTTCTTGTTGTGAACTAAAACAAATTCAAATTATTTCTTGATAGTTTCATGTGGCAAATATGTGGCTACATTCCTCAAACAATATCCCAGCATAAAGAGGTAATGCTGATGTCGGCAAAATTGAGTACGTCTTTTGTTTTAGAAACTCTTATTCATGCAAAAGAAAAAGTAAGTTAACACAATGAAATTGATCAACTTTTGCTCTTTTTTTTAACTGATATAACAGAAAGTAAATGTTTTTACAGCCAACAATGGTTCAGTGGATCGAGCTTCTAACTAAACAGTTTAATGCTAGTCAAACTGCCTGTGAAGTAATTAAATCTATTTTAGTATTTCCTTTCGATTCTATTCTATAAATATTATACACATTAAACATTACCCATTACAAACCATTGTTTGTTTGTTTTTTTTTGTAGTGGTTTATTGATCACATGGCTGAAAATGATTGGTGGCCTATTCAGATATTAATTAAATGCCCCAATCAAGTTGTCCGCCAAATGTTTCAGAGACTTTGTATTCACGTGATTAATAAACTGAAACCTGTTCATTCATCATTGTATCTGCAACCCTATGTTGATAGGTATGTATTTAATAAATAACACCCATTAAAACTTTTTAAATTTACAAATAAAGTATTAAAAATAAATTTGGAGGTTGTAAGAGATTATTTGGTTATTAAGTTTATTATTTACTCTATATTGGGTATGAGAATAAGTTTCTGCCCTTTTCAGAAAGATGTCACTAGTGGTACTAATTTTGTTCTTGATGGAACGGCTTATGCTTGTATTAAAAAGTGTAAATACCTTTTGAGTGTGGATGTGAAGACTACTAATAGGAGACATAAACCAACATGAAGAAATTTAATAAACATGTATGAACATTTCGGCCTTCTTTCGATAGTTATGCACCCTTCTTTTCAGAGTCATGCTGAAAGAAGGCCACGTAGCGACCGAAATGTACATACATGTGATCGGGAAATTCGATGATTTCATTAATTATTGCAATTCGTTACTCCTTTATTTTTTTTTTTTTTCATTGATTAGGGATTGCAATAAATTGAGCAGATATGTTTTTTCTTGTAAATAATTATTATCTTGTGTAGTTTCAACATTTACAGATTGTAAATTGTTGCATTTGTAATTTATTTTGTCTTTTTTTGTAAACAATGTTATTATTTATCTTTTATAATTACAGTCTGATACATACTTTCCCTCGATCGCAGGGAGTTTGTTACCTTATTGTTGATTTTTTTTTTAATTTTTAGTTTTCATTTTTTTTCTGCAGACTACTTCCAACTTTTCGCATGAAGCATATCTATCTCCCTATCCATCCCCTCCGCCTCTTGTGCAGTCTTGGCGCCCGATTTTTTTTTATTCCATCGGCCACACAATCTTCTATAGTAAACCAATGATGCCTACTTCATAGCTTATCCATGTGAAATAGATATTCGTAGAGTTGCAGCCCTGCATAGAATCTCTTTCAGTCATTTTTAACTACGTTTCTTTTGACTGAGTTTGATAGAATGTTTCTTTTACTTGTCGACGCAATTTGTTGACCGTTTAACCGGGCCTATTTTACGTGCTATTGTTTACTAAGTTAATCACGCCATTTCTGTTCATCAGGTTTTTATTTAGGTACTTTTTTATTACTTCATATTCTTCAATTTCGGACTTTTGTAACTCAAAAAATTTTTTTTTTTTTTGAATAATTTGCCTTGTGTGCATTTGTATATATCATGTACGTTTGCACACATGTAACTTTTGTACCTTACTGATTGTTTTTTTCAATCCTAATTTCTTTGTACTTCAACATTTATTTTATTGCAAGCGCTGCTATTCTTACATTCGTTTGCTGTGGACTATATTAATTGTGATTTCTACAATGAAACTATTTTTTGCCATAATGTATAATTAAATTCTTAATACAGCTTATTATTGTATCCAATAAATTTTACTTAACCAAATTATTCCGAACCACGGGGTTTTTTTAATTCTGGGTGTTGCACCCCCTCTCTCTCTGAACAACATATTTATTAAATTTCTTTGTGGAAAAGCAGTTGGTTTATGTCTCCTATTGATGGGCTTATGCTTGTATTTTGAAGGTGTATTTGTGAGCTTTAAAATGCAGTAGTTGACATTCATTGACTTTTTTTTTGCGTCAAAAATGGCAACATTTATTCCAATGAAGCAGCATTTGCGGGAAGTGTTATTCCATAAGTGTGTTCTGAAGAAAAGTGCATCAACTGCTTGTTGATATTTATGGCGATCATGCTTTGTCGAGTACCACGTGTAAACCGTTTCAAAGCGATTTTTTATTGTTTTTGTTTTTGATTGAGCAAGATTGTTGATCTGTTGTTTGATACAAAAGAATTTTTATTTCATTTTCTATCTCATTATTTATAAAATAATAAATCAGAAAGCTATTAATTAATTTTGAAGAAATCTTTTGATGTTAAACATTTTATGTTTATTTTATTAATTATTGGGGTTTTTTTTTATAAATTTATTTACAGTGATGATTCATCTGATATTGATATCTCACAAGTAGGGAGTTTTTCGTGTGTAACCCGTTTTATACGAAAGTTATTAAGTTTGGTAATTCACAATGAGTAAAATACACTATTATTGATTATTTTTTCTTTTTTTAATATTATTAAAGCAATTCTTTATTTCTGTTCTTTGTAAGACTGAGCATGGAGCCAAGCAACACTGTAAACATTTAACTGAATATTTTACGTTTCTTCTGGATTTTGCCAAAATGGGAGAAGAAGAATCTCAGTTCCTAGTAGCTATTGAAGCCATTTCGATCCTGGTTAATTTTTATTTGGGACAAAAGACATCTGAATACGTAAGTGTTATTCGAGTGGTCTTGTATAGATGGCGTTATTAGAGTTTGGCTCTAAAATAAGCTATTATAACAGGTGGATGTAGTATCGGATGAAGATGATGAAGAAGATGATGATGTCATCTCCATTGTGGATGATAAATATAAACCAGCATCTTTGGAGAAAATGATAACTCTAATAGCAACTTTAGTTGAAAAATCACGAGGTGATGATCATCGGCTTCATTTATCCCAAAATGATTTTAATGCAGTCGCTGGAGGGAAAGTAAGTGTCTTCATTGTTTTTGTTTGTTTTGTTATTTTCTGAATAATGATATATTATTGTAAATAATTAATTATATTTGTTGTCACTAAATTTCTTTGTTTGCTCAATTAGATTTTTCCGTTCTTGTTTCAACAAATTCGAGATAGTATTAATATTCGCCAGACATGTAATCTAATATTTAGTCTCTGCCGTTGGAATGATCGTCTTGCATTACATGTGAGTCATTCTGTTAATTGAAGTTATGAAATTCAATGACAAGCAAGATTGATTTAAATTCTTAATGATTCCTTCTCTCGTCTTTTTAAAAATTTTTCAGATTATAAATATGATTTTTCAAGCAGTAACAAAACATCATGAGGTGAGAAAAGAATAAGCAGATAAAATAAATACTGTTATTATTATTGCTTTATTTTTCAATACAGGAAATTCATAACATATGAACGAGTTCATTCCAAAAGTGTGTTTGCATGTTGAATTTATTCTTAAATTGGGCAAAGGTAGCTTACAACACAACACAATCTTCAACTTCTAAAGAAAACATGTACATACTTTTAAAAAAATTGTGACCTATTTGAAAAAAAAAAATGTAATCACTTGTAGAGTATGCAAGGACATGACTGAGAACATAAGCTATTGTTGCTTGGGTTTTGAAGTATACACTTGAAATAACTGAGATACTTAAGCGCTGTCACAAATTTTTGCATTACAATTTAAAGTTTTTCACATATTTAAATAAATTTTAATTTGTTGGACATGCGTGCTCATGTCTCTGAAAGTTTGTAATTCAAATGTTTGTATGCAAGGGACTTACTGTACAGAGATTTCTTTGTCACATAAAATTAAAACGTGATCAGCACAAGCAGTAGAAAGTGATAGTGAGTTACGAATGAACATTTTATCAGATAATCACAAACTATAAAACAAGCAATTCATCATGTACGTAAATGGATTTGAGATATCTTGTTGTTATAACTTGATGTTAGGATATGAAAAAAATAAATAGATAAAAAAAAAAGATAGTCTTCTAATGGCGTCTGAGAAAATATTAAAACATAAGTCTTCAATGCAGTATTTTATATAGAAGCAGACATTCCAAAGTTTCAAATGATATCAATTTCAGCAACAGGCATTGCCCTGAAATGAGCAAATAAGAACAGGAACCGTAATGTGAACAAGGATATGGGGAAGAGAAATAATGAATAAGCAATACCATTGAAACACTTTTAATATGTTCCGATATCATCCAATATGCCTGGTTTTTATGGACGTAAGCGTCTGTCAGATTACAAGTGTGTATGGCGAAATATTTCGATCTGATAATCATATGGAAAACTTTCAAATTTCAATAAGAAAATTCACCCGAGAAGCTGTGGACACAATGATCAAACTAACGACAATAAGAAACCACAAATCTGACGATTATTGGTTTTGTGGTTTCTTATTGTTGTTAGTTGGCTTACTGGTATTTCTTCTGCCTGCAATTATTCTGCTTACTAAAGGCAGTCCTCTAGGCCATTTTAGGGTATCTCATGAACATCTTCAAGTGGGTGAAACAAATCAGATTAGCATGAGATCTGGAGAGTACACAAGTTATTTATGCTGCGTTGGCAAGGTATTCACAAGCAAGATAAAACTAGAGAGATGTTTGTTTGCATTTAAAACTCAATTTTTGGATACTTGGTGCCTTTATGATTGTTCATCTATTTGATGTGCTATTTTGCTGAAGATCTATTTTGGGGAGGCCGTGGCCTGGTGGGCTGTCACTGAACACAACTTCTGTGAAGTTAAGCTACATCAGGCACGGCTCGTCACTGGATGGGTTACCATCCGTGATCTTTGCCGCCCCGCCCCGGGGACCAGCGGGGGGGAGTCGTGAATCCAGGTCCATCCAGGGACCCAACTCGTCGGCCTCAGGCCATACAGGCCCTGGATGGACGTATTGGATCCAATTAATTAATAAATTTTAGTAAAATTTTTTAGTAAAAATATCTCAGACGAGAGAAATCTGCTGAAAATCAAGTTTTGATAGTTTTTTACGCAAAAATACTCCAAAGTGCTGTTTTCCTTGATTGTTTATTACTTGATGTGCTGTTTTGCTCCCAAACTGAAGATCTCTGAAAGATGAGAGAAATCAACTCAAAATCAAGTCTTTGATTCAGGATATGTTTTATTTAAGTATTTAAATCAGTATGGTAAAATCTGATTTTATTTTATTTAAAACCGAAGAATTTTGATTTCATTATTTGGGGGAAATAGTGGAATTTTATCTGGTACATTTGTATCTGAATTCAAGATGCAGGCTTTTGGATAAAAACTCACTCTGACAAACGTTTAATTTTTTTTTTTTTTTTTAAATTGAAAAGTTAGTTGCACTATTAACGTAGATATTTTTAACATTAATTTAGCTGAACCAGCCGTTCTTTAAGCTGCTCTCTATGCTTGTTGAATTTGTTGGTGGACCTCCTGGAATGCCTTCGTTTACAAATCTTATTCTGCAAAAAATTTGGGAGGTAAGAATATTGTATATGTTTTTCTTATTTTTTTTAAAAAAATTTCATATTCGTGTCATTGAATGTTTATTTTTTAAAAACTTCTCTAAATTAAGGTTGCAGAATATTGTCCACAACAGTGTTTGGAGTGGTTGTCAGTACAAGTACCACGTAATAAAATTGCACACACTTGGGTATTGCAAAGCATGGAAACGTGGGTGGAACATTTTTTGATAGCTCATAATAATCAGCGTGTACGAAACTGTAAGTTCTGATAGAGCAGTTTCTTTTAACTTCTTTAATTACCATTTATCCTTTAATAATCCTTGTATCTTAAATTATTTGCAGTTTCCAGTTTCCGTTTATGTATCTGTTTATTTTTGATAAGGAAAGATGATTTTCTACCCACTAAGAGCCTACATATTTACAATAGGTCTAGCATCAAACATTTTAGGTCCAATAAAGAAAACTCTGAAAGAAGAACAGCAGCAGATTTGCACCATAAATGACTCTCCCTCAGATTTCTCACAACTTCACCATCATCCGTACATTTCTGAGGAACCAGCAGCTCTCCCCAAACCAAATTCAACCTGAACATCATAAATAATCTCCAATTTTCTCTATCCATAGAATTATAGGTTAATTGCCAGAGAACTTCAATAAGCGGAGACAGGACCTCGAAAGAAAAAGAATTTGTACCAATCAAAAATTTTAACTTTCAATTTTATTTTATCCAAGTATTGCAAGCTATTTACATACCGGGTAAGGCAAGAGTCACGTCATAGGGATATAGGGTGAACTTCGATGATATTTATTTCGCTGAGTTTTTTTTCCTTGTTTTTTTTCCCTCCCTATTATTTGTTGCAGATACAGTGACGGTAGAGTAACAGTGAAGCTTTTACAGGTTGAATGCCAATAGTTGAAACACATCAACCTATGCTCACGTATCTTTTATTTACATGCATCAATATATTTGTTCATAGTTTGCTTGTTAAGTAGGAGGGTTTTTATAAAGAAGGTCCATTTGTAAATATCTTTGGAAATCTGGCACGCTCGTAGCAGTGCGTGTGACAGACTCCTAGCATCCCTTGTGAACAGCTAGATGCTATTTATAGATGTGGCATCAGTGTGCATGCATCACACTGTGTCATTAAACTGTTTAAGGTTCTTGAGGTTGCCACTAACTGCAAAATATGGTCGGTTATCTGTTTTTTGACACCAAGAAACATGACTGCAGCAGACTTGCAAAGGCCATATCACTGACGTGTAAGGACCTAATGCAATGGACCAGTGATGTGGCTGCTCCACGACAATACTAGGCCACACTGCTCAAATCCAAGCTCTAATCAGATCTTCTGGTTGGGAATGACTTGACCATTCTCCGTGCAGCCTGGATCTCGTGTCCATTGACTACACCCTATTCTGGTACCTAAAAGAGTTTTCAGCAGCCTATGTTTTCACAAAGATGACCAAGTCAAAACTGCTTGGTTCTCCTCATAGATGGCAGACTTCTATGAAGTGTGCAATCAGAAGCTCATTGAGCACTATGACAAGTGTTTAAATAAACTTGGAAACTGTGTAGAAAAATAGTTAAAAGTATGTAGAGTCTGGTAAAGAATAAATTTTGGGTATTACAAAACGGACCTTACTCTAATAACAACCCTCGGACTACAGTGAAACTTCCCTTAACAGATGTCTCTGAATAGTAGATATTTCTCTGTAGTGGACACTACATTAGTTCTGGCAAAGTTACATTGTCTTCTATGGACCCAATACTTCTAAATAGCGAATCTTCTTAATAATGAACGTGGGTGCTCAAGCTGTATTACTCCCTGCACTATCGTTTCATTTTCAACTTCTTAATAGCGCACACTACTTTCATTTTCAATTTTTCACATGAAACATGAATGATGAAAAATTCTCAATATTCAAGTCAAAAAAGAGCTGCTCTTGCGTGCGTTTGGTTTCTGCTTGCGCAAGTAAAGTCATCCTTTCAATAAGTAGCCTAAATTCATACGTGAATAATCACGTAGCTTGTGTATCATTACGAACTGACAAACTGCAGTACAATACATATGTAGCCTATTTTCCTTGTTCGGTTTCTAGGTTCATGGCTGGAAAAAGAAAACTCCTCTCTTTAAAAGAAAAGGTTGATGTTGTTCATCAACAAGAAAAAGTGTCCACAACTGGGAAGTTTCACTGGATTATTACCCCATTATAACATTTGAATTGAAAACATTTGTCACTTTAACCTTCTTTGAGGGCAACTTTTGCCTCACGCTGTTTTTTATATTCATGAGGGTTGTTCATAAAGACAGATTGAATTTTTTAATGATAAACTAATAGTTCAGATCAGTGAACACATTATCTTTTTTGAAATGTAGTAGATTAACACAGACAGATTCTCATAACAATTTTGTTCGAGGGTGGGGGGAGGGTGCCCTTTGTAATTTTAGCTCTGGGAAACAAAAAGAAATAAACTGTCTTGCTGTTTACATAAAATGCATAACTGTTTTGTTTGCATGTAAGAAAATAATGGGGGGAGGGGGGGTTGAATTACCTATGAAGACATTGCAAGTGTCAGTAACTCTTATTCTAAACCATTTTTCCTGAATTTTGTACTCATTTAATTATTGTACCAGACAAAGTGGCAAAGCATCAGTACTAAACGCAAAACTTTCCACTTGAAAAAATAAAATTGGTATTGGTTTCACTAGTAACAGTGCTGCCAATGAGAAACTAATAGTTCCATCTTATACCATCCTGATTCTGTATAAATTTTATCTGAAACGTGTTTTTCATTGGATGCAAATTTCTTGAGATGTTCATGGGTATTGATTAAAATGGGGCACACAATATGTAAACATTGTATAAGCATGTATTAGCCATTTCTTGAAATATCAATTAAGAAATGATGTCTTTACAGCTGCAGCTTTCTTACTAGTATCCTTGGTGCCAAGCAATCACTTTAGACAGTCATTTCGCACAGCTAGAACAATGTTGAGTCCTCAAAAAGAGATTCCTGTAAGTTGGTAATTATACATGCTGAAACAGTAGCTGAAAATACTTTCCTGCTTTTGGCTTTATTTATTTATTCCTAAAACTTACATTCTAAGATCATTAATTTGATATGAACCATAGAATCTTTTTATGATGAGTCCTAGTAAAATGAAACTTAAAATGATTCAGTCGGAGTAATTTTTTCCCCCTTATATTTGCAATCTCAGTAGCATCTATTATAAAACCTCCCAATCTTCTTATCAATATTGTGAAGGAAAAGCAGGAAATGTAATTGTTGTGTGCATTGTTATTCTTTTAGTTTGCTTTTAGATATTCTTTTATCATAATTTATACGAAGGTTGTCCAGAAAGTGAAGAACGATTGGGTGTGTCTCAACAAAAGATATCAAAACAAAGCTAATATAAAACTGATCTGCTGCCAATGACTGAATCCAAGCACTAGTCCATGGAGTGGCATCACATGCATTCTCCTTCAAAAAACAGAAAAGCTACTTTGAAAGGCGCTACCCAAAACAAGATGTGGAATGTTGTCTGCAAGGATTGTGTCGATTCATGACCACGCTAGACTTTGTGCAGCTGCAGAAACGCTACAAGAATTGCAGAGTTTCAAATGGGATGTTTTTCACCATCCCTCTTACAGTCCCGAGTTGGTGCCTAGTGATTTTCACTTTTTACCAAAATTGAAGGGGTTTCTCATGGCAACACACTTCCAATGAGATGAAACACTTAAAGAAGCAGTTATTTCATGGTTTCAGTCATTGGTGGCGGATACCCATCCATTGGTATCGAAAAACTTGTCTCGTCGTGAGAAGTGCTTCAATAACAATTGTGATTATGTAGAAAAGTAGTGTTAGTTTTAGGATTATTGCAAATCAAGTTTTGTTGAGATACACCCAATTGTTTGTTACTTTCTGGATGACTCTCGTATAATTAATTGTATTAATTATTTTTTATATATGTATATTAATTAAAAATTAGAGACAGGGCTAGTGCTAGGAGGTAAAATGTCTGGCACTGGCCCTGTTAGTATATTGTTAGTTTTGGAGGGAGGTATCTATTGAGGGATAAATGATAGCAAATTATCGTTGTAATGAAAATGGTGGGTTTTTTATTTATTACAGATGAATCCAGAAGCCCTTTCAATACTGCATCAAATTTATGAACTCCTGTTGCATCTCCTCAAACGAGCAAAACATTATGTTGGTAAGTATGTGGGAATTAAATGTCTGCATAAAAGTTTTTTGCCATTTTTAGATTAAAAGAACTACCAGTAGTTATGATTGAGATATTTTACACTGTTCAAATGAATCAGAGTCCTTTAAAATAGTTTGGTCATATGCAAGTTAAATTTTTTGGCAGCGATAAGGAAGATGGGATGCAATTGCAGGGTTATCAAAATTAAACTTCCCCAACTTTGGGAGGGAAGGAGTTCTACTGGTGCAAAGGACGTGAAACTCGAAAAACATGATGTAGATGTGCTCGCCTTTAATTAAATAAACAAAACTTGATGTATAAAAAAAAGTCGCCAATGAAAGAAAAACTGTATTGAATTTAATATTCAGTTTCTGTTGTTTAACATTGTTTAATTTATATTGCAATAGGCTGTGTTTTGATAGACTTGCAGACTTAGCGAGAGCTAACTCGTGTAACTGTGGCCAGTGAGCAAAGGTGAGAATCGTGCTATTGAAATGCTGCAGGAGGTAGTCATTGTTCAGGCGTTTTTCACTATCTGTTTTCACGCTTTTTTCAGGTGCGGTTTCAGAGATTTCTTGTTTATTACTGTATAATTCTTGTTCATTTTCAACATTAACTATAATTTTCTGCCGACATTGTTAAAAGCACACATTGACATGTTGTAGTATTGCGTCATAAGGTCTGCAATATCACGATCCACATTCTACCCATACAATTCTTCTATGGCTGCCACTATTTTCTAACAAGCAGGATAGGTTCTTGTGAAGCTGTACGACCTTGAAAATTAAGACCATTTCGTAGGATCTGGGAATGCCTTCTCGTGAGGTTCTTAGGTCTATCGAAACGGACAAGACCACCTCACAAAAACTTATCGAAACAATTCAGAGAGAGAAAAACCTACTATCACGAGATCCATGAGTCTATCAAAACACACACAAAATATCCAGCCATTGAATAAAATCCTTATTAATATTAGTTTAGTATCAAAACAAATCTGAAAACAATTCAGGAAAATTTAAGTTTATTTATCTACTTTAGATCCACCAACCCATGGAACAACAAAGCTGATGTCGTATTTTGCTTTAATGACTTACTGCTTGATATCAAGAACAGAGAAATTACTAGTATGTTATCTGTTATCTTTATTTTTTCTTAAATTTTTTGAAGAACTGATTTGGTTAAAAATAGATTACGCTGATGATTTTAAATCTTTTCTAGTTCGGACAATACTTTTTAGACTTGTGGCAGCTGTTTCAGCCTAAGCTTTCTGAACCTCCAATTGCTGTACATCACAACAAACAGGCTTTACTGATATTTTGGTATCAAGTTTGTGTGGATTGTCCTGAAAATGTCAAACTCATTGTTCAGAATGCTCATGTTACCAAGAACATTGCATTTAATTACATACTGTAAGTAATTTTCCCCCCCTTCACATTAGTTTTTGTTGTTTTATTCATTATGACCATTAAATGTGATGGAGGCAGGGGGGAAGTTAACAAGACTTGTAATAAGCCAAAGGTTCCTCGTTCGAATCCAGGCTGTGGAATTTTCTTTTTTATTTTTCATCATTAATTTGAACAGCTGAGGTTGGCATACAATTAAATCCCTCACCGACCATCTAATGATTTATTCTTTAAATAATTTAAACCTCTGAATTGCTTGGTCAATATGAATTCGAGTTTAGCAATGAAAAATGATGAAAGTAATAAGGGCTTTTTCTCTTTAGGAAAGTAATGAAAGCTTATACTTTCACTTGCCTTCGAATAACATTGCGGGAATAACAAAATATTCTTGATTTGAACATTTTAAATTAATTTGCGAGAAAGGTTGTTCGTGATGTCCATGCTAAGGAAAAAGAATAAGGATCATATAGGTGTTACGGTAGAATATTTATTAGGCTGGTGTTAAATTGTTGTTGGAGGCAAATAGATAATGCACCGTGTGAACGGTGTGACCGAATAGTTGACGCCCAAAACACGATTGATATCAAAATCTACTCGTGATTTTGTCGATATCCTTCATTTCTCAATTTCCATCGCAGCTCACAACTTGAGGACACAATTATTGTAAATTGAAAACTGAAAAATGTTGGAAACCATTTTTGGCTTATTACAAGCAAATAACTGCAAGGAATGGGGTGTAATAAAATTCTTATATGTGAATGATAAAAAACAATTGCCAAAAGTGGTGAAATGCAAATAATAGCCCAATCTAGTCACATTGTCTGTTTACCCATGACCTCCTCTATTATTACAGACCTGTTTTACTGACTAAACTTCCATTGTTGCTTTTGGCGTCTCTCGATTTTGCCACGGCCTTGTTTAACCTCCCTCTCTTTACCAACTGAGATAATAATGTAGCGCAAACAAAATTAAAAAAAATAATATCGGTAATAAATTTTTGCATAGACTTTTATTTTAAAAGTGGAGTTAAATCATGAATAAAAAGATCTAAATTTGATTAATTAAAAGAATACTTATTCAGTTTGTTTTTAACGTCCCTGAAAAGTCACCTGATCATCTTAGTACAAGCAACAATGTAATTTCATTGTTTCTAACTTTGGTTTTAACAATCCTTATTTTTTCGTTTGTTGTAAAAACACTGGTCGGCATGAAAAAAGTCCTGACTCAATTTTGGCTGATTCTTACGTAAAATGATCTCCTGAATCCGAATATGACCTCCGTTTTTCCCCATCACCCACCATTTTCGGGGGATGCCCCCAACCCAATTTTATCATTTTTCGATATATTTCGATGGATGAAAAGGTTTATTTCAGCTTTTATAATTTTTTTGAGGGTCTTGAAGGGTGAATAGTATTGGAAAATGACCATGTATAGTAGGGAGGTATGTTAGGGGGTAAATTACCCCCTTTAGCTGTTTAAAAAAATCATTAAAATTTGCTATATTTTCGCTATATTTTTTTGCTATTTTTATCTAAAATAGGGAAAAAACAGAAAATCGATCAAATTTTAATGATTTTTTAAACAATTAAAGGGG
>JAHWFO010012650.1:1557540-1605218 GCA_023313115.1 Rhysida immarginata
CCCCCCCCCCCCTTATGTACCCTCCTGCTATAAATGTTCATGTTTTGGAACTTTTCAGCCCTTAGCCCCTTAGAAGAATTTTAAAGGCTGAAATAAACCTTTTCAACCCTCTAAATCTATCGAAAAATAATAAAAATTGGTTGGAGGGCATCCCCCGAAAATGGTGGGTGATAACGAAGCTTATATTCGTGTTCAGGAGGTCATTTTGTATAAGAATCAGCTGAAATAGTGTCGGGGGAGTGAAATCATACAGGGAGGTTAGACAGTGCCATAATAGCTCCTGTGGCAAAATTGAGAGACTCTAGTATCCCCAAACACAACAATAGACATTGGCCATTAAAATGGGTTTGTAATAATAAAGGAGGTCATGGTTAACCTTCACCACAGATAATAAGATTCAGCAAGCTTGAGAGATGGTTCTGGTGATTTGTGAGTTACCATCAATGGGTACTGTCTTTTTTGAACATCAGTTAGGGTTCTGACAAGGAGACACCAAGTACTCAGGCTCAGCGATTTTGATAAAAAAAAAATTCTTTGTGTAGCTTTCACCAAATTAAACTCCAAGCAAAGTATTTCTTAACATCACTTGGGAAATTAAAACATATGTTATCGCTATATATTTATTTTATTTATTAACTTGCTTATTCATTTAACCTTTTTCAGTGCTGATCATGATGATCAAGATGTCATGATTTTTAATCGGTGTATGCTTCCTGCTTATTATGGATTACTGCGCCTTTGCTGTCAACAGTCCAGGGTTTTTACTCGTCAACTTGCTAGTCATCAAAATATTCAGTGGGCCTTCAAAAATATTACTCCTTATACGACCCAATATGCTACAGTATGTTACTGAAAAGGCTTCATTTTGTTGTTATTAATTATTTGAACTATATATTTTTTTTCATTCATTAAGGAATATTTATTTTTGTTGTTTCTTTAGGCTATTGATGAATTATTCAAATTGATGAGGTTGTTTGTTGTAAAATATCCTGATAATAGCGAGCAGGAATTAAAGGAAATTCACAGCTTCAAACGAACCACGCTGCAACTTTATCTAAGCATTCTGGATGCACGTTCTTGTTGGGCTACACTGATTACTGCCTGTCGAATTTTGCTTGAATCAAATGAAGACAGGTTATTCCTTTTGTATAATAATGGCCTCTCCATGATGTTCGAGGTAATAGCGTAAATTAGGAGATAGGTTCCGATTTAATTTAATTTGCAATTAAGCATTTTAAACCAACTTGCCTATAAATGGATATTTTCAGGCTTTTCACACGTTACATGTGATGTATCATGAAGCCACTGCGTGCCATGTCACTGGTGATTTAGTGGATTTACTGTCCATTATTTTAGACATTCTGAAATGCGCTCGCATGTTTCGTGATAGTAAAGAAGTCAAGCATTGTTTGTACGGTTGGAAAGAACGGATGGAATCTGCAAGAAAACTAGTCACATTGCTCAATTCTTACACACCTGGAGATGTGCGCCATATGTGTATAGGTAAAAGATATTTAATCAGTTAATTTGGTTTCTGAGAAGATACTGTGCCTTTTCAAATTTGACCTGATTGAGTTGTTTGCTTTGTTTTAAATTCCAGAGGTTCTCAGGGAACTTCTAATGCTCTATTCAGTGGAAATTCTCCAAACACTTGTTCCTATGCTAACACATTGCCATGCTACATTTCAGGAAAACAACGTTGCAGGTAAAAGATCCCGTTCTAATTGTTCTGATACACTGACAGGTCGAAGTCATGGATGTTGTATGGCATGGAAATTCTCAAATCTGTCGTAGTTGTGATCCGATATTTTGCGAGTCCATTTAGCTGCTCGAGGAAGATAGTGTGTGTCCATTGGGATAGAGCTTACCATTCTTGAAATTGCATGGGAATTTCAGCATTTCTTGATCAATGGTATCATGTGTATGTTGGGGATATCTCGAAGGCCCTATACTGTAGAATCTGCAGTGGTCTCACACGGATCATGACCAGCAGCATCTGGCTAAAATCATTCATTACAGGATGTACCAGAAGCATATCTTGCCTGATGGTTTGTCATTCTCTAGCTTCCATGGGGTTAGGAGCAGAAGACCCACCAGAATGTTCCTGTAAGATACCAGAGTTTGTGATTTCACTAAGGGCTCTTGCGCACTATCGATTAGTTGCTGGTAACAGTGGTTGTGAAAAACCAGAAACCATAAGAAACAAGACGAGAGAATGAATGAGTGAACAAACACCCTTGCCGTCCGTATCACTCTCGTTCTTTCTTGCCTTCGTTTCAACATTTAGTATTGCGCTGGCTACCTCTCAAGATGGACGTATTATTTAAAGGAAAGGAGGCAAAAAAGGAATATTGGGTGTACCCCCATTACTTGAATGTGATATTAAAGGCATGTACCAAATTTTTTTTGAGGATTTGCAAAACCATGACTAAAAATTTAAAATGAAATGAGAAGGGGGATAATGACAAGGTCCAAGTAAAAGCGAGGCCTCATGCAAAATGCTATTTCAGGGCCTATTTTTATAAATCTTGATAAATCAAGGTATGGGATTTCAGAAATCCAAGGCCTTGCAAAGCCACATCATTCTCAGATTTCACAGATATAAACAAAACACACGATTGGGAAGGGATGGTTGCTCGCATAGTGCGTAGACGTCAGTAGAAACAAGCCATCTCAGCAGTTGCGCAAGTTCCCAGTCACCAAATGCATTGCTCTTGATTTTCTAGTTATGTCTCAAGGTTGCTGGCAACCAGTCGACAGTGTGTAAGAGGCCTAATTGTACAATGGCAGACTGACAAGATGTGACATAGTTCCAATTGCTTCAGGCTAATGGCAGGAGCACAATTGTCAGCTGGTTGAAGCTGGTCTGGGATGTATTGAGATGGCATGGGTCAGCATCTTGCCAGAGGCCTTCTGTCACTTCTGGGATCCATACCATGCCAAGTTGATGCATTTTGTCAGGCTAGAGTGATCCTATATGATATTAAACATTTAGGCCATGACTTTTGGTACTATTTAGTGTATGTTTAAGTTTTGTTTGTTTGTTTTTTTTATCTGTTATCGGAATTTTATTTTTAATATGGTTTCTGTAATTTAAAAATTTTAATTGAATCGTCTTTCTTGTATTTACAAGATTTACGAGAGAGTTCAGCAAATACTTTTTTTAGGAGTCTTTTTAGCAGTTGCAGTGACAACCCTATTATCATAGCTGAGGGACATTACTTTGAAGTGGATGTGCATAATAATTTGTCCTTAAAATGTTTGTTCACAGCCTGCTTGGTCCTCAAGCTTTTTGACTGTAATGGTATTTCTGGTTATTATATAAATGCAGGTTATTAAACAGTCTGTATTTAATCTAAACATTTGATCAGTCAATTGAGTTTCATTAAAGAAACACAATTCTTAACAATGATATTATTGTTAGGAGAGAATGATTTTCAAGTGAAGTTAGTGCATCAAGTGTGTCTGCTGCCATGCTTGATTGGCTTCACATTCTTCTGCCTTAGAGCAATGTGTGTGGAATTAAATAGATCCATGTGTGATTTCGAGAATTTTTAGCATGTCTGGAGAGTTGAGTTGAGCTTTTTTTGCTATCTTGGGTGCATTTAGGAAGGAAATGCCATTCTTGCAGTTACATGCATTGTTATCAAACACAGCATTATTAACTTCGAGAAGTACACAGATAGCTCACGTTGTATGTTTTCCAGATAGATAGTATACAGGCAACCCATTCTCCACAGATTTTATTTGGGGAATATATTAAAGAGTAAAGGTCGTTGATTGAGATAAGGGTTATTTTCTTAATTTAATGGGCTGTTTTTGGAACAAAAACAAAATTGGATTATTAATCGAATTAAATATATCAAATAATATGAACATCAGATAAAAAAATCAGAGCCTTCCATACAATCTGTTTCAGAATTTGCACTAAGCGGAGAACTATGTGCCATGGATGTTTGAGTCATGTGCCCTACAAAGCCTTTGCTGACAGTCATAATGGGCTTGGTGTTTCAAAATGCTGGTCTGTATAAGATCAGAAGAAGCTAATACCTCGTCTGCACTACAAAGCTAGACTATTGTTAAGCTAGCTTAGCTCAAGTGTAGGCTAGATGACCTTAAAATTCTAGGGTAGGGTGTTTGCACTATCCCCATCTCAAGCCTGAAAGTATATCTTTCAGGCTTATAAAGGATTATATAACTAAAGTATAGCTTTTTTTCCGCTTATTTTTTAGTGATTAGTGACAGGGAATGTTACTAATCCTGGTGAACTTCTAGGAATAATTAGCATTGCCACCTGATAGATTGTTAATTGAAATTTTAATTAAATAATTAATTTATGATTATTAGGAGTAATTTAATGCTTGTTTGTTAATTCAATGATGATAATTGTTTAATAATAAAAAAATAAATAAATGTATACTTCGGTAAGTCTACACTTATTCACAAGGAGTCTTTCGTCATTGCATTAATAAATAATTAATTGTTGATTAAATTTTTCATTTTTTATTAATAAAAATTGCTTCAGCTATCTCAAGCCATATCTTACAATGATAAGAGAAAATCTATCATCATTGTTGGCTATACTCAAGCAAAGCTAAACAAGAAAAGCTACCATCCCCATTCCTTGAATGAACCAACTCAGCCAACTGAAAGCAGTATTTTTCATTTGTTTCCGTCCATAATGTCATCAATGATTTCCTCCCAAATTATAATCAGGGTTCGAATTTCATCATGCCTCAGTCTTCTTTTCTTTTTATTAAATTAACCGCAACAGAGGTTGAAGCGAGTGATGCTGCCATATTCTTTAAACTTAATATGAATGGAATGGTGGCTAACCAAGATGCAACGTCAAGCTAGCTAGCTCAACGTGCTGAGCTAGTTTAAGAAACTTGGCCTAGCTAAACTAGCTTATGTGAAACAGGTTTGTTCACATTATTGTTTAGGTTAGCTTAAGCATGTTGAGCTAGCTCAACGTTTGTAGTGCGAACGGGTATAAGATACAAGTTTAATGGGAATCCATGATGTATTGAGGGTGTCTTACCTACGATGAATTGTTGATTTTGCACCTTCATCAGCATCTGAAGGAGGAACACATTCTAGATACCAATCGTCCTAAAGGACAATTGCCAAGTACTCATGGCTAAGCCATCTTAGAAGGCTTTTTGTTATTATTTAAAGTCTAAATTTAAAGCCTATTAGACAGCAGTAAAAGTAATTTAATTTTCCAAATTTATTGGTTCTCTTTATGAAAAGGTACTTGTCTGTTTATCTTTACTCGTAATGATTTTGACTGAATCTGCCTCTCTTCCAGCTCATTCTTTGCATTTGAAAGAGAGAACTGGCAGTAATCCTAGTTTAAAAGGGAGCAGGGGGGATGTATTCTTTGTTTGCTGATTTATTGTATTATTTCTTTAGGAAGAGCCTTTAAAGAGATTGCATCTGGATTTTGTAAGTAAATTTTATTATACTGCAAGTAACTTGCAGTTGGTGTCCTTTGGCTAAATTAATAAAACTTGTATTATTCGGAAGTCATTATTTGCATAATTAAATTATTAATGTTGAATGGCTATGAAGTTCACAAAGTAACAAAAAATCCACCAACATGATTACATGCTGGAATGCAGGATAAAACTTATCATTTGCATATATATAATTTTGTGCAGAAAACGGAGTATTGTCAGGCATGTTTTTTTATATCAGTGGATATATGAGGGTTTGGGCAACTGTTTTCTTTTTTTTTTTTTTCCTCCTCAGAGCTAAGGGATGGTATATTCATTTCCTGTTGTTGCCGTGCAGAATGGATTGAACAACCTTCGTTGTTTAACCAGAGTTGAACAATCTTTGTATATCAAAATAGGTGTTCTCTATTTTGAATTCTATTACTTACTCTGGAACATGAAACCTGTAATGTTATATCAACTACCTTACTAAACGCGAAGAGCAAAATGTTGCCGTGTTGCTAAATATCTATACATTTTGTCCATTCCTTGTCCTTCATGTGTATATTCCACATTTTACATCCATGCTCGAATTCTCACAAAAAAATAGTTACTATGACTTATGCCCAACCCTCATATAATTAATATTCGACAAATTAAAATAACTCAACAGACTTCTGTTATACGATATTTAAAATTAGAATTATTCCCCCACCCCACTCATGAAAGACGATTATGAAATGAGGTACAGTATTTTTAAAATGTTCTCACTGCACAAGTTCGAGTTTTGTTTTGACACAACTTGTTTGTTCTTAGGTTTCATTACCACTTGATATCCAATTATATGTCCAAATAGTTTTATATAACTTACTGAAAGTCCCATTTTTTTCTGTCACAAACAACTTTTTAGCCTTTCTACCTCTTGATAGTGAGTTTGAACAATTTTGCCAAAATGATACTAGTTGGAAGTTTCTTGTTCATTGAAGTTTTTACATATTGTATATAAACAATTTCCTGTAGACTGTCCGGCCTAAGAAGAAAAGGAATAAAACTGGATATCAAAGATACCAATTTCTAACTTCAATTGCCTAGACAAGGGGTCTCAAAATTTTTTGCTCAATTCCCCCTTTTATATAGTTCAGAGTATCATTCCCCCCACCACCCTTTCTCAAGATGGTCTAATTCAAAAAATTCATTTCAAATAATATTGAAAATATTTTATATGTATTAGTATTGGGTTGTTTCATTAGTATTGCTCAATTTCACTTAGGCTACTTTGCAAAAGTCCTACAGTGCATAACATTACATTAGGAATTGCGACAACTACCTTCAAAATTAGTAGGACTGGTCCAGAAGTTGCTCCAGTAGATGTATGTGGAGCGGACCAAATTTTAACATCATGTAGCAGTGCGATGTCAGACTAGTGATTTTGCACTAATACAAACTTGGATGGAATATGCAGGAAACCATTGCTAAACGTTAATGTTAATGCGTGCAATGACAAGTGACAGAATTGTCTGCAAAGTTTTGACATTAATTGTAAGCCAATAGATGGGTGTCCAGTAACTGCGAAACCAAACAATTACAGCAGAAAATGGAACAAAACAACCGTCTCTGGTGAATCGTGCAAGCCAATACTTCTCCAAGATAGTGCTTGTTCTCATGTCTGTTGTTGCCTGCAAAAAATTAATGAGGGGTATGAGGTTCTCCCTCATTCTGCGTATTCAGTAGAATTGGCCCCAACTGATTTCCACGTTTCGTCATTTGGACAGTTTCTTGCAGGACAAAAACAGTTTACTGATAGAGATGCTGTCATTACTGCTGTTACCAGTTTTAGGAAAATGTTTAATGTCAACTTTGTGGCACTTTTTTCATTGCCAACACATTGAGAGCAGATTTTTCACTTAATAAAATGTATTCTTTTCCTTTGTCTGGTGTTTTTCTCTTTTTATCAAATTCGGCCAATACTTATGAAACAACCTGATACATGTAAATTTATAGTGGTCCCAATTCCCCTCTAAACCCCCTAAAATTCCCACCTGGTTGAAAACCCCTGGCCTAGCCACAATTTTTGCCACAAACCAGTAACTGAAGTCTCACTTTTAATTGGATATATCTATTATCTAAACAAAGTCTTTCTGTCTTTGGACAAGCTACAGGAATTATAGGGTTAATTTCAAGTATAATTGCTATATTATTTTGAGCCCGTTTCCTTCTGCAGTTACTTTTGGACCCTATTTTCCCAAGCAAGGACAGAAACCACTGGGAACAAAATCGAATATTAGACCTCAAAGACCCATGTTTCAAATGTTTTTACATCCAAGTCAAATTGAGGTTACTAAAGTAAGCAAATTTTAATTAAATTCTTTGATATATTGAGGTTTGTTTTTTTTTTTTATTTTTCCAAATATGGAGGGCAAAAAAGAGGAGTCTTATTAGATGTTTCTTAGCCATCTAATTTGTCATTTTGTTTTGAAAAGGGAATAGATGAAGAATATGATCAGAGTCTGCTGGAATTTTTTTTCCCATATCATCAATTTGTGGATATACTATGCCGCATGGCTATTAATCACGAAGCTATGACGGATGCTTTGGTGAACCTGAGTGCAATGGTTGGCTTTGAAGGCATTCCTCTACATCTTGCTCTTTTCCCCAAATTATGGTTGGACATTTACCAAGCTGAGGTAAAAACTGAAATATTTTACTTTTTGAGTGTTTGTAAATTTGTATTGGATTTTAATTTTATTTTTATTTTTAATTTATCTATTATTAGCATGTGGATAAAAAATATATCGAAATGCTTTGTGCAAGTAATTATTTGATTGATTACTTGGAAACCGTATTAATTGATGAGCGAACATCATTAAACAACCCAATCATTTATCAGTTCTGTTGTTTCTTTTTCCCAAAAGTAAGTTATACAGAGTTAAATTATTCCATAACTTGCAGCAATAAAGACGAGGGGTAGTCATAAAGTTTTAATTATTATCTCGAAAAATAAAGTTACGTAAATAATTAATTTTTTTGTTTGTATGTGAGTGCATGTCTGTAGTCCTAGTACACATTGAAATCCCCACGCCACAGTACCGTAGCACGTCGCTAGAAGAGCCAAAGCAAAATGGTGCAGCCAACAATCCCTGCTGAGTTGGTGGAAGTGAACAGCAACAATGTAGCATCATATGACACAGTGGTGAGATGGTGCAGACGCTTCTAATGTGGACAAACAAGTCTGAATGACGAACAACAAAGTGACAGGCTGTCTCTTCATGAAGAACCTGGACTCACAAGAGAAGTGGGGGCCCTAGTGCTTGAAGACTGGTGTATCACAATCGAGAGGATAGAAGAAAAAGGGAAAATCAGTTTTCAACATCTTGCTGCTGTCCAAGGAGCTCCAGGATAATGCCCCAGCTCATTCTGTACAGGACACACATTCACACAACATATATGCTGCTTCTTTGGGCTATCAAATTTTGCCTCACCCCCTGTATTCTTCTGACATGGCTCCCAGTGACTTCTTCCTCTTTCCTAGGATGAAGAAACCATTGTGTGGCAGGCATTTCCAGGATGACGACGAGGTGATTTTTGAGGTGGAACATTTCGTGAGCAGTCCAATTGTAGGGGAGCCTCATTGAGACAAGTGGAGAAATTCAAGTATCTCGGGATTGCATTCACGAGTGATGGACGGGAGGAGAAAGAATTGGATGCTCGGATCGGTGCAGCAAGCTGTGTCAGACGTGAACTGTGGCGATCTGTGGTAACGAAACGCAAGCTGGGTAACAAAGCCAAGCTCTCCGTCTTCAAATCTATCTTTGTCCCCATTCTCACCTATGGTCATGAGGCTTGGGTAATGACCGAAAGAGTGCAATCGCTGGTACAAGCGGCTGAAATGAGATTTCTGAGAGGTGTGGCAGGTGTTACCCTACTAGATAGAGTGTACAGCAGCACAATAAGAGAATCTTTAGGTGTTGAGCCGCTACTTCTCCGCATTGAGAGATCTCAGTTGCGCTGGTATGGCCACGTGATACGGATGCCGCAAACTAGTCTTCCTAGGCAGTTGTTATTTTCCAAGCCGGTGGGTAAGAAACCAAGGGGTCGGCCTAGAACCAGGTGGCTAGACTACATGGAGAATCTGGGTTCGAGTCGCTTGGATATTACCAGGCAGGACATGCGCCTGATGGTGGAAGATCGCGATCGCTGGAGATCCTCCATAGGGCCTCTGCCCCCGCGACCCTAACGGATAAGCGGGTTTGAAAAGTAAGTAAGTAAATCCAATTGCAGACTTCTACAACCAAGGTCTCTGCCAAGTCATCCATGGTTGGGAAAAATGGTCGCATTGAAGGGTGAATATGTAGACATGGACTAACACCATCACGAAGTTTCATGGTGTCAGCTTGATTTTTCCAAAGTGATAATTAAAACTTTATGACTGCCCCTTGTAGATGTTCTACTTGCGCAATTATTAAATTGGTTTTGCTGTACAACTGTATACGTTGGTCACATAAAATCTTGTTAAATCTTATCAACTCCTTTACTGTAGCTTATCAATTCTCAGAATTTGTACATTAAAAAAAAAAAGTGAAATCCACTCAAAAGTATGTCATCAGAATCCTGAAAATTAATCCTTCTGTCCTTTGGTGTAAAATTTGTCTGAAGTTGAAATTGATCTACATAGGCGTGTTTCAAAACTCGAGGAAATTGTTAAAGTTGAGATTTTCTGTTTCAAAACTCAAGATATCTTGTCATTCGTGATGCAGATTTGAGATCACATTAAGTAGATTTGGGCCTTCCTTGGACCACTATCACGTTGACTGATGATCAACATGATCACATTCATCCAATTCATCATCTCTAAAAAACATCTTCCTCTACTATCTCTTCAGAATTAATAATCTTCAATAATTGGCTGATAATGACGATAATAGTTTCTAGCAGCAGCTTTTGTTGTCTTGAAAGTGTCATTTTGAATAGGCTGTATGAGTTTTAGAACTCAAGCTAAACTGTGATGTTGTGATAGATTTTTTTTGCTCTACTCCTCAAGTTTTGACATGCACTTTAACAGAGGTTGCAAACTCAAATGCAGCAAGGGTCCGATAGGTTACATATAATGTGACACAGGCTGTGAATAATATCCGACATAAAATAGCTGCATGATAAGCAGTTTCCATTGAACAGGTCCAGCATTTCAGCATTATTCAAAGCCTATCAGCAGCAATTCACATTTTTAAATTCAAATTTACATTTTCGTTGATAACTGCTTTTTCACTGCATGCATTTAAAATGTAGTAAGTTTTGTTGTCATTTGTAGGTGACTTGAACCATTTAAGTGTGTGTGTGCGCGAGTGAGAGAGAGAGAAAAATAAATGAAATTAAGTAAATATAATTTTTTATTCATAATTCAGGTTTATCACCAAGTGATGAATGAGCAATTGAGGCAACATTTAAGCAATTTGATGTCGTCAGTTCCAAACAGTATAGACACCAAGAATGTAAAACAGATTTCATACAAGTTGAATGGGGTTAGTATGATGACTGTAAATAAAAATTTTAATGGAAAGTTATAATTTTTTTTGTTGTTTTTTTTTTTTGTTAGAATATCATTTTTTGAAAGAGTTTAAGAGTCGTAAAATTCATTTGAAATTATAATTTTGCCTCCATTTATGTTTACTTATTAAAAGAATAATGAAAATTCCCCTTTAATTACCATTGTTGTACTTTGTATTGCTTTAGATTTTATGCTTCAAAATTGTGAAGCAAACATTGACAATTAAAATCATCTGTAGTCTTAAGATCGGATCTTCAGTCCCTATTTCAAATTGTTTCTGCACACAACATTATGACTGATTATCGATTATATCTTTCTGGTGGGGTTGTCATAGCAACCACGCTCTTTCCCATGCTCCCTTCACCCGTTCAAAGCTGAGCTCGCACCGCAAGTGGTAATCAACCATGGCAGATGCCAATGCAGAAAGTCCTCGGAAGAATTATTATTATTTTATACAATTTATAAAAACTAAAAATAAATAAATACTTTATAATAAATATTTATACGAAAAATAAATGATAAAATAAAAAGCTCAAAACCAGAAAAAAGTACAACAGAGAAAAAAACTCTCAAAAAATAAAAACCCATATTTTTCCACAAAAAAAAAATTAAGTTCATTTTTCCTGCATCTTTATGGAATTTTGCTTGCATGAATCAGTTTTTGACATCGTGGTTTGCTTAGCCAGTTTGATCGTTTCTGAGGGGGGAAACTGTGAAGACAAAAAACTGTTGCACAAAAACAATTGTCAAAGTTTGTTTCAACAATTGGACTTTTTAGACAACAAAGAAAGAGACTTAAAAGATGCATGCTTAAGAAACACTGGAAGAACATTTAAGTGATGAAACTATAAAAAAATTTCCCTGTTTTTAAAACTGGGTTTAACCATTGTTTGTAACTATAACTTGTTTTTAGATTAAACCCTAGCTCAAACATCACAGCATAACAGCAGTCACCCTCCTTTTCCATGGCCTCATATTGTTGTTGTTTGAATTTCCATTAATTTTTGTTTATATGGATTGAATACATTTTTATGCTTTATCATTATTTTTTTTTTTTTTTATCATTCCATTCTCTGCTTTTACTTTTTATAATTACCGTATTTACTTGATTCTAAGGTGCACTTTTTTGCTGATATAAGTACATACTACACTAGTATGTTGATTTTGATTTTTGAATAAAGTTATAAAGTTGAATTTTGGTGTGCCTAAGATTATGGGAATAATTTTTTTTTTCAAAAATGGTCTCAAAAATCAGTATGCGCCTTACATTCGAAGGCGCCTTAGAATCGAGTAAATACGGTATAATCAACTGTGTTTGCATACTGCTCAGGAAACCAAATCTTGATGAAAAATATGTATTCCAGTTTTTCAGTAAAATGATTTTAATGTGGGGGGAGGGGGGGAAATGCATATTAATATCTAAGTTTTTTGTAATTAAATTGTGAATGGAATTACGTTTCATTACCGATATAGCTTTTCTGAATGAAATTACATTTGTGAAATAAAAACGTTTTTTCTCTAGGATTTACGTGTTCTCTGTGTCGTCTTTACATCGGACTATCCTAATCGTATAAAAGAAGATTTTATTGTGAATTTGAAAGAGTTACAGCAGTGGTGTAGTGCCCATGAAAAATGGCAGAAATCTCAGGAAGAAAAGACTGATTCTTTACAAGAAACAGGTTTTCTGTGTTTTATTAATATGCTTTTAATTAACTTAATATTTAGAAATTTACTTGTACATCTATCCTTGTTTATCACAGTACCCTTGATTATGAACCTTTATCGTTTCACGGAGGGATCCATGCTATCATGGATCGGTGAATGGTCGCAATAGTAACGGCGACCCGCAAGAGATATCACCACAGCTAACGATACATGACATGACCACGGTGGAGATATAGTCTGCGTGACCATGACAGAAGCTGGACGAGCTGGTTAAGCAAGCCCAAAAGTGTTCTGATACATAAATCATATTAACAGGGTCAGCTTAAGGTATCGGCAATTTGGGCAGTTGCCTGGGGCATGCCATCTGCTAAGTAGGGTGAAAATGGTGTCAGAAAAAGTGAAAAGGGCACCAGAAGTTCAGCTTGCCCCAGGATGTCAGTAACCATAGGGTATATTACATAATTTTTATTATTTACCGTCATTTCATATAAGTATTATGTATTAAATTTTACTGAAATGTTAATTTCTTAAATATGATATACAGTATTTTCGCGACAATAACTACGAACGAGAAAAACCCGCACCCTTAAAAAACTAGTCAAAATTTCGTTTTTATTAAAAAAAATAAATAATAAGTCCCATGCCCTTGTATTCCCCATGAACTAAACTCAAGAGAATAGACTGAAAAAAACGGCATTTCATTTCCCATCACAAAAAACTAATACGAAAGTAACTTCTCAAAAAGATGACAACTTCAAAACTGCTTCAATATGATAAAGTTGCAGTTTGTCCTGATGAACTTCAAACGAAATTAGCATAAATCATACATCACAGTAGACAATAGATACAAGATGTGGCTATTAATTTCCAGGACTGCTCTAATAACACCAGAATAGATGATCTGAAAACATACCCTTTTAATATATTTCGAAGTAACTGCCACCTGCCGTAATACACTTCTGTGCTCGGCTGTACAAGTTGCGAAAACAACTTTTAAAGTCCTCTTTTGGAAGGCTTTTCAATGTCGACGTCACGTTTTTTTTTGCTTTTTGCAAATTCATTTCACATTTTCCAGTTCCATGCAAAGACTTGTTCTATGTATTGCCTGAAGATGAGAACAGTAGTTCTCGAAAAGCTTAGCGTTATACGTATACAATTTCTGTTCTCTCCTGACAATGATTATAATCTGCAAATACGATTTGGTGTTCTATTGATACAAGATGGAATCTAGTTCTAGAACATTCGTACCATAATGTAGGCCTGCAAGTTTCAGCTAATTTTGAACTTTTAATTTAAAAAAAGATTTCGTCTGTTGTGAAAAATAAAATGAATTTACACATCACATTACTTTAATTATACAGTTATACAATGTACAATTAATTATACAGTGCGTCACAAAAGTTGGGATATCCCAAACTTTATTGCTGGGCATCCGTGATTGGTGCCAATACAGAATATGTTTTTAGGATATAATTTTTATTTTTGAGGAATTAACATAACTTTATCCAGTGCATTAACTCACAAAATTTTTAGTAAGTACTTTTTAAACAAAAGAATTTATTGAACTCTATATGTCGTACATTTGTCTCAAAAACAAAAAATTTGTTTCAAAAGTTTAGGATTTTTTTTTCTCACCATTTTGTTAATTCTGCTGTAGCATGAATTACTGCTCACAACGCTTAGGCATACTCAAAATTAAGTTATCACAAAAATCTGCATCAATTTTAGTCCATACTTCTTGGATACATTGAATCAAGTCCAACTTCGTCCTGGGACATAATTTTCTCACGCGAACCCTAATTATCGCCCACATGTTCTCAATTGGGTTTAAATCTGGGAATTACCTGGCCACTCAATCATGTCCTTTTTTTTGAATATATGCTTTAGTTCTTCAACCTATGAGCTGGTGCGCCATCATGATGGTAAATAACATCATCATCTGCAAAGAGAGGTTCAGCGTTTGGAATCAAATAACTTTCCAAGAATTCACAATAAACACCGAAATTAACTTTTGAATTGATGATACAAAGTTCTCCACAACATCCCCAAACCATGATCTTGACTGGGTTCTTTGCTTGATGATTCACACAGGATGGTTGAGCTGCTTGGTTACGGGATCTCCACACTCTATTTCTGGTATTCAAATCTAGCAAAACAGAGACTCGTCACTGAACAAAACTTTGCTCCACATTAACGGTCTCCAGTAAAAGTGTTTTTTCGCCCTTTCAAGACTTTTTTTTCTTCTGAGGTTGTTAGAATCGGTTTTTTCGATGTGATGCATGATTTGATGTCCATGTCTGCTAATCTTCTGTGTTTTAATTGAATGGGATACATATTTGCCTATGGTCCCCGATAGTGCCGAGGCAACTTGCCTTATTTTAGCTCAACTGTCATCCGCTACAATGGCTTTTAACTTTCTCAAATTCCGATTGTTGAGCGCCTTTGGACGTCCATGTCGAGTTTGACATAAACAGTTTTCGTTTCTTGCAATCTTTTTATGATTCTGCTGATGATATTGTGTCCTCTGTTGACTTTCCTTGCAATTTCAACTTGTTTAAGTCCTTTCGAATGCCAAAAAATAATTTCATTTCTGTCCTTTTCAGAAACTTGTGTCTTTCCCATTTTGAGACGTTTGCAATTATTTGCTGCAATCTAGAAAATTTCCCCACCATTCCCTATTTTCTAATTTGGGTTTGACCCAATTTTGCATAAAATTTTATTATTTTTTTAAATTATAAATTTTTCCCGACCATTTAAACGAAAATATCCCAAACTTTTGAAACAAATTCTTTAATTTTGAGACAGATATGTAAACTTTGAGTTTGAATAAAGTTCAATGTTTAAATCATAATTATTTACAATTTTACAGACTAATACAATACAGTAAGTCATGTTAGTTCCATAAGTTTGGAACTGATAGTTACAAATCAACCGATTTTTAGGAACTTTTATGTGCGTGGTGACAGTAAAGTTTGGGATATCCCAAATTTTTGTGACATACTGTACAGTACATTAATTCACTTCTTATTTGAATTTCCCATCTGGATTACTAGTCTTTTGGGCTATCTCTGGTGCCAAGTTTGCTTGTAGCATATTCTGTCATGGCAACAAGAGTGGTCGGGAAATTTCAGCATCAGCCGTCATTGTAAAAAAAAAAAAAAAAAAAAAAATTAAAACCTGCTCCCACTTAAATCCCCATACTCCACTCTTCGGAACATAACGAAGTGTATACCCTGCGGGATATTGTCACGAAAATATGGTATTAAATTAAATTGCTTGTATTTAAATTTATTTAGTGGTGATATTTGAGTAAGTTGGAAGGCAGCTTGGAGTCTTTGGACGATACCCTATTTTAACCATAGTTTCTATTATTCATTTATCATGGTTTTGCTTATCACTGTAATTTTTTGGAATCAAATCCTCGTGATAAATGAGAATAGATGTACATTATAACTTCAGATTCGGTTGCTCAAACTTTCATTTTATTTTTTGTCTCACAGCATACAGAGGGTTGATTCAGATAAAATGAGACGACTTTGCAGTTCTGTTACGATGGTGTAATACCATGGCGCCACCATCGGTTGTGTTCGATGTGAGAGCCACGTTGAGAGCCAGCACCGTAATTTCCACTGCAGTAGGCCGAGTTTGAGGGACTCCATGTGAAGTTCGTTCCACACCTGCTGACACACTTTCCATAGCCCATCAATGGTTCTTGGTCGGCGACTTCCGAGCCGTCGTTTCAGGAGACCAAAACCACAGAAATCCATCGGTGATGCGTCAGGAGATTTTACAGGCACATGAGAGAAGGGAATAACTCGTATGCCTGTCTCCTGTTCCATCTTCCTGTAGTAAGCCACAGATGACTTGGCAGTGTTCAGTTGTGTTCAGTCACTCACTTGTGTGACCGCGCGCTTTATGACGTCGCTCCAGCCCAAGATTGTCATGAATTATTCTGGAGACTGTTGCCTGTGAAATGCCTTTCCTTTGGGCTAGACTTCTCTGTGTGGGGGGATTTTTTTTCAGCACTTCAGACCGGATTTCTCGCACCACCTGAGCTGGGTGTGTTGGCTGGGGCTTGTTTCTGGTCTGCTTCTCTGCTCGTCCACATTCATTAGATGGTTGCAATTTGTTCTTTTTGATTATTCGACCCACAGTAGCTTTGGATACCATAATACCATTTCGTTTGCATAATTCCACAATGCACGAAAGACTGAAGTTAGCGTCGGAAAGGCCAAACATATACCCTTCCCAAAAAGCTGTGATTTTGATAGCCATGTTTCAGCACGAAATGTTCCAAATAACAGCAACAAGTGTATACAAAGCTAATCCCCATGAATAGTGGACGAGTCATGCAAATCACATTCCGTCCAGGTCATACGCGGCGTTTAAAGTAGTCTCATTTTATCTGAATCAACCCTCCGTATTTTTAATTTTTAGGGTATTTGGAGTTTGAAGAGGGTTGACTTAATATTTCTGTTGACTTATTCCTTTCTTTAACCTTTAAGTATGGATGTGAGGTCACACAGATCATAGCAGCTAAATGTTTCTGATTCTTTAATGCTACCCTGATACTGTCACAATCAATAGCTCAGTTTTAGTTTCCGTCACACAAGAGTAGGAGCAGAATCTATTTTCATGTGTTTTTGACAAGTAGTATACCGTAATTTTTGGAATATAATACGCAGCCCTTCATCCCCCCTCAAATTTTTTTTTAAAAAAAACGTATATTCATTGGTTTTATTATAGGAATAGTAAATAATAATTTTATTTTAAAATAAGCAGTAATGATTTTTTTTTAACTTTAATTTTTCCTGCGTATTCCGAAAATTTGTTAGTGGTCTGTGATTCTGCACGTCCACAGTAGTGTTAAGATTTTTAGTTATTGTTTTTATTTTTTTTCGTGTTTTGAATTTATAAAAACCCTATGGCACATTTTAATAAGCCAAATTCTTTGAAAGAATTAGAACCCATGTCAGTAGTATCTCGGATGCAAAAATATGTTTTACATATGAAGTTGACTCAGGTCATGTCTTGATGATGACAATCCTCCGCAGGAAGCATTGCTCCAGGAAATTGATTCCAAAAACAGGAAGACATGTCACCTGTGTCCACCATAGTAAAAAAGAAAATCTTAAGTAAAAACAGCACATTAATGTAAATTTTTCATTTATATGATTAATAATATCAAAAGTTGTTACAATTCATTGTTGTTGGTTTTGTTTTTGTTTTTTTTTTTAGTTGAATGCCCTTTACAAACTTTTAAAAGTGTACAACTACAAGCTTCATGATTTTTTAATTACACATCAGCAAGTATGGACGGGGTGCGTGTTTACAAACATTAGCTTACGTCGTGCCTAGACATATTTCCGGTTTCGAAATAACTGCACTTTTGTTTTGGCTGTGAGTAAAAGTCGAAATAACTCAGATTGAGTACCGAGTGCTGTGATTTATTATTAATTTATTACTGAGTCGGATATTATAAAACGGTACACAGAAATCGATGAAACGTTACTTTACTCAATAATTATGTTTTTTCCAAATTGATTGAACCGGGAGCAACACAATAAGGCATTTTTGTTGGTTAAATTGTTCGTTTTTTACTCTTTCCTGCCTCAGAAATTCTAAGGTCGGAAGTCAAAGGCGGCAAAGAAAGTGGTGCATGCGCATTCCTACTTCCTGCGCACCCCTTCTATAGAGTGATCTGTGAGACCTCACATCCATGGTAGTGCATCGAAAATAATGCAGCACTCAAGCATCCCAAGTCATGTTCTCTGCTCCTGAGCAGTACCAGACTAGAACCTTACAAGGAAGCATTGTTAATGCACAGTATTTTATATATGCATATGATATATTTTAATATTTCATTGAACCCATTTATAAGTTCTAACTGTTCAAATTGTGATTGCCATCCTAATTTGAAATGCTTATTTTTTTTTATTTTTTGATGCAATGATTCAATAAATTCTGAGAGCAAATCCTAATTTTTTTCCCTTTCCTACAGATAATGACCCTAATCCTACTAAACGCCGAAGATTGAGTGAAAGTGGTAGCGATGAAGCAGCAGCATCATCATCGAGAGTGTCGGTTACTGATGAACCCCAGGAGAATTTAAGCAAATCAAATTCTCAGATTCTTCTGAAACAAGACAGGCCAAATTGGGTTGAAGTTTTAGAGAAAACTATTAACCAATTGTTAAATCAAATCCAGGACATGTCTTCATTAAATAGTTGAAGATGCTAAGTGTTCATTGTGGTCGTCGAAGAGCTGAGGATGGAGATAATATACACCCTTCCTTGAAGTGTATATACATGTTTAGGAGTGAGTGTATGTGTGTGTATGTATGTGTATATAAAAGAAAATGACGATAAGAAAAGAGGCTATAAAAGGAAGTGACAAGCATTGTTGTCGGAGGCCAGCACTTTAATAAAGTGGGCTGCACCCTGCTTAAGTGAGGAGTGTATTCTATACCGGACGTGCGGAGACAAAATGTGTAAAATAAATTTTAACACGTACCTTAGAAGCCTGCAGTCTTATTCTTTTCTCCCCCCCTCAAGTTTTGTGTGTGTACATTAGAGAAAAGAAGCAAATGGGTCTGATGTTAAGTTCATAGGGTCGGGAACGGGGGGAATGAATCATACTAGATCATTATTATTATTAGGAGGAAAAAAAACAATCAAGTGCATATTTTCTGTTATGATTCATGTATTCAACTTGCTTAATGTACAAAATATAATTGTCATAGGTCATAATATTAAAATTTAAAATGAGAACACGACAGGTCAGTGTTTTCAATAATTTCTTTAAGCTTACGTTATGTGAAAAACTAAAGGAACCAAAAAAAATGATAATAATTGCAGAGTTTTTGGTTGTAGATAGTGGTGTATTTGATTATAATATACATTTATACTTCATGCAAGTTGCACACAAGAATGGCTCATCTTGTATTACGTATCCAGTTAACTGTGATAAGAAAAAGTCAACTTTTCTGTTTGGAACTGCCCTTCCCTTTCTCATTTTTCTTTTCTTTTTTTTTTCTTTTTTTAATTTTAAATCAGGGATAGTTAATTTCAAGTAATTTTTGAGCATATAAAATTCCAAAATATACATATATATATTTGTTTTTATTTTAAATCTCATGGTTGTAATTTTAATGAACTTCCTCAACTGACATTTTAAAGCTTATTCTTTTTTTTTTTCTATAAACATTAAATTACATTCCACTTCTCTCGACTTGTGAAGATTATTATTATTAAGTACTGGTAAATATCATTCATTATTTTTTTCACTTCCATTTGTAAACCATTTCATATAGTTCATTAAAAACTTTTTTTTTTAAATTCCAGTTTTTAATAGCTTTTCTAATACGTGTATAACAATGTATAATTAAATGCAAGGTTAAATGCAGCTGATGATTACTTTCTTGAGTTGAAAAATTTTTTATGAATCGATAACTTATTATTCAAATGTTTATTGTAGACAATTATGATTCTTTTTTTTTGTAAATAAATAAATTTTTATTCATTATTTCATGAAGTGTATACAACAAAACTCGATATGAAAAATGAACAATATAAGAAAGATTGGATCAATTAGATGTATGTATATTAAAATTTTATTCTCATCGATTTTCATAAAACTAGTTGCTCTTTCTTTTAATGAGGCTAGTTTTTGCAGTGTTGTTTCTTACACGAACATATCCACACCCCAGATTCGTGCTGCATATAAAAGATGAAATTCAATTTAAAAAAAAAAGTAAGGAACAACAACTGAAGTCCATTTATAGTGATGAAAGTCTTTGACACTGGGGAAAACTGTCTTAACTCGAAATGACTTGTGCCAGGTCATTATGACCCAACTATACTTTTGTACATACAAAGGTTGAAAATTTAATAGTGACAACATAACTGTATGCATGACATAAAATGGAATCTGTGCATCTAGCTTATAGAAGACATTAGCTCTACTCCTAACCTAGCCTCCCAATAAATGGACTCGCCCAGGAAAGAGTTGTGCAATAACAGTGGAACTGGATAAAAATTATATGTGCCCAAGGCCGTACAGTGTTATGAAGGCCACGAGTTCTACTAGGTCGGGAGAGTATGGATGATGGTAGAGCAGCCCGCATATAGCACAACCTGTGGCTGATTTGTTTGCTTGCCGGGGTTAGGGGTTTGCTCTGCCATCCTTTGTACTCTTCGGATTTAAGCCCCTGTGATTACGATTTGATTGCAAAGATGAAGGAACCACTATGTGGCATTCTCCATCCAAACCATCAATAGAACTGGTACTGCCTCACGTATTCTATGACTTCCACAACACTTCATTTTTTTTTTTATTTTTTAATCAGCTGTAATTACGTTCGTCACTATTAAATTTCCAACGTTCGTACGTTTTCTTATAAACATGATTTTTAATTTTGTCTTAAAGCCCTACCAATTGATGATTGATGATAATTTATTCAGAATTTTCTGATTTTATTTGTTTGTCAGGGTTCAGTGACAGTTACATATAATGAATGCAGGTCATTAAGAGTTAATAGAGAATTATTGAAGATCCACATAACTTTACAGAATCTTTTGAGGACTAACAGTCCTATGTAGCAAAGGAACAGATAATCCAGGCATTGCCAGCATATACAGATACTTCTCTCTATAAAATTGGTTTTGCAGCATTTTTCTTATCTTTAATCCCTGATGAATTACACACTACTTCCTGCACAGTACTTGCTGAAACGAAATGTATGGGCTGAAAAGGAGATACAGCCACCATGGAAGGCACCAATTTTTTTTTAATGTTTATTTAAAAACCTTGAGATTTTTGGACGTAGGGATTTAATTCTTTGTTGAGCTCTTAAATCATTGGTTTGATTCAACAGTTTTTAAAGTTCATACTTTCGAATTATTTTACAAATTTATTATTGAGCCAAGTATTATGAAAGAGTTTTAACCTCTGGCAAATCTCTGATATGACCAATGAAAAGTATGGTTTTAGTCTTTTTATCTTGGATAAAAAACATAAAGGGATGATCTGCTCTAAAAATGGTTTCAGCTTGCATCATTCGACCACGAATTGTCACTGCCGAAACTGCTGCAGCTTTGGTGCCTCGTTCGTTAACTTCCATAAAAGTTTTATGTACAATGTCGGACACATAAAGATCATTTGCACCTGCCATTCCTGATAAATCTGCTTTACCTTGAAAGAATAAGTCACGAATTCCCATGTGAACTAGTGGTCCTTTTAATTTTAAATTTTGTTCCAAACGGAATTTAGGCAATAAAACTGTGACGTTTTGTACTTCTAAGAATAATTCTGGTGTGTAAAAGACTGCTGGCTCGTGCCACAAAGCTCCTCGTAACCTATCGATGCCGTCGGGTGCATCTGGTAAAAGCAAGTACATGGCAAGGTCGTGACCTCTATAAGGTAGTTCGAGTATGCTACACTGAAGCTTATCTAATTGTGCATACCCAAATTCTGCTTGAGTATACATCATTGGGACTGTTATCTCTTTACTGGAATCTAGGAAGAAAGGACGTGGTTGTGTTCGCTTTTCATCAAATTTAATTGCCCAGTCTCCTTTAAAATAAACAGCATTCAGCAACAGTAAACGGGTTTGTTGGTCCAGAGTTTCAGGAGAAACCAATTCGGGGATACGGTTTTTAGTAGCACGTGCTGCCCATCCATTAATTGCAGATCGAGCTTTCACTTCGTTGGAGAAATCTAGCACATCTACATCACTCAAATGATAAGTCCGCAAATGGTTCCTGAATGCTGGCAAAGGGTCAAAGCCTTCCTGTAGAAATACATGATTAGCAACGAGTAGAATATAATATCGTGTGGCACGGTTCATCGAACGTAAAGCATCTCGAATCGATTCACGCACTCCTGCACTATCTACAGAATTCCAGTGGAGAACTGTTTGCATTTGGTTAGCGGTTGCACCTCTTGCACCTTCTAATGTCAGCGCAAGCACAGAAGCAACGCTAAAGGGCGAGAGAAGTACGTTTCCTTTCCCAGCATCTGATGAAACTCTGTCGTAAAGATCCATGATGAAATTGAAGCCTGATTCATCTTCGTAAGATGACTGAGCATGGTGCTTGGATTTTTGAGGTGAAATTGTCACATTTGGAGCAGCCAAAAGAATTCTTAGCCAAAAACCTAAAATGAAGATAAGGAAGGAAAAAAAAAAAATTAAAAAACATGTCGATTTATAAGAAATAAGAGAATAGAGTCATTTTGGACACATACACAAAAGCATTTATCTTTATAGCACATAACCACAAAATACCTAGCAGTTAGCAAACAAGTGCAGCAAATTATTATTTTACATAAAAGCAGGGTCAGATTTAGGCAAGGGCCATAGGGGTCTGGGCCCTGGGTGGTAACATTTTGAGCAGATTGGTGAGATTTCATGCACACACAAAATGGAAATCCAGCTCTGTGTGCAAGTCTTAATTTCCATAAGTATATGTAATGGAATGTCTATTTTTAAATGAGTGATACTGTTATTGTAATTTTCTCTTTACTTTTTACTGCTTAACAGCATATGAATTAAACAAAAAAACTTGTTCATAATTTTTTTTATTGCAGAAGTTGGCTTTGCTAGCTATTTTGTAGTTTTCTGAAGAGAGCATGAAATAAAACAGCAATACAAACTTGAGAAATTGGTATCCACAATTAATAATGTCTTTTCAAGTGAATCTGTTAGTTCAGAGAGAGAGAGAGAAAGTTTGTGTGTGTTTGTCAAAATAATAATGTTCAAGATGGTGCTCATAAGAAGGTGTTGGTTTGTTGATTTTATATACTAATAGACTTTTTCTTTTTTTGCTTATGGTTATCATTATAATATACAGGGTGACAATTATTGAGATATATGAAAAAAAAAAAAAAACCTTCATAACTTTTGGTGAGATTCAGATAAAACTTGGTGGTTGAATGCAGGGCATGTTGGGATTTTTTTTGGAAACTACATTCGTATTGTTGCTGCTGTTCATTTTTCATTGAAATTTTTAGAAAACATCTCATCCTAATTATCCAAAGTGATCCAGATTTCGAAAAGATGTGGTTCATGCAGGACGGAGCACGACCCCATCGGACCAACAGAGTGTTGGAAGAGCATTTGGAAAGTGCATTATGGCTTAGGGGTCCCAGAGGCCACTGGAATGGGAATTGCTTGGCCACCATTTGAAGTCCTGATCTCAATCCTTGTGACTCATTTTGTGGGGCAGCATTAAAGACAAAGTTTACCCAAATAACCCCGTAACCATCACCGAGCTCAAAACAGCCATTCAGAAGGTCGTTGAAAGCATCAATGTCTCGACACTTCAAGTTTTGCAGAATTTTGCTCTTCGTCTGCCCCACATCATAGCCATTGATGGTAAGCATATCGGACATGTCATAAACTAAATCCGAATATCTGTAGTTACTTTAACATTTGAATGAAATTTTTGAGCTCAGTTGTTTTTGAAAATTTGATTTTTTTATTTTATATAGCTCAATAATTGTCACCCTGTATAAGCTGGCTTTATATACATAAAAGGACTTATAACGTTTAATAATAAGTAACTGTAGAATAATAACTAGATTAATGAGTGGAAATCCCACTGGGGGAAATATGATACTGCATAGCCCAGGTCCAAAAAAACGTATGAAATCCAGTTTGATCTTACAAGCTGAATTAATGTTTCCCAGGGGGAAAAAAAACAGATTGCCCACAGGAGTGCCAACCTCTGTGGCCAAGAGCTTTAGGCCATAGGCCAGGCTCTCATGATCATCAGGCTGCAGGTTCAAATCTCACAAGGCAAGTATGTTTCTAGAAACTAACCATAAACTGTGGATAAACTAACCAAGTATGTTTGTAGGCCAAGGCTTTCTTTTATTGTGGAGGCTCTTTCTTTAATTTCTGATTTCAGCTAATAGCCTCCAATCTGTTTTTGGCTGGCATAGAAGCTTATTGGCCAAATTCACTTAAAGTAATCATGATTCCTCCCTAAATGAATCGTTGGAGACTACTCATCCTGCACTGGTTAGATAGATAATTGGAGCCAGAATAGAACCGATTGGGTTCAGCACCTTTTGTTATTTTCAATGAGTGTATTCTGTAAACATAATTTTTGAGAAGATTAAAATGTTTTATGAATTGTCGATTTCGAAGAATTTTTAAATTTTGAATCCATGTGAAATTAAACGTGATAATCACGGACTGGATCTGGTGATGCGAATAATGGTTTAAATTGGTGTTTCTCAAAATGGGCCTTAGAGAGTGGTAGAATCGTTAGAGTTAAGTAGCAAGTGGGCAGTGGAGGAGGGGGGTTCTGAGACATGAGAATGACCGGGTACAATTCAGTTGTGTGAGCTTACGTAATTAGAGGGCAATTTATTTTTCAATCTTCGACAGGGCATAAAATAAAGACAAGTGTGAATAGCAAAATTACTTTTCGACACAGTCACTGAAGAGATTGAGACATTTATTATACAAGTGAATGAGTTTTCCAATACCCTCTTCACAGAAGTTTGCCACCAGAATGTTGAAATAGTCTCCACGACGTCCTGAAGCTCTTCGTTGGTGCAGAAGCACTGTCCTCCTAGACCTTTCTTCAGCTCTTGAGATAGATGAAAGTCACTTGGCACCAGGCCTGGGCTGTATGTCAGATTATCGAACACTTTCCATTGGAATTGCTCAAAAGTTGAGGCTACTGCAGTCCTGCGTTATCATGAATCAAAACAATTCCAGAGGACAGCATGCCTCGTACCAAAGAAAACCTTCAAGATGCCGTGGAGACCTATTTCAACATGCTGGAGGCAAATTTCTATAAAGAGGGTATTGGAAAACTTCTCAATCTTAATGGAGACTATGTCGAAAACTAACTTTGATTGTATTGACTCTTAGTAATAAAATCACTTTGTTATTCACATTTGCCTTTATTTTATACCTCATAGGAGGTTGAAAAAAATTGCCATTGTAATTAATTGTATCGAGGATGAAAGTAGCAAAAAAGAATTTTTTAAATTTACAATCCTTTCACTTTTCTAATTAAACGATGATAAGAGCACTTTATTATGCAAGCTTGCACAAGATTCCTTTCGCATTATGCCCTTTCGATCCATCGCTATATGTCACTTCCTCTCTCGTTCCCTTCTCCCGAACCAGGGACTTCCCCGATACCATAATCTGTGATTCCCAAATGAATTTTTTATAATGTCCTTGATATTTGCCGCAACCTTAAGGGGCGGGGGGGGGGGCCCCGCTACTAAATTTTGTAAACGCTGAGGGGGCGTTCATGTTCATATAACATTGGTTTAAATGATATATCTTATTTCATACTTGTGATGCCTAAACTAAAATAGTCGCTCCTATAATGCATGTTGAAGGCGTTAGGTTCTTCATCTAGATAAGTTGTAATACATGTTTTAGCACGAGTCCATAGGATCTTAACAGGCCTCAGTGCCAATGTATGGAGTCTTTGTGTGTATACAATTTCATTTTTTATTAATGTCGTTCCTTAATCTGTTTTTCATGTCACAAATGATTTCGTTTTAATTTTTATACCAGTATTCAATTATTTTTTTATGCAGATGTAAGATAAATTGGAGATAAGAATGTTTGAATACTTTAATTTATATTTAGAAAGGTTACTTAAAATAACTATTTTTAATGCTTTTCTGATTGCTTTGCGTTGATTTTCATTATTCTATTTATTTAGCCATCTTCAGGAGTATCCCAATTCTCGAGTCTTAAGAGCCATGGACATAATGTGAAAAGTTCTTGATCATGTAAAAGACGCACGTGTGAGCTCAAAAATTAAACAATCAAACTGGGGTGGTCGCCGAAATTATTTTTATTTGCATTTATTTTTATAGGAAATTTCGATCAGTTTTTTTTTTTTTTTTTCTTTTTTTATTTTTTTTTTAACATTTTTCAAGATTTCAAGTGTGATGTGTGTGTTTGGGGGGAGGGGGTCTCAAGTTACTTAAATTAGAAAATTAGAAAAGGGAGTCGCGATTCGAAAAATGTTGGAAATCACTACTCTATCTCAAGGGTTAACTTCCCTGCGTCGCCTATTCTCTCGATGAGCGAAGGTGAAATAAGCCACTCGATCTTTTCTGCATGATAACAATGCAATTAACGATGCACCCCCCTCCCCACCTCCTCAAGGGAGAAATGAGTTCTGTACTCGCTGACGATCTCAAGGTACAGAAATCGTCACTCGTTATTTGGTACTGTGCAAAGCGAATTTGAAAAATAGACGCGAAATGTTTTTCCATTTGGTACTGTATGCATACTTTGTGGTTTAAAGTCTCAAATCTTCGTCACTAAGCTATCAAACAAAAGAGGCACTCGGCCACAAACGACGGAAACGAGTAATGATTGTTTTGTTTATGTTTTGGAAGGCCAACTCTTCCTATTTTCCTTGCCCTTCAGGAAGTGAGTGTTTTGCTAACATCCTGAATGGAACTCGATTTAGTCCCTCTGAATGTTTAAGCTTTACAATAATGTGCAAAGTGAAGCAAATTGTCAACTCGCTATGAATCAACATCCCCTGAGGCTACGTCTAATAAAAGTGATACGATCATGGTTGGTTTTGTGTACTATAAGGAAGCATTTTTTTTTTTTAAACAAATTTCTGTTCGTGGACGGAAAGGAGGGGAAATGCATCGAGATTTTTAAGCACTGTTCGATTTGTTTAAAATCTTTGATAATATTTCTTTACAAGTCATTCTGTAAGTATGCCAATCAAAGAGATAAGCAAATTGTGTGGGAGTTGAAGTATTCATCCCATTTGATGAATTAAAAACGGACAACCCAATCATTTAGATAAGGCTTCTTATCTTTCACTACATCATTTGGGACGTGTTAAGAAAACTGATTTTTATCTTTCCTTCAACTAATCAAAGCTCCTTCTTGATAGGATTCAAAGAAACAGAAATCAAGTAAAGTTTATTCATTGAATTGCAGTTTTATGAATTAGAGACTGTGGAGCGAGCAAATTTTAAAAGTCATGTGATATTCTGTCTGTTTTTAAGATAGACAATTGAAGGACCTAACCCACAGGAAGAAAATTTTGACAAAAGTGATGTTATATTGTTTAAAAATCTGTAAATCTGTATGGTTGATGTTTTACTTTACTGTGATCGCAGTTTACTTGTGCCAATGTTACTGAAACATATACTAAATGGATTTCACAAGCAGTAATTATTACATTTAGTAGTGAATTTCTTCCTGTGGGTTAGGTCCTTATTGCCCCAAGCCCTTCAATTAAATCAGACTTAAGTTTTGTTAGCCAATGAGTACATTAAAGTTTATCAATGAAAATCTAACTTGACTAAGAAAATTCTGGCAACTGGATTTCACCAGATAATTAAAAGTCAAGCTTATCTTTCAACTATCTTCAAGAAATGATTTAATTTTTTTACCTTTAACATATGTGTGCTTGGCCATTATTTTTTAACTAAATGTTAAGAAACCGTAGAGCAATGAACGAGTTTTTTTGTTTGTACTCATCCAGTCACTTGCAAATATTTTCATTTAAATTTCTATATTTGAAGTTTGATAATATGACTTGGCTAGGAATTCTTAAAATTTCTAAAGTATTAAGCAGCTCATGAGCAATGAGATTTTTCTGGATGATAGATGTAAATTCTTCTAAGAGATGTTTCACGTTAATTATGAAACCTGTATTAGAATTATTTGACGAGAAAATGTATTGTTAAAGCTTGACAGAATGGCAGGCAGGTATCCTACTATTGTAATTGTAATATCTTAATTTTTCAAAAAAAGTTTATTTTGGATCCATTTTTGTGCATTAGATGTTACTATATTTTTATAATCCATGAAAGGCCAAAATAACTATTCTTTACAGATTCAAAACTGGCTAAATGCAATTTCTGGACATTATATGATGACTACAATTAGACCATTATAATAATGGCATATTAAAAATGATATAACAATTGAGGCTTCATTTTGGGATTTTGTCCTCTTTTGCACTCTTACGTGTTTTTAACGGTTGTCCTATGGAGGCCAGATATTAAGAGTCGGTTAACATTAGAACCACACATTGTCGGTTTGTAATTTCATATGATCATGACCAATCCTAAATTTAAAGCAGAGCCTTATGCCATATTTAAATCAGTTCCTTAGAAACCATTTGAGGACTTAGAAATGCTTTATGGCCATCATTCAGGTGCTTCATAAATAAACCGATAAGCACAGTCTGGAAATCTGTTCCTTATGACAAGTATTACATCTTGTTTCATCCGATACATGTACATTCAGAAAGGGGAGAAAAAAACAGCATATCCGCATTTCTAAAATAAACACTTGGCTTTCTGGTTATGAAACAAATTGGAATAGGGCAATATTTCTCATCCTTCAAATACATCAAACCTTTTGCCAATGGCGAAAGCTGGGTGCCTCTTGTTTAATCTTTCAGTCATCAACTGGTGTCTTATCTAATGCAACTGGTGCATTTCAAATTTTTGGTAGTGGTCTTCACACAGTGTTTGTGATTATCGAAATGGCATTAAGAAACAAGGACTCTTTCTTAAATTTTGTTTCAAGCTTAACAAAACTGCAGCTGAAACCTTGATTTACCTCGTGGTTGAGTAAAGTTGGATGGTGTTTGTGAAAAGTAGGAGCAACTAAACCCATGGATCCTGGGTTCGGGTCTCATAATTATCTGCTGGGTGCTTTTTTTTTCTTTTTTTTTTAATATTCTTAACGCTATTTGCCAAGCATGCAAATCATATAATGTAGGATCCACATTTTCTTGTCAACTTTTTAATCAAAGGATACAGATCTTTAATCAAGCAAAGATTGCTTGTAATCAATCCCTTATTTTGCTGATTATGAGGCTTTTGTTTCTTCCATGGAGTTGATTGCTTTGTCAGACCCAAGTTCCTGTGTCATACGATAGATATCCTCTAAACCAGTGGTTCCCAATCTTTTTCAAATCAAGGCTCCTTTTCTAAAAGTTAAGTAACTCACAACTACACCTCACATTTGAATTTTAAAAAAACAAAATGGTACATGGCAAAAAATATATTAAATAAAAATCCTATAAAAACAAATGCAAATAAAAATAAACTTGCCAACCCCCTCCCATCAGAAAAGTTTCACGACCCCCTAGTTGGAAATTACTGCTCTAAGCGCTGCAGTTTGTCGCTAACCATGTCACTTACAAAAGTGCAGAGCATATACGTAAATGGAACAAATTAAAAAAATTAAGTTGACCTTTGCTGTAAGAGATGTTTCTCACAATGATCCACATTGAAGCTTTCTTCTGAATGGAATTTTTAATGAGACGTGGCTGAGATCATAATAGATTCTGAAATGCTCTGGTAAATGCTCATATAACAATGTTTCTGCCTTAAAAATAGTACAAATGGTTGTTTGTGCATGAACATGGAAATGGTTTGAGATAATTATAGATAATAACTTTTTTTTGTTTTGTTTTCACCAGGAATTAAAATCATCTTCCTTAGTGGGGTATTCAACATTATGATGCAGTTGAGTGGAGCCAAAGGAATGCAAACTAAAAATGTTGATTTATCCATTTTATGAATGTCTTGATTGTTAAGTAAGGATGCTCCTTCAATGGATGAAATTAAAATGTAACTTTCTCAGATTTTTATCACCTCCGTGATAGGAAAAACATGTTTTCAAAGTTGTTTTATTTTATTTCTCAGTGGATGGGCCCTTTTACCTCGTTGGTTGCCATCGATTTCGTCCCCTACCGATTGGAGGCAGTTTAAGCGGGGAAGCTTTTCTTTCTCACGGGAAATAGTCGAATGTGGCGGAGTGGAGTCGCTTTGAACTGCGGCCTTTTTCTTCGCTTTGGGCCACGAGTGACGTACGCGCACAGCCACCTCGATCAAGTTCCTTGCCCTGAAAATCCTGGAGCATTGCAAATAATACGCAACGGAGCCTTTTTCATTTACGTTGTTGACCTCTTAAACTAATCGCTCCTATTCAAAGACATTCCTTGGCCACGCTTTCGAATTGGGTGCAGATTTATTAAAAAATAATAATTGTATAAAAAAAAAAAAAAGAAAGAAAAAATTTTTAGTCAGCGATAGGAAACGTTTCGTACCATCACCGGGTTATTTTTTGAGAAAAAACATGTAATAAATAAACAAGTGTAGAGGCTTTTGAGGAAGGAGCTCCAAATAAATTTAAAATGCGGTGTAAACTTTGGAAAATAGGAGCTTGAATACATTTCAGTGTTTCGAGTTTTCTGGTCACCTTAAAACGTTTCCTAATTTTGAAAATAATAATTTCACTTTTGGGTGTTTTTGTAAGTTATATTTGAAATGAAAATGAGATTAGATAAATTATTTCCTACAACTTAATGTGATATAAATAAATAAATAAATAAATAAATAAATAAATAAATAATTGAATAATAATGATGAAAGTCACTTTTCAAGTCCACAGTAATTAAATTTTGGGGTCCTTGAGGTTACACCATTTTCCAATAACTATTTGAAAAAATTCAACTTAATTCAAAATTCAACCTGGAAGCAGTTCCAAATTCATGAAAAGTGTTTATAAAGTAATTATCAGTGAAATCTCTACATCAATATTTTAACTACCAAAATTTTAACTACTGTGAACTTGAAAAGTGGCTTTCGACATTAATTATTATTTATTTAAGGTTTTTTTTATCTCATTAAATTAAGGAAGTCATTTATTTAATCTCTTTTTCATTACTTATTAAAAAAAAAAAAAAAAGTAATAATATAAACGAGTCTCTTCACCTATGTAATCACGAAAAGGGGCGGTTTGTTGTCCGTTTTAGTTTATGTATCTTTTCAAAGATTCGTTAGTCTCTTCAAAATTCATGAGGCCAGTTACAAATGTTGTTCATGTTATATAAAGGACGCGTTATATTCCGCTTTAAGAAACGGAGGGAGTCCACGAAGTCCTATTACCTTTCATGAGCAATCTTTTATGTGGTGAAAAAAAAAAAAAAAAAAAAAAGTCTTCTAATAACATAGCAAATGAGAAAGAAGTTTCAAACGTTGCCTCTCTCTCTCTATCTATGTGTGTGTGTTTTTAGTTTATTTTGGAAACATGTAAACTTATCAATCTAAAGAGAAACGCGATGAGTTAAAAAAGAAAAGGGGACTCACCGAATATCAGAAGCACTCTGGCTGTCTTCCCGTAGAAATCCATTGTCGTCGTCGATCCGGAAGTGGGAGCCGTGGCCGTGCTACAAGAGATCCCTGAGACGAGCCACCGAATGACCGATTTAACGCGGCGCTTGATCCGGCAACGCGCCTTCCCCCGAACCGTCCGTTCCCTGCCTACGTCCGTCTCCCTCGGGATGTGGGTCAAACAGAAACGCTCCACAGCTCCACTCCCATTCGCTAAGAAGTTGCGCGAAACGCTTCGGGGCTCCTGGCCGAATTTCCAAAGGTGGTGGGAAGGGCAAGCAAAGACGGATGTGGTAGGTCCTTTTGTGACGTAGCAAGAGTACTCTTCTCCTCCTTTTGAAGTAGTAAATCGATGACGATCACGTTGGCTTCTCCCTTATCATCGACATGATTCATTTTCTTGTTGCTTCTCGTCCTTTTCAAATATCGCACTCGACAGGAGTCATACTCAGCTTTCACGTCATGACCCGTTTCTCAAAGAGGTTTCTACGACAAATCGAAGATTCGATAGTGACGTCATTTATTTAGAAACATAGCAATAGAAATTATTTTTTTAATTAAAAACTTGGGTAGGCAAGCGAAGGTAAGACTGCTTGAGTAGGTCACAGCATCGGCGGCGATGAAGGGCAAGGGCATCTGCCAGCGCTGACATTTAACATTTCGTTAGTTACTTAACCAACAACAACATTTTTCAGATTGTAATAAGTTTTGGCAGATCTTTTACATCTGAGACAGGAGAGTGAAAAAAAAGACGATGATCTCGCGTACATTAAATTGAGAACCGTGAAATTGGTCTATGAATTGGGAATGCGCTTCATTTTTAAAAGGGAATGCTCGTCATATTCGGAATTTCGGGTTGGGCATGCAGAGAGGCGAGACAGACGGATGAAAGTCAAAATTGTGTCCTCCACTGGAACCAACCTCCATAGCCTTACTGGTGAATGAAAAGTAGGTAAATGGAGCAGCAACGATGGAATATAAATCAAATGGCGCAACGGGACTTTCGCTGCGTCGCTTCAGATTAATTTCTTGTTTAAAAAAATCGCGATCATAATCGACTTTTACGAGACCCTTCTCTCTTGTAAACATGTATCTCCATTAACTGCTATGCAGAAAAGATTGGTCTGCTGCGTCTGAGCTTGTATCAATTTAACTTCTTTCTCCCCCTCCTATCCCTGGCAGGCACAAGAAAAGGTAGCTTTCCATAATAAGTCCCATTTACATTTGACATAGGCAAAATTAATAAATTAAATGTTGGAATAACGTTTTCAGGCATATATCAACCTTCTTAACCCATGGTGGGTCACTAGGCAAAAAAACCTGTGGTAGATCGCACGTGAGCAAATTGCTCACTCACTATTTAATTGTATGTAAAAAATATATAACATACAAGCTGACTTATTAAACAATTGTTCACACTTTTTATGCTTTGAAACCATTTTTATAGCATTTATTTCTTCGTGCGAAGAACCAGGAGAGACAAGATCCACTTAACCACAAAAAAGTTGACACTTATTGCCACAGATGTACATTTCGATCACAAGGTGATCATCAGTCATCACCTCATGATCAAAATGTACATCTGTACCAATAAATGTCAACTTTTTGTAGTCAAGTGGATCTTGTCTCCCGATTCTTCACATTGGAACCATAGCCCCAGAGGTTTATTTCTAATCATTTCTCCATTACATTCAACTTTGAGAACAGTGCAAAAGAAAAAGAGGTGCAGCTCCTCTTATATCAGAGATAGGAATTATAATATTTAGTGACTTTATTTTTTTTTTTTGTTTTGGAATGAATTATGTTAGCTTTTCCCACCAAGTGTCTTTATTTGATTTCCAACATCTTCTGAATCTGATGCTGACTGGTCCATATCAGTATTATATGCTTGATCTCAGCATATGATTCCATGTCATCTATTCTGGAATTAGGATTATCTTTATCATTAAGCAATGGCAAAATCTCATCCTCTGCTAAGTGGGAACATCTAGAAAGCCAAATTTGGGAAAAATATAATTTTTCTTTACCATATTTGGCAGGTAAAACTCAGGAAGTTTATCCAAAGCCATTTGAAGAATTTTCTACCCACAAATCATATTTGATGAATTTCAGGACCAGAGAGCTATATAAAAAACCATATCGCTCGGTTGCTATACGAGCAAGATGCTCACATATTTTTGATATGCCAAAAAGAGCTTGAATGAATAATGCAATTGTTATAAAAACCTTTTTCATTGGAAAATGGACTCTTCTAAGCATTCTAGGGGGAAGATTATTCTATTAATCCTAAAGTGGGTTAGATTATCCTTGTACAATGCCAACAATAACCTTGGCACTGATTCTTCGAGGGAATATTGTGCCAAACCAGGGACAAACACAAACATCCCATGCCCTTGACGGGATTCAAACCCGCGACTCTCCGATATCAAGAGTGACAAGACCGGCTATATCAAGGCCGGCTGGAGGGGGGGGGGGATAGCTAAACAGAAGAGGGGAACAAGTAATTTTTTGTTTTTAAAAAAATAAGTATTTTGCTCACACAGCAACCAATTGTGGGTTAAATTATATGAGGCTTGTTCAAGAATTTTTGCCTCCTGGTCCATAACTTTATTTGTTAACAGATTTTCAAAATTCGTTTTTGTATCTGATACTTACATTTGTCCTCTATGTAATGCACTATTCACTTTTCGACTTGGTCGCTATCCCTTTTCATGTATTGCACCATGCGTGACTAATCAGTGAACCCGCTGGAGAGGAATTCCGGGGTTGTTGTTGTCGACACCAGGATTGAATTGCAGCTTTGGACCCTCTTCTGCAGCACGATAACGCCCACTCGCACACAATCGCCACACACCATAGGCATGGCAGCACTTACAGTTCAAAGATGAAAAATTGCAGTTCAAAAATGAAAGACTTTGTACCTTGTGACTTTCACCACTTCCCAAAGAAGAAAAACACCTTACGACGAGGTGAAAGATGCCATTCAATCCTCTCAGACGGGTTCACACAACTAGTCACGCATTGGCACAATGCGTGGAAAGGGATGGGGACTATGTCGAAAAAGTGAATAGTGGACATAGAGGACAAGTGTAAGTATCAGATACAAAAAGAATTTTGAAAACCGGCTAACAAATAAAAAAGTTACAGACCAGGAGGCAAAAATTCTTGAACAACCCTCGTACATGTATAACTGAACAAATAACAGGACACACACAAATCATATAACTATAATGTCCTCCCTCCATTTCTATTATCACATGAAATGCACTTTATATCACATTTTGCTTGAATATCTGAAAGCATTTAATTTCTATTTAAATTTTCCAAGCTGGATTCGCACTACCATCCAGTACCATATTGTAGATGGGAAACTGCACCCTAATATTTGTAGAGCAGGAAAGAAGATTTGTAAAACAACCCTGGGCAAAGTAAACAATCAAATTAATAAAAAAAAAAAAAATCTTCTAAAGCTAAAATCGTTAACAAAATCAACAAGATTGTAAAGGGAATGTCATGTCAGTACAATTTATTTCAAATTTTACAAACTACATTTTTATACAGAAATTTCAGAAAATATTCTTAATCATGCAAGATAACATGTTTAATTTCACAAAATTAAAATATTGGGGAGCGTCTTACATATTCATCCAACTTTACTTTAAACAAATCACTTGCAATGCTCTCTCCTCTATTGTATGTTGGATTTTTGACTACGAACTCGATAAAAATTTTACTGTAAATGTCATGCAAATACTCTCTCACTTTTGTAGAATTTATGTCAGTGTTCATGATAAATTTTAAGCCAGATGGAGTCTCATACAAATTAAGTTTATATTTATTAGTTCTGAAGTTGAGAAAGCCATCTTTGCAGTCTGTTGGAGAAATCTTGGAAACAAAAGAGCGAAGTGAGAACAACATCCCATACATGAGTTTAGCCTCCTCTTCTCTAGGCATGCCAGCCTGTTTCTTTCTATTCCATTCTGCATAATGGATCAATGTCCCATCCCGATCAAATATATATAAATTATACACAGTCATTTTCTTGCATCACTGGTTGCCTCTAAATAAAAGGAAAATTTACAAATATTAAGTGGTTATAGAATAAAAATGTTTACGTTGTCAATTGTCATCTGAAACATCCATCCACCCCAGGAAAGACCTATGTGAGTGCACCTGCTTTACAATGGTGCATAAATACCAGTGCAGATCAGACGACTGCCTTTCATGGGTATCATTGGGCTCAAACAATGCCATGTAAACATATCACAGACCATAATTTTGCCACCACCAGCTTGTTTCTTCCAATGATGGTTATAATGATTCCAAGAATGGCAATTTTTTTAGGTGGTTTTTCCATCAACAATGTCCATCCACTTGATGGAGCAGAAATGGAGACTAATCAAAAAGGGCAATTCTTTGCTAATCAAGAGAAGTCCAATGCCTGTACTGCAAAGCAAATCATAAGTTTCCATCAATAACACCTTTGTCAGCCAAACAAGGCTTGTCCAATTAAAGTTCAGTTTTAATTATTAGATATTGATAAATTTTATTGCAACAGTGTGTAACAATTGAAATTGGGATTTTAAATGGGCAAGCCTAGTTCTTGTTTGTTGGACAATCCTTAATAAACAATCATCTGTGATATAGAGCCACGGCTCACAAAACCGCAATTGTAAAAAATTTATTAATTCATACCTGTAATCCCATGCTGTCATATAACTATACTCTGTGCAGTAAAAGAAAAAACTGGGCGTGGCGCCAGAATGGGCTGTTAGCCAATCAGAAGCCTAGCTGAGCGCTCAGCCAGGTTTCTGATTGGCTAATTGCAGATTCTGGCACCATGCCATTTTTTTCTTTTATTGCACAGAGTATAAATGAAGAACACAAAAGATCAAATGGAGTGATATGGTAAAACTAAAACTCAAGCCTTCAATTTTAGATTATACTACAGGGTGATTCAAAATGATGTCCGGCATTTCAAAATTTTAATATGCATTTATTTTATAACATAAACTAACCAGACCAGGTTTAAAATGCAGGAAAACTCAAAATATTTTTAACCTTCCCACAATTAGAGGCTGTGGTGGCACTAGTGTCATGATAAAAGTAAAGATGGTGGCTGCGAATGAAAGGCATATTGCATCATGGAATATGTAAAAACAAACTATAATTTTAGTCCAACGGGCATTTCGTAGGCAATTTCATAAAGATTACCCTACCGACAAAAGCATCCATAAGTGGTATGATCAATTTCTGGAAAATGGATGTCTTTGTAAACTCATAAGCACGGGAAGGCCACGTGTAAGTGAAGAAAAGGTAGAAGCAATAAGGGCCATGTACCGCAGCCTGCAGAAATCAACTCTTAAAGCTATCGTGAACTGCAACTTCCGCAAACTATGGTGTGGCACGTGTTGAAGAGAAACATGAATTAATAATGCTCTCGGGCTAGTAACAGCAGACATGCTGAAAGGATGAGATTGACTATCGTCTTGACATTGTCTGGATGACTCGAGGGAGTCACATAGAACATTTGTAATGCTAGAATCAATAAATATTTGAGTTTTCCTGCATTTTAAACCCTGTCTGGTTAGTTTATGATATAAAATAAATACCTAGTAAAATTTTGAAATGCCAGACATCATTTCGAATCACCCTGTATTTTCAAATTCTATGTAACAAAAAAAAAAAAAAATGAACTACAGGGAGAGTCGCAATTGCTAATGCATTTATGAGTTTTATGGGGTTTTTTCACTCGTCAAAGTTTTGATTTTGGTTTTTCCACCTTTTTAACATTATTTTATCAAAAATCAACTTTTTTAAGAAGATAAAAGCATGAGATAAAAAAGATTTGATTTTGGCCAGCCGTTTGCTTCTTTGTCAATGCTAAGAAAAAGAAGAAAAAGGATTGGTAGCCAAACTGTTTGGAGTCGATCAAGACACGGTGGCAGATGTTGGTTTTTGATGAAAAAGTGCTAAAAAGTCGAAGAAACAATATCAAAGCTTCGACAAATGAAAAAAAAAAACAATGCAGAAGTAATTTAGACTCATCCTATGTACAATTAATGATATTAGAAAAAATGGAAGGAAAAATTCCGCGACTTGGATTCGAACCAGGAACTACGTGTATCACACACGGCACATCTAAAATTGGGCTATGATACCTTGTAGTCTTTAGACTGAAGCCTAATGATAGGGTGGGTAGCTGGATCACAGATTGGAAATTCCTCCTCTGCTAGACTAATTGGTAGAGGTGACGAGGGTAATACTCGTGGTTCCTGGTTCGAATACAGGTTGCAGAATTTTTCCTTCCATGTTTTCCATTGTTATCATTACCTTAAGTTTGGAGCAATAATTCCACTTTTCATCTATTAATTTCTTATGCAATTAATGCTGTCCTTTATATCAAAGTTAAAAAGTCCCCCCCCTCCCCACTTTGAGGTAAATAGGTGCTTTCAGCAATTCAGAACATCTTCTCAGAATTTCTAATGTGATCATGTGATGTGTGAATAAGTCTGAGAATGGTCTGCGTGATTGCCAAACAGAAAAAACTGACAAAGATGTTAGGTTGCATGGATTCTGCTGTGTTGCTCTGAGGGATTGACAAAGATCTGAGTACCTGGATTCAGAGGTTGCCAGTGTTCTGATTTGCCGAAAACACTAACGCAGTCAGACTGACATCAGAATGCAACTTTAAACACTGATTACTCAGATTTCGTAAATTCTTAAGAAATCTGAAATGCCAAACTCACCTCATAGCTTTCTTCTTGAGTTAAAAGAACACCTCTTAAATGGGCTGGATGTACGTGTATAATACAAGATTTTAAGAAATCTTTCATTATAATATACGGCAAGGTAATGCTGATTATTCGGGTATTGGATATGTGTCAGATAAATACAGGGTGAGCACAAAGTCTTTCCCGGATAAAGAAAATTAATAAAAAATAATAGAAAAGGAAAAAAAAATAGGTCAGATAGATAGATACGACTTTTTGTCTGAAAATTTTTAAACTGCTGGTACAGTAGGAGCCAAAGCTATGTAGATTGCGCTAACATCAGTCATATTGAAAACGGAGTCTATGAGAGAGAAAGCTCAATGCGAAACTATCACTGATAGTTTAGTCAACGATTAGTGTGCAGAAGAGATTTAGAAATGAGTAAGCATGTGATTCTCAATTAGAAGAGTACCAACATGGGTAATTTATCCTTAGTGCCCTGCCACATTACGCATTATCAGTTCGTGAATTCCTCAATTCAACATTTCCCAATCGATGGTTTGGAAGAGATCGTCCTATAGCGTGGCCCCCAAGTTCTCTGGACATAACATCCTTAGACTTTTTTCTGGGGATATATGTTAAGGATAAAGTGTTTGCTACATCGGTGCTTGTAGTGAACACATTAAAGGCAAGAATAGCTGATGCGATATTAATGGTATTCTAGCGAATACGTGGCGAGAAATTGAATAGGTCTAGATGTTCTCAGAGCTATGAAAGGTGCACGTGTTGATGCGTAATGATGTGAAGAAAAACTTTTTGAGATGAAGATCATAATACAAAAACCGTATGTATCTATCTGATGGCCTGGTAGTTTTTGTTTTTTTTTGTTTTGTTTTTTTTATTAATTTTCTTTATCAGGGAAAGACTTTGTGCTCAACCTCTATGTATGGCTTTGGAATTGACAAATGCCCAATTCTAGGAGCTTAGGTGATCCAGCAGCTGGAGAGAGCTTGGGGCAAAGGCTTTCCCATCGTATTGCCGGTTCGAACCCAGACGTATATTCCTTTAAGGTTAATTTTTACTATTTGCACATCGTGCGATGACTGATCATGCGACCAAGGTAAATGAAGTTTTTATTAATTTATCCATTACTTCTTAGCCATTTACTGTGACTAAATACAGAGTGTCCCAAATTGATGTATACGCTCTTTGAAACGTTATAGCTCAGCACCGAAATGAGATAGAAATATAAGGTTGTTCTATGTGATCCAGACGGCGCTGGAAAAGTATAGCAACACGTTCATTGTTGTTCATTTGTTTATAAACTAAAATGGCGGTGAGGCTTTCATTCGATGAACGTAAGTGGATATTGAAGTGTTATTGTTGAGGTTCAACGATGTTGGAGGGTTGAATTTGGTACACCACCACCGCCAACAAGAGTAACAATAACAAAACTCCGAGACAAGTTTGAAGCCTGATGGATAGGACGAAGAGGAAGTGCTACGGACTTCCCGCCTCGATCTCCCGATTTAACCCCTTTCGACTTCTACCTTTGGGGAACTTTAAAGAACACGGTGTACGCCACAAACACTGACGGAATTAAGAGATCAGATTGAACATTCCATCAATGATATTCCATTAGCTACAATCCAGTCGGTATGTCGCTCTGTTCGACGTCGGTGTTGGGAGTGTAGTGTGGCAGAAGTGGACATTTTGCACATGTACGGGCTTAAGGAAGTTTAACGAATACAACAAACCTTTTATTTCTATCTCATTTCGTTGCTGAGTTATAACGTTTCAAAGAGTGTATACATCAATTTGGGACACTCTGTAGAAATGGGTATATATATATATGACAGTCAGTTTGTTAGAGGGGAGAAGGTGGTTGGGGGGCACAGCCCCCCAGTCTTTAAAAACTAAATTCACTTTCCTTGGTCTATGATCAGTCATTGCGCGGTGTGCAGATAGTAAAAATTAACTTCCTTTAATTTTCAACGATCAATAATATTCTTAGCGTTAAGGGTATGTTGCAATCTTCGAGCATAAAAATAGAAGATTTTTATGCTCGAAGGTTGCAATGAAGTAGGTAATTTCCGAAACAGGGATATTTAAAGTTTAAGAACTAATGAATTCAAGTTAACAAATGTCAAACTGAAGAGAGAAGCAGGGAAGTATAATAAATTACCAATAACTGAAGTAGAAAAGCTTTTTCCGCAATAAGACTTCTGGTTATTTTCTACGCTTTCCTGAAAAAACAACAATAAACATTTCGTTATAAGGAACCAAATAGAAATAAGATACCTGACAGGGGCGCTGCAGTCGTATTACATTTTGCGCCATCTAGTATGTAAAATTTGTACTTTTATATTGTAAATAAAGATTGAATGTTTATTTTCATTTGCTTGATTGGAAATATTTTTAGATTGGTGGAATAAAGATGGCATGTAATCGGCACTATTTGGATGGTTTATTGGATGGTCACAGTAAAAATGTTTTCCACACATCTTGCTGTATTTACTTGGATTCCATATTTTATCCTTACTATTGAAAATGTAAATATGTATAAAACCATTAATGCATTTGTATAAGTATTAAAAAGAGTTTATACTTTATCTGCCTAATTATTTTAATCCATTTATTTCGCCATTCAGAATTCTTTTTTATAGTTGGCAAATTAAACAGATATCTTTGGTATCGAATAACTATTCGAATTACATCCTAGGATGCAGCAATAGATGCCGCCACACGTCCTTTTTAGTGACTGTTTTACAGCATTTTCTATTGAGGAATCCGCCATTTTACAATATAATAATTTTAAATGTCAATACTAGATGGCGATAAAATCATAATAATTATAGTGTCAAGTTTCCTATAGGAATCGAAATGCCATTCCAAATGGAGGTTCTATAATGGATATAGCTACAACCTGTCTCTCTTCTTCGGTTCTGTAATCCTTAATACAAGTTAATATCAAAGAATATGTAACTATCTACTACATATTTCTTCTATCTCATTTATCCTTGCAGCGCCTGATTGCTGCTCAGTTGTTGCAACTCCAACGCCGCCCAGCGTCACCGACGCGCTTTCTTCTCCCCGCTTGCCCTTCCTCCTTTCGACTGCGCTGACCAATAACGTACCAGTACGAGTCGCTTGTTCCTTTGTTTTCCCGTCGATTCCACAGAAATGCTTGAAAGTTTATCAGCTAATTGTAAGATGATTTGATATTTGAGCTTTCCATTTAGTTTTTCCCCTCCTTCTCATTTGACTTTCTGAAGAATCCGAGTAATTCAAAGCAGCTCGTTGTTTCCGTTTCTCGGTCACGCCGTGTAAAATGATGTTTACGCCTTGAAAAAGCGTCATTAATTCGAGGCGTTCACGGCGATTAGTCAGAATTTATTGACAGAGAATTTTCGGAATAAATATTGAAAAAGAAAACTAAGAGAACGAACGACAACAACGTTTGAGTTTGTGAAAGTAGGGATTTTCGTATCGGGATGCCTGGAAGCGATGTAGTCGTAGTAGTATTTGTTATTGGTAGTAGAGGTGTACAAGAAGCGCATTGTTAATCTGTATGCTTGCTTGTCTACGGTGGCGTATAGGTGATTCATGATGAAGACTACCGACTCTTCGGCGACCAAGTTGAAACGGCTGGGCTACTGGATGAGCGAGAAAAAAAACAGGAAATTTATACAAACCGATTTTGCTAAGCTCTGCAGGTATTTGTAACGATCGATCTTATTATTCTTCACTTTTTTTTTTATCCGTTTGAAATCACAATAATTTGTCAAGTGACTAATACCGCCCTTTATATGACCGGTAGGTATGTTGCTTAATACCTGCCATTCATTGACTTAATAAATTAAATTTATGATTATCATGATACCTGCCATTTTATTATGTTATCTCTTATAATATCTAACAAGGCAACAAAAAAAGTCGAATGAGTAATTTTAATTTTTTTTTTTTTTCTCTTTATAATTTTAGGTCACATGGTATAGAATTAATCCAGGTAAATATCATCGTCCACTCTATACAAATATTTAATAATTTAGTTTTTATGATTTCTAGTTGGAACGAAATTTCAAAATATAATGACTCACATTACTGTTTAAACCTCTGAGGCTCATTCAAGTGAATGTGACTTGGCAGAGCAACATGAATGTACATGTATATGAAATTGCCAACAGTGTGAACTTTGACCCAGAAACTTAAATTTTTTAAGGCCTATAAGCCATCAAAGGAGTGGATGATGTTTATTTCCATTTTTTATTTTTTAAACACTGGCTACTCGCAATTTTACAATGATAATACAGTAAAACCCCGTTAATACACGTTTCAAGGGACCGAGCAAAAACTACGTATTATCCGAGATTGAAAAATTGTCTGTTCATTCACTGAAAAACTCAAAAGTGTTGTGTTACGAAATAAGCTTGAGACACATGAATCTTTTTATACATTTTATTTATTTATTTATTTATTTCTGGAAAGAACCCTGTTAGTTGAGTCCGTTTACACGATTGTATATAATTATTAGATATCACATTCTTTAAAGTGCAAGTGTAAAAGATCAGGTGGAACATTATCAATGTACAGAGGTACGATTGAATCTCGTCTAAAATCAACAACGTCTCTGCCTTCTTCATCACTATCATCCTCTTCCTCTCGATTTCCTTTGTGACATTGCTGAACTATTTCCTTCTCATTTAATGCTGTGCTTCGTTGTTTATGCTCAGTAGAACAAATCCAAATTAGCAGCTATGGAAGAATGCTTGCTTCACTGTTTATGCCCAATAGAACCAAACAGAATTCACAGAACATGATCAAATATCGCATGACTAAAAAAAATTCTGTAAACACTTTGCAAGTAATTTAAGAATTCTAGAATGAATTTCTTAATTTTTTGAGCCAAACATTACGTATTATACGGGATCATTGAAAAAAAAAATTTTTTTATTAACGGGTTGAATTTACATAGAAATAGCTTTCAAGGGGAAGGGTCCAAAGGAAAATCTCGTATTAAGCGGTCACATTTTAATGAGGTTCTACTGTAATTCTCATATGGTCCCATGTCTGCATTTTGCCAGGGTAGAAGGGCAACAACCAACCTCCCCCTCCCCCATTCCTCTAAATTCCAACCCTTCCATTATGGGCCATCCAGTAATATCAACTGCGACTAACCGGTATGATCTGTCGTACCAGAAGATATCCTTAAAGTCTCAACCGCAGCTTCCTGCAACTGACTGAGCCATCCTAAAATCCTAAAAATCGCGACTTCCTGAAAAAATTTGTAGGGCAGTGGCAGTCAGCAGACTTTTCAACATGGCAGAACAAGCACTCACGCTTATAAATGCAGACACTGCGAAAGCCAATTTTATAGTGAAGAAGAGTGCAATCCACGCATTATCACAGTCTGCGACCAAATATAGTCCCAAAAGAATTGTAGAATATCTCTATATTCGTACTACTGTATATCCTTTTTCAAGGAAATGTTTGCTTTCTCCTGTCATAAGTGTCGACAGGCTTCACACGTTAATCGCTCCATCACTTGAGAACTTAAGGGAGAACATTCATTCACATTGGAATAATAATAATGGTCATTTTACAATATTCATTCACATTGGAATAATAATAATGGTCATTTTACAATATTCATTCACATAAGAATAAAGCATGTGAATGAAAAGTATGTTACCCCCATACAATTTCAAAATTAGTGGAGTTAGGTAAGATATAGAAAGTTAGGTAGGGCTCAACAATGGTGGTATCAAATTTGACTTTTGACCTCGAAAATTTTGCACCTTCCAATTTGTAACTTTATAACTGTTGAAGGTAGAGAAAAATTTCCAATTGCACACTTGTAGAGCTCAAAACACTGATTTTATCAATAAAAAAAAAAAAAGATTAAAAATAAACCCACTACAACAAAAACTACATTGAGTTTTATCAATGAAAGAAGTGGTATCCTTCTGCAGCAATGCATAACTGTACGGTATTTCACAAAACCCATCATATTTAACATCATGATGGGTGTTATGTCTGTACAAGCCTGCTGCATTAGTTTCAAATCATATACTGATGCTGGTACAGTGGCATACACCTAGTCCTTGATGTATCCTCAAAGGAAAAAATCAAGTGGTGTCAAATCAGGTGAACGTGATGGCCAATGAACTGAACCTCCTTGCCCAGTCCATCGATGTGGACCACATGTGGTGGTACTGCACAAATGGCAAGTTGTCCAAAAAGTCTGAGGCAAAGGCATCCAAAATCATTTCTGTGTACCTTACTCCTTTAAGGCAACCGTTGAAGAAAACTGGTCCCACCAAGATGCCATTCCATAGTCCATACCACACAGGGTCTTAACGCTCTCAGCCACTGAGCTGGCTGTAGTTTGTTGGTTTTCAATCTCTTGTTTTTGTTAAAATCAGCGTTTTGAGCTCTACAACTGTACAATTGGAAATTTTTCTCTATCTGTAACGGTTGTAAAGGTGCAAAATTCAAGGTCAAAGGTCAAATTTTAGCGCTACCTAACTTCTTATTTGTTGCCTGCAACAGATTTGTTGAATCTCCACTCATTTTGAAATTATGTGTAGGGTAACAGACTTTTGACTCGCACTGTATAATCTTTTCGACAACCGTCATATTGGCAAGAATGGATGAAGGTATTGGCTTGTGTTTGAGGCAGTGCCAGGAGCACGTGGAGAGTAGGGGGCAATTCAATTGATGAATCTGTAACAGTAGTGGTTTCCGAACTGGAATCGGATGATTCATTACCTTAGACTCTGTAGAAGAACTTGTAACCAAGTCGGTATCTTCTTCCAATTCCACTAGCACAGCCTGTGCTAATTTTTTTTAATCAAGTTGTAGGTTCAAATGAGAGCGTTTTGAAACGGATTTCACACAACCACTTTGTCCTAAAAATCCTTTTGTACGATGGTGATTGAAATTGACCGTATAACATGACTTGATCAGTGGCGGTCAGCTAAGATCGATGTTACTGGACAGGCCCTAAATTATGACAATATAACATAATCCTTCATTTTACTGCACATCAACATAGGAGATATTCTGCTGGTGAGCTTGAAGAAATATTTGTAAACAGCTTCTTCCAGAGCTGTTTCCATTTAGTTCATTTTCCTCTTCAAATTTTTGCGGTTTCCGTTTCGTCTTCGATTTTCATTTACTAAGAAATTATCATTGATAACATGGACAACAAAATTCCAAATGGGCCACTAATGATTTTTTTAGATCCAGTTTTATCTAATGACTGGATGATGGGCTGTTAGTTTCTAGTGATGGACTTAACTGAGCACCTTTCAAAGGCCCTTCGTGAACAAAAATATTGATAAGAGTAACATTGTGCAATGTTGAAAGTAGAGAAAGCTTTGCTATAACTTATATTTTGGTTCGTTATAACTGATTACAGTAGCACAGAAAAATCCTATGTTGCTGACTATTCCACAAGATTACTTTGTAATATCCAGAATTTTATTATAACTGGATTTGTTATAATGAGCTTTTACTGTGCTAATGTCGAGGATCAAGATAATCAGGTAGGACAGGTTTCCCACCTATTTGGCACAATGGGGCAGTAGCCCCACCTGTTCAGATGTTGATATGTTTTCATCTTGGGAACCAATAGACTCCGTCTGTGACTGGGCAACTGCTCTTGATCAAAAACTTTTTACTCCCTGAGTCTGGATATATCAGAGAATTATTTTTACTCTATAATAGCGCATGCAAAGTGTGCTCCATTCCTAAAACCTGGACCAGCTCCAATTATGACTTGGAAAAGAACTTTGTCCACATTCTTTTTACCTCAACTAGCTAAATATCAACAGAAAAGCATCAATTTTTTTGATTGAGTGATGGGGGAGTCACATTAAGGAAACCAAAGGAATCATGACTCCTGTGTAAGGCCAGGTTTTCAAGGTTCAACTGATGGGAATTGCAGGAAATGCAGTAATGCAACAAAACCATCAAATCATATAAATTGCAAAATTACACAGTTATTATTTGTACATTACAGGGTGCTCAGAAAATATCTGGTAATATTTTAAAGGGTGGTACAGGGGACCAAAATAAGCATTTTTCTGTCGTAGAATGTGTGTCCGGAAATGATGCGTTTAAGTCAACAGTCATTGTTGTCTGGGATTAAAGGCATAATTTCCTCGCTGGGATTTAAAATAGTATGCATTGCCTTACAAATGCAGAGCTTGCAAATATCCATATGACGTATGGGCAGTGAATGGAAGCGGCTATACAGGGAACGATTCCCGAAGAGATAACTTCCGAATCGACCAACGTTTGAGCGTGTGCACCTCCAGCTTTGCAAAAGTGGATCTGTCAGTGCTACCAGATGTGATGTGGGTTAGGTTAGATTATGGATATTTTCAAGCTCTGTGTTTGTAAAGCAATGAATGCTGTTGTAAATCCCAGCAGGGAAATGACTCCCTTACTTCCAGATGTCATCGACTGCCGCATTTAAACATGTCATTTCCAGACACACATTTCCGAGCACCGTGTAAATTTACATAATCAGGTAGCCAACATTATACATCATCTAAGATGAACTAGGTTACTTGTATAAAAAACACTCAATAGTGTATATATATAGCATGTTGCATAAGTCCCTCTGGCATTTTGAAGTCTGGGCATGTAGTAGCAAAGGCACATATAAAAGATTCCAACAAGTGGGTGAAACGTAAGATATTGCACAAGCAGTGGCATTTCTATGAGACCAGAAAGCATTTTATCAGTGTTCCATGTAATTTTCAAATACACTATCATGCAGGCCTACTGGTCAATTCAACTGCACTTCATCTCATCTATTCCTCTTTTAACTTTTCGATGTACAGGATGTTAAGTAACCATTAGATCTATTTTGAAAGTTAGCCCATGGTTAATTTCTCCATGGTTAGTGTAGCAGGGGATTAGCGAGGGGGGGAGGGAGACGTTACCTTTTAATGAGCAGCACTTTTGGTCTGTTGCATTGAAAATAATTTTTTTTCTTCTACTGGAATAATAGAGTTTCATATTAATATTAAAGTGTAGAACTGTTTATTTTACAGTTTTGTTTTAGTAAGCTTGATGTTTATTATTTTGTTGCTCGAGGGGATGGGGGGGGGGGGGGCAAAGTTTGACGGCGACGTAACCTCTAGTTTTCCA
>JAHWFO010012650.1:1605318-1674927 GCA_023313115.1 Rhysida immarginata
CCCCCCCCCCCCCCCCCCCCCCCCCCCCCCCCCCCCCCCAAAGTTTGACGGCGACGTAACCTCTAGTTTTCCATGCCCTCAGCGGGATTAGATCCGTGATTTGCTAGTTTAGAGTATGACAAGACCTTAGCTCTCTCAGCTACTGAGAATGACAACTCGGAAATGCTGATTTTTAACTGTCAACAAAAAAAATTATCTTTCATTAATATTTAAACAAATCAGCCTAGTAATATAAAATAATATTAGTTTAAAATCCTGTTACGAAAACACACAAAGTAATAATCATATCGGAATGGCTACCTTATGCTGAAAAACTAAGGAACTGCAGAGTTCCACCACTTGTAATTCTAATCGTTATGGCATTACTACGCAAATTAAATTTAAAATTATAAACATACTGTGAAATTTTCTGGATAATTTTAATGAATCTGTGATTATATATTACTATAGGTAAACATGTGATTTGAAAACATAATGTATTTGGATCTTTTACTCAATATAGATTGACCTTAATAGCCCTTTAGAAGATCAAGGACCTTTTGATGGTATCTTCCATAAAGTAACTGATATAATGGTCAAAGCTTATGGGATTGGTAACATTGAAGTTGAAGAAAACGAAGCGCAGGAAAATAAAAAAATGATTCAAGCCTTTGAAGTAAGCATTTGATCAAAAATAAAATACTGAAATTCTAATATTACTGCAAACATGTGTGATTCAGTTACTCGTGCTAATTTCAACAACTTTAAATTTATAGACATACGTTTTGGAGCATCCTGAAGTTTGTATTATCGATCCACTCGAAAACGTTAGGTTGCTGTTGGACAGATTGAAAACTTACCAACTTATCGAAGAAAGTCCATTGGCAAAACAAGGTGATTTGTTTACTTATTCGAATTTAGTTGGTGCTTAATTGAAATTTTTTTTTTAATGGATGGATAATCAAAAGAAATGTTTTGTGCATAAAATAGTATCTTAATTTTTGCCTGTGATACAGGAGGTTTTTTTCAGCCTTGTAAGAAAGACATTGCCAGAATGTCACCTGTATTCTGTCTGCCCCCTTTGTAATTTCCACTGTCAAAGCACATCTGGTTAATTGGTCCCATTCCTTCTAGCAGATTTTCCATAGACCCTCTGGTTCAGATTTTCCATAGATTTTCCATCTGGTTCAGGATCGCCAGCTTCCAATTACCATTTTTAGAAACTGGTGCACTGATTTTCAAAATTCTTTTTGTATCTGATACTTACATTTGTCCTCTATGTAATGCACTATTCACTTTCGACATAGTCTTCATCCCTTTCCATGCATTGTGGCAACGCATGACTAGTCGGAGAGGAATTCCGCGATTGTTGTCGGCATCAGGATTGAATGGCAACTTTGGACCCTCTTCTGCATCATGATAACGCCCGCTCGCACACGATCGCCGCACACTGCAGCGCTTACAGTTCAAAGATGAAAAACTTCAGTTCAAAAATGAAAGACTTTGCACCTTGCGACTTTCGCCACTTCCCAAAGAGGAAAGAGCATCTTAAGGGATATGAATATGCATTACATAGAGGACAAATGTAATTATCAGATATAAATAGAATTTTGAAAATCAGTTAACAAATTAAAAAGTTGCGGACCAGGAGGCAAATATTCTTGAACAACCATCGTACAGTTTATTATAAAATGATTTGCCCTAGTGATGTTTAATAACACTATTACAAATTGAAAGGAAAATCGAGTACCCTTTTCAAATTGTGTTAATTTTATGAAATTGCTCTCTTATTAAGAATACATAGTGGGGTTTTTCTATCACATCCTATTTTTCAGATACACTCAACAGCACATTCATCTTTAACCTTACAGGATGAGGTGTGGGCCACCTACTTTCAGTGTGCTGAATGGCTACGTCAAAAATAACAAAAATAAAATCGAAAGACATAAGTATTATTAATATGAGACTCGTCTAGAAAGCAGAAACGTACCGGTACGTCAATCGTGCTCCAAACTTGACTCTAACACTATACAACGTTAACATGTAGCTTACAAACCCAGCGATCGCACGGTATATGTGCGTGGCTAGATCTGAACAAACATAAAATTTTTATTATGTATATGGTGCTCCGTTATACAAGGAGCATAATAATAGCATGTATAGCACTCGTCCTTTAAAGATAGTTTTCTCAAAACGTACTGATGGTAGGTTGAAAATTTTACCGAATTGTACCTCGAAAATGTGACATGATAGAAGGATTAACAATTCTATCGTGCTAGCAAACTACCGTGTGTCTTAAAAGCCGCTTGCTAAACGAATTAATTGGTTACATTGATTTTGTAGGTGAAATAGTGAAGTAAAGGAATAATGCTGACACTGGAACAAAGTGTAGAGCTGATACTTCTTTGTGGAGATCACCACAGAACATCTCGAGAAGCTGCAGATGAATTTCATCGCCGGCACCCTGATATTCCCAAGCCCTCTCATCAAATTGTGGACATCTGGATGACTTAAAGGAAAGAATCACCAATACCTTACACAGCTTTCCACCAGCTACACTTTTATGCGTGACAGAAGAAAATTTGGATCGTGTGAGACATTGTCTTTGAATCCATGGTGCACATTTTGAACATGAATGATAAGCTTGCGAAACCGTGGAACATAAAGCCAACATTCATAAACTTTTCATATGGCATGCGACTTTTGAGACACACGGTATTAAAGATTGTGTCACACAGAATTAAAAAGAAAGGAAAAATGGGATTAAACCACGAGTATTCATTGCTGATAGTTTGTAATGGTGATGATGTTGAGAATTGCTGCTTGTGGTTCCTGGTTTGAGTTTAGGTCCTTTCTATATATATTAAATGTAAATTTTTTTTAGTATTTCAGTCTGCTTTTTCTTCGTGATTCTTCTCTTCTTAAATTCTTTAAGTTAGCTCAAAGTGCATAAGATTTTATTTGTTGTAAAAATCAGCTGCTTATTTAATATGCGCGTATTTAATAATTGAATTTTATTTATTCACAGGAATAATTTTTACACCTCCATTTGTTGAATTAAACGAAAGCAACGAAGAAAAGAATTTAGCCATACTTAAGAAAGCTGGCATCGACTTTCCTTTCAGTAAGTTTCCGAACTCTTCACGTTTCTTCACCACTACAGAATTTAAATATTTAACACTTTTATGTATAAGGAAATATTTTCATTTGTAAACTTACCGTAATTAATTTTTAAGCAGCCTTTAAGTTTGTTAAATTAGAAATGGCCCCTCTATTTGACACAAAGTTATCTTTATTATTGTAAGTTATCTTTCGTCTCTCATTTAAAATATATTCATAAATGAAATACAGTAGAATCTCGATTACTCATCAGGAGTCAGGACTTGGTAGGTGACTGATACGGGAAATGATGGATAATAGAATATGAACACGCTTTGATATTTAAATTGCAAAATTTATTATCCCTACAGTGTACTTACGTGAACTGTCGCGATCTGTGGTAACGAAACGTGAGCTGGGAAGCAAAGCCAAGCTCTCAGTTTTCAAATCTATCTGTGTCCCCATGCTCACCTATGGTCATGAGTCTTGGGTAATGACCAAAAGAGTGCGATCGTGGGTACAAGTGGCTGAGAGGTGTGGCAGGTGTTACCCTACTAGATAGAGTGCAGCAGCACAATAAGAGACTTTAACTGTTGAATCGCCACTTCTCCCATTGAGAGATCTCGGTTGCACTGGTATGGCCACGTGATACAGATGCTGCAAGCTGGTTTCCTAGGCAATTGTTCTTTTCCAAGCTGGTGGGTAAGAGATCAAGGGGTCGGCCTAGAACTAGGTGGCTAAACTACACGGAGAATCTGGGTTCGAGTCACTTTAGTATTAGCATGGAGGACTTGTGCTTCATGGCGGAAGATTGTGATCACTGGAGATCCTCCATAGGGATGCTGCCCCCGCAACCCTAACGGATAAGTGGGTATATTACTTTTTGAAAAAGTCCGTCATTTTCCTCTGCACTAGGGAATTTCTAGGTTTTTGAGATGCTTGATTGTGTGTATTAAGCAACAACGTTTGTATTGCTTCAGATTCTGCTTGATTTTCAAGCCAAACAATGCATTTCGATAACATCGTTTTGGCGTCCTGTGTGAAAATGAAAACTTTTGTCTTGCTCCTGGTGGAGTCATTCATGACTCCTATGCCAGCCACTTGCGAGATTAGCGGATAATTGAACACGACTGATATTTGATTGATGGATAATCGAGCTTCTAGTGTCTAGGAATTTGACTTTACAGTACATTGCCTATTCATGGGAATTACCTAGTTTTCAGCTTGGCTATGTTCCATCAGAATCACAAGTAATAATAGCATGTGTAGTAGATCTTTACAGAGAATGGTGACCAATCAACTATTAGCTGATGTGTGTAGTAACTGGACAATTGTAGTACATGATCGGTTAACAAAGTTAAGGAGCAAAGTGTAGAGTGTGATGAAATGGAGAGGTGGATGAAGCAGATGTAGAAATAGATGATAAGAAAGGTTGAGGGGAAAAAATGGAAGAATTCAAAATGCCCCGATTAACATGTTTATGGTTTCTGGTTGATTCGGGGGCATAAACAAGTGTCTTGGAGAAGGGAGCAAGGAAGAATGATCATGTAATTAGTGTGTAATTCCTCTAGCACACTCGTAATCATCAGGTCGTAGGTTCAAATCCCACACTGGCAGTGGTGTTTGCGTTTTTCCTTTCCTGCTTACATTTGCCAAGCATGGAGGCTTATTGGCCAGTTTCCCTTCAAATTAACCATTGTTTTTCTCCATAGATAATTATGACGATATATATCTGGTAGGATGTAATTAACTCCCTAATTATTAAAAGGGTTCGTTCAAAAAACAGTATAAAAGGTTTTCAAGCTTTGGTACATTCATTAAGAGGGAATTGTAGGGTATCGAATACAATTTGTTTTATTTATTTATTTTTTTTATATGATGACCTTCTTTGTCGGTACGTTTTTGGAGTCCTTTTCTGAAACACAGAAGTCACAAGTCACAAGATATGCTGAGCGAGTGGTTCACGCAATGCTGACTTGTGAAGAAATAGCACGCTCTGAAAACATTTCTCTTAGCACTTCCATTGTTCTTTTATGTGGTGCATGTGCAGTGGGCCCCATATTGTTTGGAATCAACCTTGGATTATCAATTTAATGTATCGTTCTGACTAAGCTGAAAATGCATACAAGAAATTCATGTGTGGATGAGGACTGTTATTATGAAAGTACGAGTAATTGTAAACAAGTTATAATGTTATGTGGCTAGACATGTTAATATACAGATTCATGCCGTGGAATAACATTTTTGTGTTGCTTTGGATGGGGATAGGATGAAGTTTGGTTTGGGGTGGTTAGCAAGTCGGGATTGGGTAGATTTGAGGTTAATTAAAATAGAGATTTGTGATTGAGCTTATTTGAAAGTGTGGTTATATCAATGTTCCTGGAGTTTTGTGATATTTTCTTCACACCGCTGCAATGTTAGTTCTGCGTTTACATTTCAGTAATTAGTCTTTTATTTCATAGTGAGCAGATGTGACTTTCTTTTTCAGAATTAATTTTTATGGCATTTTGTAAAAGTTTCGTTGAAACCATTAAATTTAATGGCATTAAAACTCATTACAGTATTTTCGCATCAATAACCCGGGAACGAGAAAAACTCGCACCCCTGAATAACTCTTAAAGATTTCGTCGTTTTTATGTTAAAAAAAAATTATAAGCTCCATTTCCTTGTATTCCCCGTGAACTAAACTCGCAAGAATATACTGAAATAACTGCATTTCCGTCACCAAAAACTAATAAGAAAATAACTCTGAAAAAAAGATGACAACTTCAAAACTGCTTCAATCCGAAGAAGTTGCATTCTGTCTTGATTGGTTAGTCCCGATTGGCGATATGATCTGGTGCCAAATTTGCTCATTATATTCTATCATAGAGGCTAGATCAGTCAGGAAAGTTCAGAATCCGCCGTCATTGTAATAAAAATAAAAATTAAAACCCGCTCCCACTTAAATCTTTGCCCCCCCCCCCCCTCTTGGGGATGTTAAAAACTGTATACCCTGCGGAATATTGACACGAAAATACAGTAAAGCATGCAAAAGGAATTGGAAAGAAATCATACTAACTCTAGGATCACTCATGAATGCATATGTTTATATGTTCGAGATGTTATATATATTTTTTTATTATTATTATTCCAAGTATGCAAACCTGCCATTGCTCATGGGTCCAGATTAGCACATCAGGTAAAAGCTTAAAGAAAAATGGAATTACATGCACGTAATATGAAAAAATTGTTAGCCAAATGCTGCAGTTACCACATTTGCTTATAATTTTTAAACAGATGGCAATAATATTTAATGAAAAAGGCATTCGTGATATCACACTGCCATGTGTTGCCCAATCGTTCGTATGTCACAATGCAGTTTTATATAAATTATTTGCTATTGGAGATGAATGGTTCCAGGTTAAAAGGCCATCGTTGAAAAACTTTTACGCTGGAAGTAAGTTAAGTATATGCTTCTACTTGTATTATATACTGAATATCATTTTAAATCTCACTTAACAGGATTTTTTTTTTCTCCATCGTGTATTTTCAGATTTTGAAACGATATTTTTTGACAGTCAGGATGTGTCAAAGGCAAAAGCAGATTCATCTCTGAATCAGGCAAGGATTTTTTTATAAAGTCATTAAAATAAGGGAATTATAATTACATTAAATTTAGCATTACACAAAAATAATGTGTAAGCATTAAATTTAGTTATGATTTCATTCTGAAGTTGCTAGAGGGACAGACCATTATAAATTGGGAAGCAGATTGTTTATCACGACAGTTGGGGTGATTTGTTTCTGAAGTTATGGGTAAACGACACGATATAACAGCCTTTGAACATGGGATGATTGTTGGCATTCGGAGTCATGTAGCAAATATCAGCAAAGCAGCTGCACTCGTTAAATGTTCAAGAGCAGATTAGAAGTCTGAGATTACTTTTTGTATCTCCTTCGTAAATATGAGAAATAGAAAAGAATAAAACAGATTTGTTCTCTCTGATCCATTATAATGTTCTGCCCGTACATGTTGGTAAAAAAAAATGTTGGTGGAGAAAATCAGATTGTATGGAGTTAATCTCCATTTTCGATAATGACAAAAGTAATACTAGGGAAGAATTACTCAACAGGAAGAGCAGCTTGTAACAGATCCAATACTTTTCAAGTGAAATCGAAACAGTGCCACTGGTATGCAACGGCCAGGCCGAAACAATGGGAACTTCCACTCTTGATAAAACCTACCTCCAGCCTTAGTCATGCTGCTCCACAGGCTTTTCCTCTCTCCCTCCCCAGTCGTGCTGTTCTTTTGACCACCCTCTCGTAAATGCTACTTTTAACGTTAGGCGTATGCACATGTTCCTAAAGTGCTTTTGCTCTGGTGGGTAGAGTTGGTCCGTGTCAACGCAGCACAATATCTGGCACCGCCTGTCATTGACGTATCTGAGAAATAAATAAAATCTGGCACTTGGTTGCTGGATGCGCTGACGACATTCGTTGAATAGAAGAACAACTGCCATGAATTTGCCACTACTTTTTGAAGAAAACCAATCACCTTGTAGGAGTTGGATATAAATTACATTTTATATAAGGTATGTTTCATATTATAAGGGACAAATTCCTGACACTCTGGAACTTCCAATATCCCACTCCACAGTATGGAGGGTGATCAAGAAAAATCCGCTTTGAAGATACAAGGCAAAATCCATCAAACCAACCCTAAGAGACATGCATAAGCAAAGCCGCTTACAGTGGGCACAGGAACACATGAGATGGACTAATGAATGGATGCAAATTCTTTTCGGCGATGAAAAGGCTTTCAATTTGGATGGTCCGGATGGTTGAACTACTATTGGGAAGATTTACGCCGAGAACCAGCAATGTTTTCCAAACGAGTTCATGGAGGTGGAACTGTGATGGTTTGGGGAGTATATGGCTATAATGGCAGTTCAGGAATTGCATTTAGCAGTAAAAGAATGGATTCTAAGTACTATCAAGAGCTTCTTGAAATGCACCTTTTGCCAATTGCACCTGTTATTGGAGGATCCGAATTTATATTTCAGCAGGACAATGCGCCATGCCGCTCATTGAGAGCAACAATGGCCCGGTTTGCAGAGAAAGGGGTTAAAGTAATGAAGTGGCCTTCTAGGAGCCCTGATTTAAACCCCATCGAGAACCTTTGGGGCATTCTAGCATGCAAAGTTTACGAACATGGTCGATTTGAAACTGTTGAGGATCTGAAACGAGCTGTTGTTGAAGCCTGGGATAGTTTAGATCCAGAATTACTCCAGAAATTGGTTAATTCCATGCCAAAAAGAGTCTTTGAAGTAATAAAAGCGAATGGGTCTTATATCAAGTTTTAAATAACAACATTGTATGTTTACATTTTCAAAAATGTCCCTTATAACTTGAAACATGTAAAAAAGTGTTAAGAAATATTAGCACTGAAACTATTTGTTTAATCCTTACAAAATTGTATGGACAATGCAAACATTTTTCATTTATTATAATAAAATTTTTTTCCAGAAATTTCATATCCAGAAAATGCGTTGTCCCTTATAATATGAAACGTACCTTAAAAAACGCTAGATTAGAGAGATTAGAAAATAACTGCACCAATCTTGAATTAGTATGCAGTTACTTATTTTAAAGTGTTTTTCATCTAAGCCTCTGTTTCAATTAACGTTGTTTCAGCCGGACCACTTGGATTGTTAATTACACCCAATTTCTTCACTAAATCGCCTGAGCTTCGCCCATTGTAATTCTTCCCTGGTAATACAATGTCTTAAAAATTCAACGTTAATATAGAGACATTACGTGAAGAATCGGGAGACACAAAATCCACTTGACCACAAAGAATTGACATTTATTGGCACAGATGTACGTTTCAATCAAAGGTGAACAGTCAGTATGCACAGATTTTCCAATTCAAGCAGAATTTGTACATTTAAGGAAGTGACAACCCTCCAGAAGAATGTAGGGTGTAGCGAGGTTAAATAGCACCCAGGACATTCGTTTTTTTTTTTTGCCCCCTCTTCTCTGATTTTTTTTTTCAACCCCCCCCCCCCCCCCTCGTCTCCCAAATTAAAAGTTTTTTTTTTTTTATTGAATTTCGTATATTGTTGATGAAAAATAGGAAAGAAAATTCCACAGCCTGGATTCGAACCAGGAACTTTTGGCCCATGCTGCCGACGTGCTAACCAATTGCGCCATCAAATATTAGGAAAGATAGTCCCAACCTATATAATAAGCGTAATGCTTTCATGTCCGCCGTGGCGCAGTTGGTTAACATGTCGGCAGCATTCCTGGTTTGAATCCATGCTGTGGGATTTTCTTTTCTATTATTCAGCAATAATTTAACATCTGAGGTAAGGCATATGAATAGAACCTCACAGATCCATTTTGAGCTATTCTTTTGTATATTGTTCTGGATACTTTGCCGTTCAGATTTTTAATGCTTTTATTACGCTATTGCAGTTAGATCAGGATGATCTGTACAAGCCAAAAAAAGCACCTTCTTCAGCAATGTTTGATAAAATCATGGCTACAATCCGTGAAATTTTGGGCATGGCCTTGTTTGGTGTAGATGTGGTGATTGAAAACGTCAGTGGGAAATACGCCATCATCGACATCAATGCTTTTCCAGGTGAATTTTTAGATCGAATGTTTGAGCAATAAATTGTTGAGCCAAACTTTCAACATTAATAATAAATGTTTTTGTTATTTATTTTTTTTTAAAAGGTTATGACGGCGTAAGGGATTTTTATAGCTCGTTAATTAATTACATCGATAAAAAAATATCCCAGCAACAAAAATCGCTTGAAGAAAAATGCAGTTCTTCCAGTAAGGACAAAATTTTGTCCCTTTACAGTTGCCAGGAAGATTCTGGCATCGACACGGGTGATTCTAGTGATGAAAAACATAATAAAAAACCTTTGAAAATGAACAGACGTCAGCATCAGCGTAATCTTCAATATTTGCATAACTGAAATCGTTTTTCAGATTCTTTTTTCTTTTGGTTTTATGATAATTTTTTTTTTCATACTCGTTTACGACATACTGTACTAATATACTCAACTGTAAATCAAATGCTTCCTGAAACGGTGACTTTTTAAAAAGGGTATACTAGACCTTATCATTCCAAATGAGATGTTTTGTTATTATTTAATGTGTATTAAAAGTTAAAAAAGTTTTTGTTTTTTAATTTTGTGTACAGATATAAATTTGTGAAAACTTTTGTTATTGTACATTGTTTACAAACATTAAAAAAAATGTTTTACTGTTCCCATGGAATAATTGGTACATCTTAATTACAAATGTTCTTTGCTTGTTGATTGTTTTTGGTGAGTAGAACAGTATTATTATTGTTAATTTTTATTCCACTATTTGTTGAATGGTTATTTTCTTTAACATTCATTCTTTCTTAGCGATTCAGATAATTTTATCATTGTACATTTTAATTTTTGCACACAACTCCTGATCTTATGGCAAATTTTTATACAATATTTTACGATTATATTATAAACAAAAAAAAAATATATTAAAGAATGTGTATATTTTTGTTAATACATTTTCTAGTCTACAAATAAAGTTTGAATGACTGATGCCAAAAATTTTACATTCGAATATTCTTGTAATTTTAATTTATTAATTACAAATAATAAAACTTCATTTTTTTTTAAATTGGGAATTTAGTTTCTGTAAATTGAAAGTCATGTATTTCTTTACATGCCTAAATTGTTAATCTTTTTTCAGTTTCAATATTAAAAGAAAGCAATAAATATAATTAGATTCTATTCGAAAAGTATTTTTGATTTTAAGCGTTGTACTCCGAGCTCAGTTTGATATTAGTCTGTTATTGTTCCTCCACGACTTCATGAACACAATAGTATACTTTTTGATGATGCCTTTGTTGTTTAGTAGATGGTAAAATGTTGGCAGTTATATCTGAAGAATTAGACTGTTAAATTAGGAGTTATGTTGTATGAAATTATAAAGGTTGTAATTGATGTGTACTGTACTTTGATCTACGAAAGCAACATTGGCGAGTATACTGTTGTGCTAACATTATACAGGGAGTACCTCAATCGAACAGTCATTTTTTTCTTAACTTCTTTTAAGAAACTGCCTTTTTTCATTATACATTATTTTTGTCTTAAATGCGAAAAGACTGTCTTAAGTGTGAGTTGTTGTAAATGAAAACTTCTTGAAACGAACAAGAAGAAAAATCAGCCAAAAAACTGGTTTCTTATTGTCATTAGTTTGATCGTGAAATGAAATTTTCTCTGGTCCTGGGTATAACATTCTTACAATAAATTGGTTGTTTAATACAAAATTTTTATTTATCTGAGTCCAGATAATATTTAAAAAAAAAAAATAAAACGGGGGGGGGGGGGAAGAAGAAAAAAGATGAAAAAGAAAATTTTGGTTCTTATACTGCGAATTCTTATCGATTCTGGTGTAAATGAAAAACGAAGCACATGGGAATTCCGATTGGTTTTCGGTGTCTATACAGAGCAATTCTAAAATATTGAATCAAAAATACCTGGCGCTTTTTGTGGGTCAAAATGAACAAAGTTCCTCATGCAAAATGTCAAAATCTCAACTCTTATACCCCTAACATTCCCACGAAGTTTCGTCATCATCCCAAGAAATGAGCAGCCTTAGAGTACTCACACAGTAGCTCGTGGGTTAGGCGTTTCCCAGGCAATGGTAAGATGGATTCTGCATAATAATCTGCAACACCTGTTTCACATTGAGCGACTGCAAAGCTGACGATAGAAACTTTCAATGGCATAAGGAAAGATTGATTTTCTTTGGAACGATTACAAAACATGGCAAAATTTTGTGAGATTTAGGGTATAAGGATTTCGACATTTTGCATGAGGAACTTTGTTCGTTTTGACCCACAAAACTGTTAGCTACTTTTGATTCACCATTTTAGAATTGCCCTGTATAAACTATGAATTCAATGTATTCGATGTATTGATCAGAACTGCAATTCACCGAATTAACCACCCTATTCACTGCATTATTTTGTTGGAAACATTTTCGTTCCATTATTAACATGGCTACGTCTCAAAAGAGGAAATGCAACTATCTTTCATTAACTCGGAAGTTAATAATTCTTGATGCTATAGAGAAATCACCATTGATGAAAAAAGATTTGGCCAGGGCATAGTCAAGCTTATAAATGATCAAAAAAATGCCGATAATAAGACAAGCTGAAGCAGGTGGTTCTTAGAAAAGAAACCGGATAATAGGAAAAATTTATGGGTCCCTAATTTCGTAATAACAGGGTTCGACTGTATTGGATTCCAATCAACATCATGAAGTCGTCAAGGAAAATAACATCAAACTGAAGACACTATACTATTTCCAAACAAAAATACTTTTCAAAAAAAATCTAATTATTTATTGCTTTTTTTTTTTTCACTATTTGAAAAGTAAAAAAGACTAACATTTTAGATATTATTGCTATTTTCCATTCAAACACTTACGTATTTTTTTTACATCTTTATTGAAACGTTGAGTGAAACTTAAAATCCGTATCATTTTATCCATTGTATACGTGATTTAAGTGTCAGTAGTAACAAACATGTGCAAATTCTTGCTCGATGAAAGCATAATTGTAGCCCGCTGAGTTCCTACGACAGCAGATAACTGATGAGCATTTTGAAGAGTGTAAAGAACCACGCAGCTCATATTGCCAATGTCGCTAGAAGCAAAAGTTGATTGCTGGATCATATTGCATAATTCGCTATAAAAATGAGGATAGGTTGGAAGTTCATAAAAAATTATGTGGCGAATGCCTTTGATGTTGAACCGATTGTAAAAATGAGCTCGCTCTGTGTACAAGAGGAAGTGGCGTTGGCCGTGGTAAAAATAATCTCTGGCTCTGGCAATTTTGCGTTCCTTGGTGTATTCGCATACTTGAACAAAACTGACGCCCTCTCTCTTGAAATAATTTCGCACTCGAACAAAATCAAAATACGAAGGAATGAAAATCAATGTATGAGACATGCTGCTGTCCTTGTAATCGTTTAAAATTTTTGAACAGAAAGTTTTGAATCTCATTTCTGGGATTTCCGTGGCAGTTGCAGCAGAGAATCGGTGGAAAATTTGAGAGAGTTGAAATGTAATGTGGCTTATTGTACCTTTAGATACCGGATTTAATATTTTAATTTTACCAGAATAATTGAAACAGTTTTTGTTAAATAACGCATTGAAACATGGATGAGATATGCTGCTGAAAATTAAAGTTTGTCTATAGAATTTTGACCATCCGTTCAGGCACCACATCCTGACCCGTGAAAAATCCACTCCATGGGATTCGAGAGGTTGTAAATGAAGGTGATGAAAAATGTGCAAAATGTGTTCCCAGTTCTGCATTATAAATACATCTGCTTGGTCTAAAATGAGTATTTCAATGGAAGACAAGAAATCAAAATCGCGCTCTTTATCTCCTTCTGCGCCTATGAGGGTTCTTAAACCAAGAGGCGACGCTATAATTAAATCACACGAATAGAAGTCTGCATATAATTTTAAGCTTTTTTTTGTAATGGCTATTCCTATTCGAAACATATCGTCAGTGTTTCCCGAAAAAATTGCTTCATAATCGTCTGGTCTTTTTCTTGCTTTGACGACAGGCTTCGCAGCACCACCGAATTCGTTTTGAAATCTTTTTTTGTTAATGACATTAATATCGCCAGTAGAAGATAACAAATCGGTAAGCACTTTCACAATCCTCAATGCTCCTTCCTTAAAAGGCACGAGAATGAGCGCTTTCGGACGCGTCAAACCTTGATCTCTGAAACCCTCGTCCACATCTCGACCTAGCAATTTGGAATTGTGATGCGTGATTCTGGATCTTGTTTTAAGAGCATGGTTCAAGACATGCAAACCATAGACGAGTCGAAGTTCTTCTCCGCTGGCAAATGTTCTGTCTGTATACAAGATGTCAATGTAGTTCCTCATAAGCAAAAGCATTTCTTTCTGGAATGGAGTGAAGTCGTTTTGGTCATTAGCTTCCCTCAACGAAATTTTGTTTGCTTTTGCTAAATTGGTTAGCAACTTTGGCTTTATAAAGGATGTGCACAATAAAGTTGGATCAATTTGGATAGCAAATGGATGTTTTTCTGAATCTGGGAGGTCTATTTCGTGTACATGGACCGTTCCTAAGTGATCCCACTTTTCTGTTCTTGTTTTCCATAATTGTTGGCGACAGAGTTTCGTTAGGTTTTCGTCAATGACCACTTCGAAATGCTGAAACGGATCGTCTGGTCCCGTTTCCTCGTCATCTTCTTGCTAAATTTTATTAAAAAAAAAAAAATATAGAAATGGTTTAAAATTGCAACACAGAGAATTATTTCAACTTAAACTTTCTTAAGTAAAATTTATTTGAAGTTACGTGGCTTATTAAGGATATTAAGGGCATGTCTAAAAACACAAGAACGATTGTGATTGGTCTCCAAGTTTACGACAGAGTACATTTGCAGTAGCATAAAAGTTGAAACCCATCAAGATTAAGTTGTCAATAAAGGTTTTAAAAATTCGACACCGGGTGCAAATTGCAATCCAAAGTTTTTGTTAGGGCACGAAACAAAATTTCAGGAACAAAAATGACATCCCTTATTTGCGGAAGTGAAGCTTTTGTGATATTCACAATTTAAAAAGCAAATTAAACAACTTTAATCAAAACTTTTAATTTTGTGAGATATAATAGCACTTTCCTTTTATTATAGGGAAAGTATACATAGTGTGTTTTTTTGAAAAAGCTCTTGAAATCATTGTGCTAATAGAGATACAGCTAACGGAATTGAACAATCATTTGAGTGTGAAATTTAGAAAAATGCACACAATTAGGATAAGCGTTCGTAAAATTACAAACAGATATCGGTTTAGTATTAAAGGTTTATATTCATACTAGTAAGTCAATAAGTCGGAGACTGCCGATATCTCCAATCAGGCTTGGAGGAAAGAGGAACTGTTTTCCTTGGTATGATGTGAGACGTGGTAAGGAAGAAGCAGCTCCAAACAATGCGTGTCAGTGAACTCTAATTGTTCACGTTCATCGGAAGTAGAAATGGCGCTTGAAAAACAATGTGTGAATATCAAATTATGTCAACGTCTGGGGAAATTGCCAACAGATCTTGGCTCGGCTCCGTGATACTGTCTGGCGGAAATGCCCAGAACTCATGGGTACTGCAACATGACAATGCCCCCAAACATCAGTCTTTCAACCCTCCTACTCACCCGATCTTGCCCCATGCGACTTTTACCTGTCTGAAACAAGAACTTAAAGGACGCCGATTCAAGAGCTGCCCTGAAGACCATCTCCTCCAAAGGCTTCAAGAAATGTTTTCAGCAACTGTACTTGCATTGGCAGAAGTGCATAGTTGCAGAAGGGGAGTACTTTGAAGATGGTTGTGTGTAACATTTGATAATAATACATCCTATCCGTCAGGAAGGCCAGTCTCCAAACTTATTTGTCATATTAATAGCTGAATTAAATACTTAAATTTCAATAAATACAAGATCTGAATTTAATGACTTGAGACCATCATGCTTTTAAACAATTTCGGAGCCCTTGTTGTGAAAAAAGTCACAGTGCCTGGGCTGTTTGGATGAAAACCAATCTTTCTAATTACGTAGCTTCAAAATTTCGGGTTTTACTTTTTAGACATGTCCTAAGTACAGAGAGTAAAATGCTGCATGTTTATAATGTCCTTGTGCACTTTAAAATATTAAGAACTTCTAATTCAGTGGAGATATACAAGAGTAGTCAAAAAGTAATGCCTATTTTTTTTTTCCTTTTAATTTACAGGAAAACTAAATATGCACAAAGCTTAATAGCCACAATATTCACGATTAATTTGTCACTTTTCAATATAATCTCTTGTCTTTTTCCATAGTTTTTGTCCACCTTGAAACGAGCATGTATTTCATGTCGTGGTCCTTTTTCCTCGATCATTAGTCCTTCTTCATGCCTTTTACGAATGGAGAGCCTGAGACACAATTCATCATTTGTTAGGAATGATTTCGTCCACTAGCTAGTTATTGCAGTTGCCGCCCGTTCGTTCCGCTTTTCATCAGCCACAGTATTTCCCATTCAGCTTCTGAACATCAACAAACCCATCGTCTAACAGTGCTGACATCCACTGTTGCATTCCCATAAACCTTTAGCCGTTCATGAACGCAAATGGGCGTTTTGTCTTCCGCATTCAGGAATTCTATCCCAGACCGCTGTTTTAAGCATATGTCGATGTCAGCCATTTTCTAAACTGATGCAGTATACGAAACCATTACTGCAATGGACTGTCAAAGATGGTTTGAGGAATCATGCCAAATTCAAATTTTTCACATTATCAACCTATTTAAGGGAAAGGAGGGGGGAGGATAAGAGGCATTACTTTCTGACTGCCTCTTGTAAATATTCTGCATTACACGTCGCATTTTCTCTTCCATTAAATGGCATAAAGCAATCTAGAAAATGGAACTGAAAATGAATTTGAAACATTAATCTATTTGTTCCAAGTCAAAATTTTAAGAAATCATCTTCACAGGAAAGCGATAATAAAAGACGAAACCGTAAAAGGACTTTGTAAGCACAAATTAAGAAAGATCATTAAATTAGGATTCTTTAGTATAGCTTCTAGCAATGAAATGGGTAGAGTCTTTGCAATATAATAACAGGAAAACAGAGTTTCCGACTAGTTTCACCATTTATTCCTGGCATTATCAAGGACTTACACTAGAGACTTCACACCCTTATATACAGAAAAGTGGTACAATGGAATAGTGGCTACTTTTTTCCTGCCTACTTCGTCGCAGAAAACTCACCCTCCTTAAATCAAAACCTCCAGACCTAATCCTGCGCAAGAAACGGGTCTCCTGACTCTTTCTGGTTACCACTTTTCCTGGCTAACTAATTTCCCTTCATTGTTTGGCACCCAGATTTCCTTCTGTTGTTCCATGCCCTGTTTTCGTACATTAAATCCTCCCAGCCATATTAACACCATTAGCTTTTCCCATTCCAGAGTATATCGTTTAAACAGTGAATTTTGTAACAAGTTTTACACTGATTTGTCGTCCCACAACATCGCTGTTCGTTTTAAAGAGCATATGGCCTCTTATATGAAGAAAGATACTGGACAAGCACCCGAGAAACTTGAAGAAGTGATATCCAATCTCCACTTTTGTAATGACCCTTTCAAGACCACAAGTCTAGAATCTATAGACGTTTTTAAAGCCAAGAACTCATCTCCAGACCTTTTCCATAACTGTGAAACCGAATTTGACATTTTTTCTATTCTTAATTCTGTCTCAGATTTACTGTAATACTTTTTTCTCTTAATTTGTATTTTTATTTTTTATATATCGACTCTTCTTTATTGGTTTTACAATGTCCGACTGTCCCCTTCATAATTTCTGCATTTCTTTGAAGTAGAAGGTTGAAATTTGGAATGTACCTTACTACAGGCATGTGTAGCTTCACTATTTAGTTGGGTTTGATTGGCCCACTGGGGTCGGAATTTTGGGGGTGGGAGTTAGAGGGTACCAAAGTGTCTACGTGTATTTACGTATGTAAATGAGTAAAATTCGGTATCCGGATTCCTTTAGGCAAGATCTACAGTACTATGAATTTTGGGCCAAATTGTCTCAATGGGTTCAGAGTTGTGGGAGTGGCAGTCACTTGGTCTTTAGAACTATGGCAACATATGGCATGTGATATATCATTCAATCAGAAATGAAGAGAAACTTAAGAAGATAGAGCTCTTTTACATTTTCTAAATACGAAGCTTATCTGTAAAGTAAGTACCGTTTCGTTCTACTGCCACCGCAGCGCTAGTGTCGCAGTTCTGAGCATGCACACTCGTCTCTCTTGTTCATTATCTTTGCATTGACGCCATTACAGCCAGATTGTGTTGTGTTTACATTTATTAGTGATCGCTGAAAATGTTTAAGACAATTTCTGAGCCCGCGGACTATGAAGTGCATTTTTGAATGCAAAGAATGTTAAGCCAGCTGAAATTCACCGTCAAGTTATAGAGATTTATGGGAAAAATGTAATGACTGATGGAATGGTGAGAAAGTGGGTTAGGCAGTTCAATGATGAACAAACCAATGTTCATGACGAAGCACGCAGTGGGCAGCCTTCTGCTGTCTATGATGATTTGGTTGAAAAAGTGAATGAGAAAATTCATGAAAGCAGATGGTTCACAATAAGAATGCTTTGTAATGAGTTTCCACAAATTTCTAAAACGGTGTTCAGCAGTGGCTGTCTTCACTGGCGGCATCTTTCTATGAAGAGGGCATAGAAAAGTTGGTTTCCCGCTACGACAAATGTCTGAACAATGTGGAAAAATAGTTTAAGAAATGCTCTTTCATGTAAAAATAAATTTTGTTTTGAAAAAATGTTTTTATGTAGGGTTTTTTTCCAAAACGTACTTACTTTCCGGATATGCACTTACTTTCTACTTACCTTCCGAATACGTACTTACTTTGTCACAAATTTAAACTCCCGACTTTGATGCATATTAGTATTATAGCTTTCACGTCAGAACTGTCAGATGCTATATGAGACGACAGCCATCCTGCAGCGTTCACTAAAGTCTGGTTTGAGTCCAGCCCTGAATATCGACAGACCCGTAGATACTTATTTGTGGTCCCTACAAAACTAACAACTTTTAAATATAAGCGCATTCCATACAGTGCAATTATCCTATGAATTGAGATCTAAGGTCTATCAATGTGCTTCAAATCTCTGTGTCACATCGTGCAAACATTATAAAGGTTTACTGCGAAACCATTACATGAATATTTCTGAATTTTAGTTAGCTTATTTTGACTCCATTACCAGCTAGTAATGTTAGGTATTACTGTTTCTAGTGATTTTTAAGAAGTCTTAGTCAATTTTTGGCTTTAGACATCATCTCTCCTCTACTCCATTTGTGAGTGCTCTAATAATAATAATAATAATAATAATAATAATAATAATAATACGTCTCGTAATACTACGTTCGAGAAAATCAATTTTTCGATTAAAAAAAAAAAAATTGAGGGGGGGGGGTTTAAGAAGTGCAGAAGAAAGGGTAAAAATAGATGATCTCCGGCCTTCTGCTACTTTCCTATACCTTCCTTTGGAGGATTAATTTCTTGTTTGGTTAGGTTAGGTGTTTTTCTATCCTCTATTGAACCCAATCTCCTTTAGAATCAAATTACACCTAGATGCTTATTTGGCTATCTTACTCATTGACTTTGTCATGGCATTCGTTATATTTTATCCAATCATATTATTCCATTTCTAGTGCAGTGTTTTCCAAACTGGGGTTTGCTAAATATTATTATGTTGTATGCATGTATGTTTGTACAGGGTGCGGCAGGTATTTGAGAACACATGAGTATGATGTAATAGTTAAAACGTCACACTATTTAACAATTCCAAAACAAGGCAGATAAACATTGATTGAGGGACACTCCAACTCCGAGATTGCTGCATTCCTGAAAGTTGCCCGTTCGTTCGTGTTCAAAGTTCGGGGAGAACTAGATGCTGCCAGTGGTGATGTGCCAACCGTTTCACAGAGGAAATGACATTGTCGGCACTTGGACCGTATCAGGACCTGGAATTCATCCGTTCTGTCCAAGCTGCAATCGAAGAGGACCCTGGGAAGTCCATAAGGGCACTCGGGAGGGAGCTGCAGGTTAACGGGGTGGCCATTCGACGTGTGGTGCATGCAGACCTCCGTTACAAGTCGTATGTTTTTCAACAGGACTCTGCTCCAAGTCATAAGGCCCACAGCACCCATGCATGGATGATCACGAATCTTCACGACCACATCCCTCCCAACTTGTGGTTCCCCAGTTCCCCTGATCTCAATCCTTTGGACTATTATGTCTGGGGCTTAGTTGAGAGGTAGTCCAACAAGCATCCACACAATACTGTTGAAGCTCTCAGGCCAGCTATTGTGGAGGCAATGGCAGAAATCCAGAAGACCCACCTCCTTGCTGCCTGCTAGTGGTTCCGACAGCATGTGGAGTCCTTTGTACAAAAATGTAAACTGTATTAAAGGCTCTGTGTATCTTAAGTGTCTGCTCCTTTCCTGCGGACGTCGTTTTGTTCTCAAATACCTGCCGCACCTTGTATATTCATAAGTTAGTCAGTCGCGCTACTCAGATCTTGTGAATGGGGTTCGCAAGTCGAAAAATTTTGGGAACCACTGCTCTGGTGTATATCCTTGATAAAGCCGGGAATAATAGTCGGAAACGGTGCTCTCCCGTTATTATATTGCTTGCAAAGTCTCTATCAATTTCATTTTACAAATTAAGTATTGCGGTTGTTTCCTTCCCTCAAATGTGCTGTTGTTTCGTTGCGTTTGTTTTTTCCTGATCGGGCGGCAGCCTACCTTCCCAAGCAAGATAGACGCGATGGATAACATTGAGAGGGCATTTAACGAAAATAGAAAACGAAGAAGGGAACTATAATCATTGTTTATACAGTACTTATATCCACTGTTTCATGATTGAACTATGTGACTTGACTATGGGAAGTACAAATTACTTTATCTTCTTACTGTGTCTTTTAAAAGGGAGTCGCTTGTCTTTTAGGGAGGGGGTCTGGGGACAAGTCATCGCGTGTGATCACTAAACTTAAAATTGTAATTATCTTAAGATAGCCCTACAATCACACACAGATGAATGTTCGTATACCTTTTATATTCTGATACGTATAATACGATCGTGAGTGACAAAGGCGAAACCCTACCAACAAACGAAAGAAACGAGTAAGCAGTACCTGCTGGTGCCTGTCTGGTGCGGCTCCGATCTCGAGCGTATCATCTTTTATTTCATCAATGGAAGTCCGTTTCGTGTTTCTTTTAGTCGAGATGAGTGTCAATTTCTTCGATTTCTTCGCTACAGTTCGTTCACCATCGTTTAGGCGTTTTCTTTTCCTTAGCTCAGCGGCCCGAGCGTCTTCTTTCCGATTTCCACGTGCCATGATGGAGTGGCATCGGGCGGAAATGACGTTTTCTGCTCACCGATTGCGCATGCGCTCTAGGGCATCCGGGTATTTTTATCCACCGCTGTAGACGAAGTAAAATGGCGGTGCAGTGTGAGGGAGGAGGTAAAGACGAGTTGAAGACGCATTTCATGATGCGAGAAGGCACGTACAAATTAATGAATCTTTCCGAATATTCAAGGCCAAACAGAGTAGGCTATAATACTCAAGGGAACACACCGGTGAAAGTTTCGTTCGTGACAATACCAGATCAATCAGGGAATGGAGACAGGATATGTTTCAACGTTGGCAGAGAGTTATATTTTTATATGTATAAAGGCATAAGAAAGGTGGGTTCTGATCACGACTTTTTATTCAAGTTGGATATTATAATAGCATCCCTATTCTCCCTAGCTATAGCATTTAGGTTTAGTTCTTTGATTTTTAACCCGAGCACGTATGCCTATCCTTGTGGATCGTCTACGCTAGCTCGCCTCCTTACTCACTCTCTCTATTCATTGAGCTTGATTAGGATGGGAAAAAAATCTATTTCGTTTGTTTTTAACGCTTCACTTTCAAACATTGCTCAAACGTGAATGGATTTTGAAGTTAATTCTGTGTTTGAACATTTCAATTTATTACGATGTGTTAAAAAAAGTCAATAATAATAATAAAAAAAAAAGAGAGAAGGAAAAAAATTGCCATGTAACTCCTACTATCGTATGACGGCTGTTTGGTGTAAATATTTGCGGTGGGGTTTTTTAGCCGAAGTTGTGCTTAGGGAAACCGAGACATTGAGTTTGCCAAATACTTGATACCTTGAAATCAATTGTTTTCATAATGCACAACCCTTATTTAGAGCACCAGAGCACGTAGTTCGAGATTCTCGTATTGTTAGCTGCTTTCTAACGTTTATGTTAAAAAATAATCAACGCTTGCTATTAATTTTTAAATCGTCTCAAAATGCACGATCAGCGAAGGTTTTTATTGCATTTAAATAAAATAAAAGAGAAAGTTCATCAAGAGTAGCGAACAGTTTTAATATTCCAGCTAAGTTAAGTAATTGATGTTGTCAAACGGCTCGTCTCAATCGTCCAATTCACACTATTAAATCTGGATACTCAAATTTAATATTTATAAGCCATTTTATTTGTAATAGAAGGTCGCTTGTTCATTTATTTATTTGTTTAACAATTTATTGGTTTAAATTTCGTCACATGTTAAATAAAAACAAACTAGAAAGCAAAATTGTAGATAAGGCTAATGTAAATCAATCTAACAAATCTGACGAACGAGTTGTTGTGCGTACTAAATGTCAAACTATTTCGATTTTCTTCTTCCAATTTAAAGAATTTGTTTTAATCTCTGTTAATTTTTAAATTATAATACTCCACACTCTTTAGACAGAAGCATAAATATTAGCCTGAATTTTCATCATTAAATTTGTCATTTTTACTCTCAACATTTATTTTTTGAAAAAGGCAAATTTTCATTGTATTGAATGAATCTGATTACCTCTTCCTTATCTGGTAGTATTAGCTATAATAGATTTTGTTATACAAATAGTTAGCACCAAATGTACAATTTGTTATAAAGAATATTATTATTATTATTAAATGGAGAAAAATAGTAAAGAAAATTCCACAGCCTGGATTCGAACCAGGTACCTTCGGGTTACCATCCCGATGCTGTCGAATCAGGGTTTCATACTGGCTTCGGGTTAACACTAGGCTACCGTGGACATGGAAGCTGTCACTATCAAACATGTCCTTTGAGCCTAGGTTAAAGTATGGTTCCTTGTTCGCAACTATTTTTACTATTAAAGGGCGACTGTCTTTACTATAATAGTAAAATAATACCGTAAAACCTTGAATACACGCCCGGGTGTCTGTTTAAATGGTCCGGACCCCCCCTCCCTCCTCCCCAGTGATTAATCGAGACCTGGCATTAAGGGCTATTCCCAATAACCGGGTGTCCCAAAACGATTGCGTAAAATTTCCTGACTTTTCCTGGTTGATCATGTAATTTTCCCTGACCAATTTCTCGTTCCAATTTTGCATTTTTTTGGCTAATTTTGTAAAATTCCCTGACTTTCCCTGGTTTTCTCGGTCGCTAATCACCCTACAATAAATCCGACAAAGTTTTGAATGGCAATTTAATAAAAAATTTTTTTTTTAGTAAAACTAAAAATTAATAATTAGATAATGATCTTCTGATTTGGAATCTCTGGAGATAACTGCCTCTTTATTACTACCTCTGTTCAGAAATGATTGTCCGTTTTGATCAAAATTTTTGTTCAAAAATGATTGTCTCTTTTAATTTAATTATATTTACAATGGTAGGTTAATTAATTTGTATTTAAACAATTTTCGGCGGTTTTGATCGTCTCTGGGCTGCAGTTTAACATTACAGGAAGTCGTCCAACATTTCTCTTGGCATCTTTGCCAATGTGCTGTAATTTATAATAAGTATAGGATACCATCAGGATATTATACCTGTCTGATGAAATGTAGGATACCATTTTTCTGATCATCAGACAGGTTTTTCTTCTTTCGTTGAGATGATATTATCTTTTCACAGTTACCTCAAACCCACTAAGAACAAATATTTGAAGATTTTCAAAATTTGAAATTTTACGACCATATTATGCAAAGAAAACGTGACTTAAGAAGATATAAATTAATGCACTGCTTGCTATGATCATAATAATTAAAATAAAGTAAAAAAAAAAATAAATAAATAAAAAAGGACAAGTGAATAATTAATTTTCTTATGTTTAACAGAAGTATCAAAACGGACAGTCATTTCTGAACGGAGGTAGTATAAAGTTCTTCATCATCTTCAGTCTCTTTCAAGGTAATGGTAATGTGAAAGTGAGGAAAAATGCCGGAATTTATATCGATGACCCGAAAAAGACCCGGCGTTTAATCAATTTTTTACACCCCACCCGGCTTTTATTTCAGACCGGCGTGTATTTGAATACCCGGCATGTATTCAAGATTTTATGGTAGTTGGAAAATGGGTCTTGGAAGGTTTTTTCCACGCCATATCTTCAATATTAATACAGTAGAACCCTGTTAATGTGTTTCAAGGGACTGAGCAAAAAACTACGTATTATCCGGGATTGAAAAATTGTTCGTCCATTCGTTGAAAAACTCAAGTGTTGTGTTACAAAATAAGCTTGAGACACATGCATCTTTTTATACATTTATTTATTTATTTATTTATGAAAAAACTCTGTTATTTGAGTTTGTTTACATGATTGCATATAATTATTAGAAATTCCATTCTTTAAAGTACAATGCCAGCGTAAAAGATTAGGTGGAAAATTATCACTGTACAAAAGGTACGACCGAATCTCGTCTAAAATTGACAACATACGTCTATTTGAAGGCACAGACTGTTCGTTAACGTCTCTGCCGTCTTCATCACTAAATTCCTCTTCTTCTTCCTCTCGATTTTCTTTGCGACATTGCTTCACTATTTCCACCTCATTTAATGTCATGATTCATTGTTTATGCCCAATAGAACAAATCAGAAGAACACGTGAGTCATTGTTGATGTTCGATGGAACCAATTAGAATTTGCGGTTATATAAGAACACATTCTTCATTGTTTATGTCCAATAAAACCAATCAATTCGCAGAACATCATCGAATATCGCATGACTAAAAAAAATTCTACAAACACATTGCAAATAATTTAAGAGTCCTAGAATGAATTTCTTAATTTTTTGAGTTAAAAATTACGTATTATTCGGGATCGGTGAAAAAAAAAAAGTATTAATATGCTGAATTTACATAGAAATAGCTTTCAAGGTGACGGGACCAAAAAAAATTATATATTAACCGGGATCACGTATTAGCGGTGCTCTTCTATACAGTCGAACCTCAATTCGTTGTTTTTGTGAGGACAACTAGGAAAAAAACAAGGAACATTGGATCATGACTTAAATGAATGAAAACACCGCATTTTATGGTAATTAGGCTGCAGTGCTGAAATTTATCGTTTTCTAAAAAAAAAAAAAATTCTACTTAGGCTGCATCCCTCCCCTTATCGCCATTTAATCAAGAATTTATCCTAATTCACTTTAAAGAAATAAGCTGCAATTTTAGTGTTAAGTATCATTTTATTCTAGAAATAATAAAATATACATAATAATTTAACACATAGTACTAGAATTTGGATAATTAGAATCCATAACTAAATTCCTTCAAACGAAGAATCTTCCGAATCCGAATGGAACCGATGTAAAAAAAGTCTCTTCCAAATTTTCTGTCGATTGTTCACTTTCTTCATCTTCCTATTCTTCTTCATCAGTTTGCTAGACCTAATTTTGTCGTGAGAACCAAAGTTTTTGGCGATTAAGTTGGCTAAAGTAGCATGAGGATGAGGTAGAAAGTAGTTGTTTATCCCGAAGAGCACCAACTAATGGTCAAAAATTGAAAATACCTTGGCACGCGATTTCAGGTCCAATGTGTGTGCCTGATATCTTGAAGGCCACGGTTGATCATCGATCATGAAGGCGATAACACAAGAAGCCAAATGGCCTCTCGGGTGTAGGACAAAACGCAACCCGAAAAAATTCATTCGGACAAAATACCACAAAGATTGCATTTTGTCCTGTGATATTTGATCCAACTCCCGATGAGGATGCCTAATTAAAGTAACAGCCATTAATTTCCAAACCATGTGTTACAGAGTTTGGTGGTGCTTCCCATTCTACCTGTTCCCTAGTTGCATTTTAACCCTTACTTATATGACATATTTGATAGTGACAGCTTCCATGTCCACAGTGACTTAATGGTTATAGCTTCGGGGTGGTAAACTGGATACCCCTGGTTCAAGTCCAGTCGTGGAATTTTCTTTACTATTTTTTTCTATTTATATTTACCATGGGGTGCAAAATGAGTGGTGAATGTTGGTTTTACTCTGTAACGCTTTTCATTTGGAGTTAAACATTGATTGAGTCAGTGAAATTTTTTGCAAAAGGATGTAATGAGATTGTGTTGTCAAACAGATGAGTTTATTGCCATTATAGTGATTATCACGTGTTTTGAGTAAATTTGAGACAGACAAAAAGTTGGATTCTCGCTTGCACAAAAAGTTGTTAGTTTCGTTTATTTCATGTTTGTTCAATTTTTTACAAGTGGAAAACAAGAAAGAGAACTCTGCAACCTGGGACTGAACCAGGGACTACAAGCATTTGGTAGAGCCACTCTTGGAATGAGTTTCAGAGCCATTGGTATAGCAATGCTGTCTCCAAAACACCCTAAGAACAGCAAGAAAAATGTCCATGGCTCTTAGTTTACTCCCACTTCACAGAACTTTTGCTTTCTGCTCACTATTGGAACTCACTGTTGTTGGAGGATTTCTTACTCCAGTTCTTTACTTTATCATATTTCATACTGATAATGAATTTTTATTTATTTATTCACATCTTGTATTGCTTATTATGAATTGCATATCAAAGCTACAATTCAAATTCTATTTTTTCTCTCTAGTGAAATATAAGGAAAGAATGTTTTCGCTTCCCCCCCCCCCACTTTAAAATACCTTAATAAAAATTGTTAGAAAAAGGAGGAGGAAGTGATCAGCACAGTGTCTATTGAGTTTTGTTCATTCTACATTTTAACGATAACTTAAAATATCAATACATACGAACAGTTTGTAGAGCAGTTAGATGATATTGAATGCAGGTAACGTTATTATCAATACGACACAGCTACAGATCACACAGTCGAAATCTTAATGGAACGAGTGCAATCTGTTTTTGAGGACAGAGTAATTTCAAAGTAAAGCATCGTATTCATTTGTGCAAGCAGAAGAATGGTGACTACTTTGAACAATTTTTGTATGCTCAATCAGTGTTGTATTGATTAAAGAATATCAATTGCACATTTGATGTCAGTATATTTAATGGTTTTCTTTGGGTGAACGGACTTTTGGATCACCTTTTAGTATCAACTTTAAACCGGAACAGGAAGTACGTCAATGAATTAAATTAGGTTCCAGTATTTCATAATAGTTTAATTCGGAGTCTATTGATTAGTTCAAAGCATAGGAGAACATAATTCTTTCAATCAATGATGAAAAAACATATAAACGGTACATTTTGAATTTGTTCAAGCTGTATAAAGCATATGCTGTTTTCACCAACAACATAAAAACAAAGTCAGGGCAGATGATAAAAAGTATTCTCATCTTTTCTATTCTTGTTTTACCTTTTCTTTTCTGTGTTGAGGATTTGAAATAATTATTGGATCGATTGGAAATTTAGCCTAGCAGATGATGAGCCTACTGAGGCTTTGCTTGTCTTCCAAACAAATTTATTAGTAACAAACATCCATGCCCTCAGTGGGATTCAAACCTGCGACTCAATGGTTTCGAGAACAGCAAGGCCTGTGTCTTAGCGCTTTCGGCCATCAAGCTGGCTATAATCAAATAAAAAGTATTTGATGTTAAAGTTTGTGAATAAATACTAGTATTATCCGTAAAGGAAGGGGAAAAACCTGTAATTACAAAAAAGCATCCTAGATATGAAATATCGAATATCTATGTCGTAGGCCATGCCCTTATTTTTAATGGCAAGGTTAAGAGTGACCAAAAAATTTATCTAACTGTATAAAAGAGGAGATTATATCTATCCAACGAAAGTTGATGTGGGCGTGTCCAGTTAAACTTCCTATTTCAATTGTTAGACATTGTTTCCCTTTTGTTGGACAGAGTATAACATGATTCTCATGTCTAGAAATGAGAATCATCTCTTACAGTCATCAATTTTCGTTTTGCTCTTAATCTTGTAATCTCGTTTCTTTTTTTCTTCTTGCTTTCAATATTGACTCACTCTCCAAAAGACAATGATCATCAACATTTTATTATTAATTAAAGAAAAGAAGCAAAAATCCAGCGTTTACATTCATTCATCTAATTTAATAATCTCGTATTTGTACTCAAGTTGAAGATATTTATTTAGAATTTTGAATATTTTTACAAACCTGCAGAGGATACAGTATATATTTCAAAAGTATTAAAATTTTCAAAATGGATTTAAATTGGAGCAGCCAGTCTGCTAGCTTGTTGGCCGAGAGCTCTAAGACACAGCTTACAGGTCTTACACAGACAGGTCTTATTGCTCTCAAAACCATTGAGTCATGGGTTTGAATCCTGCTGATAGCATGTCCCCTTACTAATAAGCTTGGAAGACAAGCAAAACCTCAATAGGCTGATCCCCTGCTAGGCTAAATCTCCAATAGAACAGATGGTTATTGAACATCTCGACATTGAAAGAGTAAAAGAGGTATAAGAATGAGAGTACATGGAGTAATTAGCAGAACTCCTCTATAGCAATGAGTGCATACTTTTTCTTTCATAAATGTTTGATGGTTTTTATCAGATAATTTATGCAGGTGACAGCAAATGCGAGTGCTGGAGCATTGACTAAACCTCTCATAGATTTATTTCATGTGAAAAGCAGCACTAAGTGAGTACATAATGGGAAATATTTTGTTGCATGAGCTACAAAACATAATTGTCAGTATAGAGAAAGAAGTTGCAAGTTGACAAATACCAATAAGTTGTTAACACCTGAAAAATACGTTTCAAAAGTTGATTCTGTCAGTGTATGGGGGCAAAACAGTCGCTGAAACGTAATAACCTTTGTTTAAAAAAAAATTGTTGTAGATTAAGAAGTAATATTTTGTAACTGATTACTTTGTTTATTGTTATCATTACATTACTTATCTGATGTGTTATTATTTATTACTTATCAATAGTTGTCTTTGATTTGTCTTTGTGTCAATTCTTTTCCTGTTTAATTTGACACTAGTTTCTTATCTTAGTAATTGGCACTACTTATACAAGAAAAGTCAAACAGATTAAATTCACCTCCTGTTTGAGGGTACCATTTTCGTTGTTTAACAGGAGTGCAAATGTGAAATGGAAATTTTCTTTAAAAATCATTATTTTGAAGAAGAAGGAGGAAAAAAACAAAAAAAACGGCTTCATTTACCCTAGACACGGAATAACTTATCAGTGGCTTTATGCTGTTTTGTTTTTTTTTTCATCATAAAATTTTACTAATGTTGGTTTGCATTGGATTTGATTGTAAGTACAGGAATACCTTGATTATGGTGATTATTGTTGCCACAAAAATTACTGCAATAATCGAATCCGTGATAATTAGGATAAATACTGCTTGTAAAATGTGTGGTCATTACTAAGCATTTTCCAACTCTATCAATTAATTTTTACATATGAAGTCGCAATCACTTTTTGAACTGATCAAGCCACCCTGAACTTGCAGAGAATATTTCTCCCTTTTGACACCGGGTCATTTTCGCTTTGTTTTTAAAGTTTCAAACAAATTCAAGTTTGTTTGACTAACAAGGAGAGCCTACAATGTTGGCGAAATGGATTCGGGTGGGACATGGCATATAAGTGGAGGTCTTTGCTTGAGTATGTGTGCACAGCCATAGCGTGCATTATTCACCCGTTCGCAAGATAATTGACCTGAAAGTTCGGCGTCCAAAGCTGCATGCCTCATGTACACTGCGCGGTTCGTCAGCAGCAGCAATAGCGCAACGGTAAACTGGGCACTCGACGTCCTGTAACCTGTTATGGGTTGTTGGTTCAAATGCCGGATAGGGAATTTTTTTTTCAAAACTCTGCAAAATGTTTTTTTTCGTTCCTTAATAATAATTACGATTAAAAATGCATTTTTATTTGCATTTTCAATTTTAAAAATTATCTCGCAGTGATGTGAATAAATCTGCTCCAAAAGCAAGATGACCCATTGTCAGTTGATAGAAGAAAACTGTATAAAAATACAATCCATTGTTCACCACCAGTTGTCATCTCCGATTTTCCAAAACACGATAAAGTATGCTTGGTTTGCGTCGCAATTGTCCGAAGACGGAACCATTTTCCAAAATGTAAACGAGATTTGCTTTCTGGTGGAAGATTTGAAAGTGTCATGTGAATGTAAAATTTCCTCATTCATTTATTGCGCTCTTTGCAGAAAAGTATTGTGCTTTTCCTGTTTCTACGACAAATATCACTCTAGAGACTGCATTTGATATGCTATAAATAATTTTAAAATAAAAATTGTGTAGTTTGAAATGTGTCTCATTTATTTAAAATGTAAAAAATTCCCTTTTTTTAATAAGCTGCTGTATCGAAATTATTAATGAGGTATAAAAAAAAAAGTGCCATTTTTATACTTTTATTAAATAAAGAAATTGAAAAAGTAAATAAAAATGTGTTTTTAATCATAATTATTAAAAGGAATGAAAAAAAAAAACGTTTTGCAGAGTTTTGAAAAAAAAAAATCCCTGGCCAGGATATGAACCAATAGCCCGTAACAAGTTATGGGATGCTGAGCACACACTTTACCGTTCCGCTACTGCTGACGAAACATGCATGCGCAGTGTACATGAGGTACACTGCTTTGGGCACCCAACTTTCAGGTCAGTTATCTTGCGAATGACTGAATAGTGCATGCTATGACTATGCACACATACTCATTTAAGGACCTTCTACCTATATGCCAAGTCCCACCGGAATCTGTTTGCCAACATTGTGGCCTCTCCTTGTAAAGGACTTCTCTTTATAAGCATTTCCGTTTCAATCATAAAATGGCTTCAGTTTCTAGTAGTTTGAGACCAAGACGAGGCCAATGCTCTTTGTTCCTTGTGGCGACCAAAGAGTTGATTCATTTAGAATTCTCTTGCTTTGTACTTATTTATCGTATGCAACTTATCTTCTAAGCTGATCACTTGATAGCTGCAGACTAGCTAGCTATCATCCTCGTTTCCGAAGCACTTCCTGGAGAGTGGTGACTCGAGCTAAATATAATTCAAGTTGCAGATGTAGTGGGCTACATCTCACAGCTGATATAATTCAAATTTGGAGCGCAATAGTTGAAATTTGATATCAAATTATAAGCCGCAATAAATCGAGAATTGAAACTGTGATAATCGAGGTATTCCTGTATATAGATTGTATCTACTGTCCATTGCTCGTAAGTTTAAGTTCGTCCTTGAAGAACCACAACAAGCCTATGGTATATTGCAATAAATAGATCTTCATCCATGTAATTATATAAACGATGTTTTAACAGTGCATTACAGTAAATTTGTAGGGTTCAATCTAGACTTTAAAAAGGACAGTGTGCTAAGGGGTAAAAAGGGCATGATGTTATCAAAAAAGGACACGCAATTTTCAAAAATGATTACATGCTATAGAATGACAGTGTGGCTAAGACTGAGGTTCTGGTCCTTTCAAGACAGCCCGCTCAGTGCGCTCTCCATGTTGGGGATCCCCATTGAGACAGGATGAGCAGTTCGAGTATCTTGGGATTGCATTCACGAGTGATGGGCGGCAGGAAAAAGAATTGGAACGGTGCAGCAAGCTGTGTCTGACGTGAACTGTGACGATCCGTGGTAACGAAACGCGAGCTGGGAAACAAAGCCAAGCTCTCAGTCTTCAAATCTATCTTTGTCCCTATTCTCACTTATGGTCATGAGGCTTGGGTAATGACCGAAAGAGTGCGATCGCGGGTACAAGCGGCCGAAATGAGATTTCTGAGAGGTGTGGCAGTGTTACCCTTCTAGATAGAGTGGACAGCAGCACAATGAAAGAGTGTATAAGTTTAGTGCCGCTGCTTCTCTGCACTGAGAGATCTCAGTTGTGCTGGTCTTCCTCGGCAGTTATTTTCCAAGCCGGTGGGTAAGAGACCAAGGGGTCGGCCTATAGCCACGTGGCTAGAGTACATGGAAAATCTGGGTTTGAGTCGCTTGGGTATTACCAGCGAAGACATGTGCCTGATGGCAGAAGATCGTGATCGCTGGAGATCCTCCATAGGGTTGCTGCCTCTACGACCCTAACGGATAAGCGGGTTTGAAAAGTAAGTAAGTAAATATGCATAGTTCTTTTTGAAGTTCCTTAACCCTTTACAAGATTTTTAGATTTTTCTTTGCGGGCACATTTTCGGTGATCAGGATCAAAGGGCAGCGGGGCAGAAATTTTTCATCAAAAGGGCAAACGGGGCGGCATGCCCCATAAACCCCACCTAAAATGAACCCTGAATTGTAACAATGGAACCTGCAACTTTTGTTTGTAATAATCTCGCTCCTTCAAGGTCGAACCTAAACATACGAGCAACGGATAGTAATTGGTATGCATTCTGATCGACGTTGGTAATTATGTATTCCCCATGTAAACAAATAAGGTTTCCTGTCAAATTATTTATCATTTTTAATGCTGTCAAACCACTTAAAACTTCAATGCTTATACAGGTTGTACCTACACAGGGTTGTGCATAACCTTTTGCTAGGGGTCTGGAAAATAAACAAAACTAAGTGGAATGTTCTGCGGTTGATAATCAAAATGTACGTTTATTTCTGCTTTTATCACATCAATATTTAGTGTGGCCACCACCTGCTTCTCGAACAGCACGCATCCGTTTCGGGTAGGAGCGGAGGAGTGTCTCAAACAGAGCAGTATCGTACTCCATGTCCTTCAGCACAGATGTCAGGTGTCCCATTAGAAGGTCTCGAGAATACCGATTTTCACCACTTTAAATTGTTAAAGATTCCACTGCGTCTTTTAACACGGCTCCAAAATGTTCAGCAACGTTTAGGTCAGGGGATGCACCGGGCCATTCGTTTGATGAGAAGAAATCGATAGCACTTTCTCTTAGGATTTGCTGTGTTGCATTAGCCTTAAAGCAAGGTGCCTTAAACGCTGCTCTTCACTGTCATTTATTAAACCAGCCATATTTGTTTGATACCAGTAGACGCATAATGAACTACTCTCTGCCGAAGCGTCATAAGAGTGTGCTACAATGCTGCGGTTTAAGTCGCAGCCCCCTAGCAAAAGGTTATGCACAACCCCGTACACTTATAACAAGTATCGGGAGGTGATTCCTGGGATCAAAACAAGAAAGAATCTTCCTATGAAAATATATTGTTACAGAGCTACATTCATACATACACAGATGCAATAATCAATGTTAAAATAGTGGAAATTGGACGGTTCGTTGTTTGACGTCATCGACAATGTCTCTGGCTGCCACCGGTGCACTATTCGGAAACATTGCCTCCTAAATGTATTTTGTTAGATAATAAAGCATTCTGTATGTAAATTTCCAAAAAGGATATGTTATTTTTTTTGAGTTGGTGGAAAGTAGATGACTCGTGGTTATTATTAAATATGATAATTTAGTATAATACTTGATTGTAGCACATCTGGGGCACAATCACGTAATCACTTTTCAGTTTTCTCCATAGCGTGTCATCATTTGTCATATCTGCGTGATAAGTAATCTGTGACACAGACATCACTTGGGACGACACTTTCCCACGATGGTGGATTGGGCATTGAGGTACTGTGCATTGGCCTGCCCAATCTTCTACAGTAATCCACTGAACTTTTGTCTGTGGGAATACGTGAAAAGCGTAGTGTACACTACTCCAGTTAACATCTGGAAAAGCATATCAATAAGTATATCAAAAGTATATCTTTGAGCGGCTTCACCAGTCCATGTTGCATTACTGCTTATGGTGGACACTTTGAATGTCTTCTGTGATAAGGCCATTGTACATCCTGTAATGCCATCATATGCAACTTACAAGGGAAGTACATGAACGTACCTCACAGATTCCCACCAAATTGAAATAGTTACTCATCTGAAGCTACTACTGATGCTTTCAAAATAAGAAAGTGTGAAATTTTGTTTCTTTCAAAATAATCCATTAAGAAATGACATAACCAAGTACCGAAAGGTTAAACTAAACCATTCGCGGAACCATATTTTAAACGGCCCTATGTTAATATTGTAATTTCCTAATGAACCATAATGATCCATTAACCACGTACCTTTGAACCAATTTGGATTATCATTAATTTTACATTATATTCATTCATGAAGCATCATTCCAAGTCGTTTGATATATTACATGCCATATTTTAGCATTGAAAGTTCCAATGAACTATAATGGCTCTACTAAACCAGGTTCCTTGAAACCAATTTTGAATATCATTAATTTTACGTTATATTCATTCATGACACCTCATTCCAAGTCGTTTGATATATTTCATGCCATATTTTAGCATTGAAAGTTCCAATGAACCATAATGGTTCCACTAAACCAGGTTACTTGAAACCAATTTGGACTATTAATAATTTTACCTTCATAATACATCATCCCAATTTGTTTGATATACTACATGCCATATCTTATGATTGAAAATTTTTGAGGATGTCATGAGGGTACCATTAGAGCATGTGCCATTGTTTTGATTACAACCATATTTACATTGTTTTCAAAATGGTTCATTTCCTGAACCATATTTATCAGTTGGCGAAAATAATAATTTATATCCGCTTCTGCCTTGTCGATACAATTTGTTTGATATATTACTTAATATATCTCTCCATTGGAAATTGCTAGGTGGGGTCGTGAAGGTACCATTTGTGCACGTGCTATTGAACCGATTTAGATAATATATATGTGACTGGTTCGTGCCATGTACCATATTCATCGACTGACGAAAATAGTAATGAATAACCGCTTCTGTCTGGTCATTACTATTTGTTTGATATATTACTCAAAATATCTTCCCATTGAAAGTTGTGCACGTGCCAATGAACCGATTTAGATAATATTTGTAACTGGTTCGTGCCATGAACCATATTCATCGACTGAGGAAAACAGATTTTGAAAATCTTTCATAGTCTCGGAGGAGTTAGAGTTACAGACAGACAGACAGACACGTTTCCCCACACTGATAGCATAAAGCATCTTTCGATACTTAATAAACCGCAAAAACGAAAAAATTTGAGCACACAGCCATACATAGACTCCATTGTTAAAGCCATAGTTAAAGTGGTATGTGTGTATTAATGTGCTTGATGGAATTTCTTTCTTCCATTACTCAGCAATAAGCACGAATCCACTTCAAATGAAAGCACTGAAAGTAGTTGCAGACGACAATTGAATGGATCCTTACGTTTCTAAACATAGATTATTAAAATTAACTAATTGCCTTCCAGTAAAAAAAATCTATAGTAATTTTCCTTAAGAACTATTTCCTTAATTTATTATTTCATTTTATTAATTAATTTGGTAATCTTCATAAGTTTCCAAGGCTGGGAATGTGTGAAACAAGGGCAAGACTGTCGAGTGATATGTTGCGTTGACGAGGGGGTATCACGGTACTTTATAATTTTAAATAAAAATAGTTTTCATAGATGCTTACCTCATCGGGCTGAATTTACCACTGCAAGTGTCATTTCTTTGGGGGGGGGGGGGCCCCCCAAACAAAAAACAATGAGGTTGTAGCTATGAATTCCTATCAAGAGTCACGTTTTCTTCACGCCTATTCTTGGTTTTAGTAAATACCATTTGATAATAACATTAATATTTTTTGATGGAACAATCATTATATGAGAGAGAGAGAATAAAAACACATTTGCTCTTTAATCCTTTTTGATTACAAATAATATTATCGAGAATAAGCAAAGGAAAACTTAAGAAACTGACAGCTATATGAATTTTAATGTGCCCATGATGTACATCTCGAGATGGCTTGCGCTAAATTTTTAGTAAGGGGAGAATAGAATGGTTTTTGGTATACAGCCTTATTCATAAGTCCATGAAACATTTCAAAAATCATCGCTGATAAACTAAGCAACTGATCGTAGTAAATCTTATAGCAATAGAGAGGAAAACTCTCCAAGTTTAAAGAAAAAATCCAACGTGCTTAGTTGCCAAATTTTGCCGTTAGTACAATAGTAGTAAAAATAGGGCATTCAAGATAGGAAGCAGAAGATGCTACTGTATTAATGGTATGGCCAAACCAGTTCCTGGATTTAACCACAAGTGACTTCTTCTTGTAGGAGTTCATCAAGGATACTGTCTTTATGGCTCCATTCTCTGTTAACCTACAGGATCTTTGCAACCGTATCACCACTGCTGTGGAACTGGTGGTCCATGATATGTTGACATCCGTATAGGATGTCGTGGATTATCGCTTAGATATCTACCATATTGCCAGTGGTGAAAACGAGGGTTGTTCAAGCATTTTTGCCTTTGGTCCGTAACTTTTTTATTTGTTAACCGATTTTCAAAATTCTTTTTGTATCTGATACTTACATTTGTCCTCTATGTAAAGCATTATTTACTTTTCGACATAGTCTCCATCCCTTTCCACACATTGCACAAAGGCATGACGAGTCGGGTGAACCTGTCGGAGAGGAATTCCGGGTTATCGTCAACACAAGGATTGAATGGCTTCTTTCACCTCATCGTCAGAATGCAACTCATGTCCCTTAAGGTGCTCTTTCTTCTTTGGGAAGTGGTGAGAGTCGCAAGGTGCAAAGTCTTTCATCTGTGATCTGTAGGTGCTGCCTCTGGTGTGTGGCGATCGTGTGCAGGCGGGTGTTGTCGTGATGCAGAAGAGGGTCCAAAGCTGGCATTCAATCCTGGTTCGACAACAGCCCCGGAATTCCTCTCCATTCCAACTAGTCATGCGTGGAAAGGGATGGGAACTATGTCGAAAAGTACATTATGTACAGGACGAATGTAAGTATCAGATAAAAAAAGAATTTTGAAAATCGGTTAACAAAAAAAAATTATGGACCAGAGGCATAAATTCTTGAACAACCCTCATACATTGAGCATCTGTGAAATATCATAAGAAAATTTATAGCGGAGTATTCCTCTATATTAGTAAAATGAAAATTTATTATTCAATTCATAGCTTATTTGTAATGAAGTTTTAAAATGTTTCAATACTTATGAATCTATATATAGGGTGCTTTTGAAAAGGATGTCGTGAGATAGCTAGCGATGTTCTCCACTTTAAAATAAACACAAGTTTCCTTTTATGAAAACAATTAAACATGCTTTTTTCGATCATTCAGTTTCCATTAGCCTAATTTGGCTTTCCTGTGAGAGTGGTTGAGTTTAGGGTCAACACATTAGTGCACAGGTAGTTCACAGAAAGCTATTAATGGAATTCGTGGTGGTGTTTACTTTTTTTTTCATGCGCTTTTGTTTACATTATGGGCGGAGTTTAACCAAACTTTCATGAGCTGTTTACTCTTTTAAGGAATGCAGTTTCGACAAAACGTATAGAGAAACTTGTGTAGGTGGAGAACATTGCTAGCTATCTCACGATATTTTATTTTATATTTCTTCCTACTGTTTGTAGTTTATTTTTAAAATTCAATTTACCTGGAGCTGAATGGGATTTTTGCCAGCATTAAAAAAATAGAGTTGTTGTTTGCTTTGCCTAATGAGGACTTTTGCGATTGTTCAGTGAAGCAGCATCAACTATGACTGCAAGTCTTTCGTGCGGGAATACAGTGTATCTTTTATTTTCTATACATAAATATAAAAAAAAACTACATTTTCCTCTGATCGACGCCCGATGCTTTAGCTAATACTGTATATAAATTCTTATTTTATGTGGTTTTACCCGAAAGGCTCATGACGTGAATTTAATTTTACATGTGCTTTACGCTTGGGATGCGCTATTGTTCACCCATACACAGGCGTTTGGAGTGCATATGTGGATCCCATTGGCCTTTCTTCTGGACGCTCAGCCAGCAAGCCCATGTCATTCGACCATCAACAATTTCATAACATGACCTTTGCAGTCAGCAGAAGCCCTCTGCAAGAGCCACCTGATTGCCCAAGCTCGGACAGGAAGCAACCCAACGGATTCATCCTCCTCTCGTGGTCGAAAGGATAATGTCTTTTATGGGACTTTACATGTAGAGATACATTACCCATTCAGCACTCAAAAAGACTGCAAACAATTTAGAATTTGTTACCAGAAACGGAAAAGAAGAAAAAAAATTGCATCCCTTTTAGGCCGTATCAGTTTATTCCATTCGCAGTGAGACATTCTTAAGGGAAGTGGACATAAAATTACTCTTGTTACAGGAGAAACTCAAGCTACATCATTTCTCATCCAGCAGATTAACATTGGGAGAGAGAATTTGATTTTCATTTTAGGGACAATCAAGCCCGGACAAACTCTTGGCAAAGTTTTCTTATTATCATCTTAAATTTGAAATTATGGTACAAAAAAATCGGGGCAAAGGCCAGTAGGTGATGTTGAATTTGAAAGTGCCAAAATCCGAGCCTCGTTCATCACTCCTGTTCCAGTTGGTGTGAGCCCACTAACTGTCCAAGCAGCTACCCATTCTTTGCATAGTAAGAAGGATAACTGAATTGGGTTGAAAAATTAGCCCCAATGTCGAAACAACCCCTGGGTGATACCTGCTGAAAGTAACAGACACTATACTCTATCCAATGAAAGTTGGAGTGGGCGTGTCCAGTTAAACTTCCTATTTCAGTTGTTAGACATTATTGCCAAAGTAGAATCAACAGTGTCTAACAATTGAAATAGGAAGTCTAACTGCACACGCCCACTCCAACTTTCGTTGGACAGAGTATAACATATTTTTTACTGAACTCAAATTTATGTGCCTTCATAAGCTCATTTTTTAGAAAGGAATCTCTTTTATTTTTATTAACTGAAAAATGATGAAAACTGAAACTGTAATTTTTATATTTGTATTTATTTATACTAATATAGTAAATTTTAATAATAATTTATGTATATGGAGTACAGTGGAACCTTCGTTAACGAACTTAATCTATTCCAGGAGTCTGTTCATGAACCGAGACAACATTTCCCATTCAAATCAATGTTAATACAATGTTCCAGAGATCAAAAACAGGTTTTTTTTTTCCATTAATTTTAATATGGGCACAGTACAGTAATTTAAGAATAACATTGAAGATATAAAAACTAAATTGCGAACGATATTCACACGAATACAAGTAGTACAAAGTGGCACTATCTATCTGTGCATGCGTACAATGTCAAGTTAGTGGCGTGAACCGAAATTTGATTCATAAAACCAAAACATAAAACCTGTTGATCGTGAACTGAGGTTCCACTGCATTTATTTTGAAAATTAAGTGTTCTGTTTTTGATAAAAATTTAATCGGAGGGTTGTTTCATGTTTATAGTGACAAGAATACACTTACTGGAATGCATTTGTCTACCAACTATCGTGCTCTGTGTGTTGGCCCTTTCTTCTAGTAATCGCTCGACATCTTAGTTTTCATTGTTAGGGGTGGATTCCACATGCGTAAAAACAACGGCAGAAAATGTTCTGATATCACTTCCTGCTCTCTTCTTTCTGTCCGACAGAAAATTTTCTTACCTTTGTAGGCTGTGACTCAATCCAACTCGAAAAAAATAGGAGTTTTCTGTCGGGCAGCAAGACGAAAGCAGGAACTGACGTCAGAACATTTTCTGCCTTGTAGTTTCTGCCGTTGTTTTTACACATGTGGAATCCAGGCCTAAGAGGCTTCTACAGAGAACAGCAAGGTCAATTCTGTTCCACTCCTCTCGACAGGCTTTCCATAATCCAGAAAGTGTTCTCTTACTTTGAGAGCTCTTTTAAGGAGACCGAATCTACAAAAATCCATGTGAGAGCCATCTGCTGACTTGACAAGGATGTCTGAGAATGAGATAATCTTAATCCCAGCTTCCTGTTCCATTCTAGTACAGAGCTGGACAGTCGATTTAGCAGTGTACTTGAGGCTTTGTCCTGGTAGATGTACACACCTCTTTTGCCCTAGGGCCATATCCCTCTTTACCATGGGATATCGTTACGATATGCATGTTCCAAGACATTTTCCCTTAAGCAGGCAGCATTTATCTTTGCTTCAGATCTCACCTCTTTGATGGTCAGAGGTCCACTGTAGCTTGTACCCAACAAACACCATGAAAATCTCATTGAATTGACACACCCAGTCAGATCGAGTCGAATCACCTCGTTTTTGATAAAAAAAAAAAAAAAATTGGCTGTGTCTTGCCATCTCTCGATAAACAGAGACAAGCCTCATCCAGGCCTGATTGTCTTCTTCCGTTTGTTCCCTCCCAAATAGAGTTCTTACAGTTTTCTGCAGTTGGTTCGCTCTCTGCAATGTGCTTTAGCAATGAAGTGTGAACGCAGCCCTTATATTGGCGTTTTAATTAAAATTCTGATAAATAATAGAGCTTATCGATGCAACAGAGGTTCCAGTCTTGCTTGCAGTGGCCTGTTGTGTTCCAATTTAGCCTCAGTACTGGAAGAATAGGAGTGCACACTTCGTGCACTGCACTGTTGATTGCTTGGATCTACTTTTCATCTGCTTTGGATAACATTTGTTAGAAATAAGAAAACCTTTTTCCTTACACTGTTCTATTCTGGAATAAAAGTAACCAGTGTTTGAAAGGACTATGACGTATTCAATGCAACTTCTGAGGGCATTTTAGCAGCAAATTTGAAAAACGAAGAATGGAGTGATAAATTCGATTGTTACCAAATTCATATGTAAACCTTCACGAGCCTCGTCATTTCAAACACGTTCTACGACATTTAACAGTCATCACTAGTAACATGAAACAACCCTCCGTATTATTATAGTAACCGGGTACAGTGCTCCCTCTGCGTAGCGGCAATCCAGATAATGAAGGGTTTTTCCTCCAGAAAATAAAAACTTCGTTATATGGAATTGCCGTTTTGCAGAGGGAGCTGTGTATTTTGAAGAATTGTTTTTATTTAAATAATGAATTTTTTTTTATTAAGTGTCTAATTGAGCATGTTTGTTGTTAATGTAGGCTGCTGATTTAACGAAACCGATTGACAAGAGGGTTTACAAAGGCACGTACCCAACTTGTCACGATTTCAACAAGTTAACTATTTCCAATGAAGGTGTTTCATTATTGGTCGGGTTTTCTGCTGGTCAGATCCAACTTATAGATCCTATTAGGAAGGAACTTAGTAAACTATACAACGAAGAGGTATTTGTTTCCATTTAATTGCCATCTTTTTATTTTAATTAAGCCTTGTTTTAATAGCGTACAAGTATTTACTATTTATTTTCTTTTTCTTTTTTTTTTTTTAGAGGTTAATAGACAAAACCAAGGTGACTTGCTTAAAATGGTTGCCTGGCTCTCCAAATCAGTTTCTTGTTTCTCATGGAAGTGGGCAGATGTATGTCTACAATGAGGAGCTTCCTTGTGGAACGACACCACCTCATTATCAACTCTTCAAACAAGGCGATGGCTTTGCTGTCTACACGTGTAAAACGAAAAGTACACGTAATCCGCTGTACAGGTGGATAATCGGTGACGGTTCGTTAAACGAATTTGCTTTTTCACCGTGTTCGAAGTATTTAGCGACTGTAAGCCAAGATGGATTCTTAAGGGTATTTAATTACGACACGATGGATTTATTAGGGGTAGCGAGAAGTTACTTTGGTGGTTTATTGTGTGTCTGTTGGAGTCCAGATGCCAGATACGTCGTCACTGGTGGCGAGGACGATTTGGTAACGGTTTGGTCCTTCCACGAAAGGAGGGTCGTTGCCCGTGGGCACGGGCATAAATCGTGGGTCAGCGTCGTTGCTTTCGATCCGTACACTACTTTTTGTGGAGAATTGGATTCTGTTGATCTTAGCGGCAGCGACGAAGAATTAATGCAACACTTGGTTAGCAATCACAATACTTCCAATGACTTTTCGACAGGAAGAGGTTCGTTAAGGTCGGCAAGTTCTACCTCGAGGCCGACGTCAAATAGAAACTCTACGGAAAACAGAACTGTCAACATTACTTCATATCGATTCGGATCGGTGGGACAAGATACGCAGTTGTGCTTGTGGGATTTATCTGAAGATGTATTAAAGCAACCTTTAGGACGTATTCGGACTAGTATAGTTTTTAATCAGCCTGCTAGCAGTGTTTCAAAAAGTAATAATCTGTTAACCCAGACATCTTATTCACAGCCAAATTGTGTTGTCAAAGATTCGTGTATACCGGACGGCAACGTTCACAGTTCCGGAAGTATAACGCATAAGTTTGCAACGTTAACACTAGTCAGCGAAAAAAAAGAAAAGCACGACAAAGAACACAAAAGGAACTTCAGCCTTGCGTCTCGTAATTCAGATAAAAATAGCATGCTCAAAGTCAATTCGAAATTGGTAGACGACCCAGTAAAATTAATCGGAACGCCTCCTTGTCCGCGACTGGAAGAAATACCCATGCTGGAACCCCTGGTCTGCAAGAAGATAGCCCACGAGCGTTTGACTGCACTCCTTTTTCGAGAAGACTGCATAGTCACCGCATGTCAGGAAGGTTACATTTGCACTTGGGCAAGACCTGGAAAAGTAGTAAGTCTTTTATATGTTAAGCGCATTCGTTTATTCGTACGATATGCACGATGATGACTATTTCAGTGCTCTTAAGCATGTATGCACAATCTTTAACCGATTGCTGTCTGCATTTTGACAACAAAAAACAATGTGGCGATGACTTCTTTATAATCTTTATAATCAGCTCAAGAATCTGAATTTTGAAAGTCTATTATGCTTTTCGAATTTTTGAGTCTGCATGCACTCTTCTCGTTTACTTGAAAACAAAAATTTCGACCTCATTGGGAGTGATCGAAAGCTGGAGCTTCTCTGGACTGGAGAATGCCATTTGCAATCATGAAGTGCACGGTGGTCCCGAACACATCACACAAACCACACAAGAGGTACTCCAAGCAGCTAGTGCGTGCACTCATTAGAGGAACCATGCGAACCTGCATCCCACCGTTTCCCGCCAATTGAAATATGTTACTCACCTAAAGCTATTATTGATGCATGTAAAATAAAAAATTGCAACATTCAAAATAAACTGTGAAAATGAAAAAAATTGAGTTTACATAGCCATAGAGTTTGTATGGCTAAGTGCGCTCAATTGTTTTTGTTTTCACAGTGTTTTGAACGTCACGATTTCTTATTTTGTATGCATCAATAATGGCTTTAGTTGAGTAATATATATCAATTTGGTGTGAAAATGTGAGGTACAGATTTGCATGGTTCCCTAGTCAGTGGATAAAAATTCATGATTCGAATAAACGAATGCACCTTTAATAATCTCAGTCAGAATGTTGTTTTTATAATTTATTAACCCGTTTCTTATTCTCTCCCCCTCCCTCTTTTTTTTTTTTTAATGAAGAGTTTGACCCAACAACAAATTGCAAACAGTCCAAATGCCGTGGCCAACAGCACATCCAGTGGAACGGTCGTGTGAATCTGTCACAGCAAGAAATGTGTCGTGATGGCATATCATATGGGAAAAAAGTGTTTGCATGGCTTCACCAAACACCGAGTACAGTTGCTCAGAATTCTTTCCTCTAGAAGGCGTTATGGTTTCTTTTTTTCCTGACGTATGCGAAAGGAGAAATTTAGAAAAACGGATAAACAAAAGGAAACTTTTATAAAAATCGGACATAACCATCGGTTACGTTATAATTCTACTTGTATACATTCTTATACCACAATGATATTGATTGGATGGTTTAAAGAAAAAAAATCCTAGGGCAGGTGGTTTCTATTTGTTTCTCTTAAGTTTTTTTTGTTTTTTTTCCTCTCTTGTGCAACTAAACGAAAGAAAATGTGTACTTTTTAAGTACTAGCCATCATTCAGATTTAAAAATTAAAAGCAAAAAAAAGGTTATCAGCCCTTAAAAAAGGTTTTCATCTAAATAGTAAGAAGTCTCCCTTTCCATCATCCTGTGCCCAAAGATGTTTATTTAAAGTAGTAATTAATTGTATATTTTTATAAATTTTTTTTGTGATATTTATTTATATGTTGTCGTGAGTTATTAAAAAAAACTCATTGACACTCAATTATGTAAACAGATTGTTATAAAAACAAGCAAAACGGAAAGAAATCCATTGTTAGTGTATTTTTATGTTATTTGGAAATGTTTTAGATAAAGGAGGGAGGAAGAAAGTGTTATAATAATAATAATAAAAAAAGAGAAAAAAAGTAAGCTTAACATATTTTTCGTGATAAATAGACCATTGCTTTTATTTTAATAGTCGTTTCGCTTTTTGCTAGTTTAAAATCCAATCTCCTCTGGCTATGATTAATTTGGTTCAAAATTTTGTTTCGGCATGTTCAGCGCAAGTTTTTATCTTGCACAATTTCACAAGAATTGAGGGAACGAGACATTAATGCAACACTTCTCAAGCTTTTTTATTACCCTACCTCAAGTAAATAATTAGAATAATTTAAATTGTTCCCAAAAATGAAGGAAAAAAAAAAAAAAAACCCAGCTTATCCCTATGCACTTTTCCTTCTGCAACCAAACTGTGAGAAACAAGGCATTAATGGTTTGTTTACAAAGATTCTTTGGGAAATTGAAGTGGTTTCGAGCTAATTGTCAAAAGAAATTTTCCATAACTTGTTCACAAGTTTTCCATTTTTAATGGCAGGATGTGAATGGGAAGGTAAACAGTGCAGTAAAGTGGAGACTCACTTTTCCTAACTAGCAGTAAGCACTGATCCATAGTTCCTGAAAAATAAAACTTGTGAAGTTTTATCTAATGCCCACATTGAATGTAGAATTCATTTAAGTTGAAAACCTATGCTAAATTTAAGATTGCAAATTACATGTATACCCTAAAGAATAGACTGGAGTTCTGTGCAAGAGCTCCATTTCTTGATTTTCTAGTCTTAATTTTATTTACATAGCCAGCCAGCAATTTTTTAAAGTTATTTTAAGCTTTCTGTAAATAGCCATTTTTTTTAATTCTTGTTAAAAAAGGGGGAAAAAATATTAACATTTAAGCATTTATTAGAACTAGTGCCAGTTAATTGTCAGCATCTCCAAACAGTACAAATTTCATTTTGGATCAGCATCTTTAGTTTCATTCCTGTATTTCATTCCATTGTCTTCCCATTTCTTTTTGTTTATCGTCTCCTTTTTAAGTGCATTATTATTATTATTATTATTAATTATTATTGTCAGCAGGGGTTGATAACTTTTTTAAGTATTAACTTTATTCCATGTAAATTGTGTAAATAATGTAAAGTTTGTTCAATTTGTATAAAGTTTATATTCAAAGACCTGTGCTTTGATAAATAAAACTTTGCTTTTAATAGTTAATGTTACAGTTTAGTTTTGAACATATAAAAAAAGAACTAATATTTACAACAGTTCAACATGAGAAGATGAAATATGAAAAAACATGAAACATTGAAAACAATAAATTTTAAATTAAATTTTCCTAAAGCTGCATTCTAGTCCACTTCCTCCATCCTCGATGCATCTTCTACATCACCTTCCAAGGGAGGCATTTCTTCAGTTTTCATTGCATCACCCATCTCCACATCATCCTCTTCGATGCCCAAGCCTAGCTTGATCATCCTATAGAAAATAAATCAAAAACCATTTTTTTTTAATTCAAAACCTGCATTTGATAAGTATACAAATAAGCAGTTCAAATAAGAATTAGACATCTTACCTGTGTATTCTGCTGGCATGAGTCTGAGGGTCTTCTAATGTGAAGCCAGAAGAAAGGAGAGCCGTCTCGTACAACAGCATCACAAGGTCCTTGACGGATTTGTCATTTTTGTCAGCTTCTGCTTTCTGGCGAAGCATTTCGACAATGGAATGATCTGGATTAATTTCTAGATGTTTCTTAGCTGCCATGTAGCCCATGGTGCTGGTATCTCGGAGTGCCTGAGCTTTCATTATGCGTTCCATGTTAGCTGTCCACCCGTACTGGCTCGTCACAATACAGCATGGCGACGTGACTAACCTATTGGAGATGACCACCTAGAAAGAATCAAGTAACAAGTTAGAGTGCCACCAAGATATAAACAAGTTAACTTTTAATGAGAAAGTCAAGAGACCCACCTTCTCCACTTTCTTATCCAAAATATCCTTCATAATTTTGCAGAGGTTTTCAAATTTGGTTTTGTCCTCCTCACGCTTCTTTTTCTCATCTTCATCTTCAGGCAATTCCAAACCTTCTTTGGTAACTGAGACTAGAGTCTTGCCATCATATTCTTTCAATTGCTGGACACAATATTCATCAATTGGTTCAACCATGTAGACAACCTCAAATCCACGCTTTTTCACCCTCTCCACAAATGCAGAATTGGCAACCTTTTAAAAAAAAAAATAAAAATTAATATAAGCAACTAAAAATACTTTCCTTATTTTTGAAATGCTAATACTGGACTCTTGCATTCAATTTGGTATTAAACTCAGGTTATTGTTCCTTGATGACTTCAATGTTATTTGTAGTTTTCACTCATGTCATTGATCAGAGTCTACAATAACTTATTTCAATCAAGAGTGAAAACTACAAATAACATTTAAGTCATCAAGGAACAATACCAAATTGAATACAGAGTATAAAGTTTCAAAAATATCGTTTAAAAAATTCATTATATTAGATTTTTGCTTTCACATATGGAAACTAAAAGACAATTTAGATGTCATTTTGAGTATTTGAATGGAAAGTAAGCAATTCATTTCTTTATTTACCTGATCTTTGCTTTCTCCGGTAATGTAATAGATGTGCTTCTGGTTTTCCTTTATCCTGGACACGTAGTCCTTCAACGAACACATCTCGTCTCCTGAAGCAGACGTGTGGTATCGAAGGAACTCTGCCAATTTCTTCCTGTTCTGGTGATCTTCATGGATACCCAACTGTAAATTTATTTAAATAACATTAATCTGGTTGAAATACTGGCAGGCAAAGTATTAATTAGAGAATACAAAAAAATGACAAAACTCACCTTAATATTTTTGCTGAATTGTTCATAAAATTTCTTGTAGTTATCCTTATCTTCAGCAATTTCATCAAACAGCTCAACACATTTCTTCACGAGATTCTTCCTAATTACTTTCAAGATCTTGCTTTGCTGGAGCATTTCTCGAGAAATATTCAGAGGTAGATCTTCAGAGTCCACGACACCCTTGATGAAATCTGTTTAAAAAAATAAAAAAAAAAAAAAAAAAAAAGAAGTTAGTCGTAAGTTACATTAAAAAATCAAGAGGTTCAAGTCTGCTCAAGAGCAACACTCACTTAAATACTCTGGAATCAATTCCTCGCAGTTGTCCATGATGAAAACCCTCCTCACGTATAATTTAATATTGTTTTTCTTCTTCCTATTTTCAAACAGATCAAAGGGGGCACGCTTAGGAACAAAGAGCAGTGCTTTGAATTCCAATTGGCCTTCAACTGAGAAATGCTTCACAGCCAGATGGTCTTCCCAGTCATTGGTAAGAGACTTGTAAAATTCTCCATATTCTTCCTGACTGATGTCGTCGGGATTGCGAGTCCAGATGGGCTTGGTTTTGTTGAGTTCTTCATCTTCAGTGTATTTTTCCTGTGAAATACAAATATTGCACTCTCAAAATTTGGTCAATTTAAGAAGAGACTAAAGTAAGGCTGTTAAAATAATATTTACCTTAATTTTCTTCTTTTTCTTCTTGTCCTTATTCTTGTCCTCATCTTCATCCTCTTCACCTACATCTTCAATCTTTGGTTGCTCTTCTTTGTTTTCTTCCTCTTTCTTCTCTTCCTCTTCTTCCTCCTCCTCTTCATCACTCACTTCCTTGTCACGTTCCTTTTCGACCACCAACTTGATTGGATAACCAATAAACTGGCTGTGCTTCTTGACTACCTCCTTGATGCGGCGCTCCTCCAGGTATTCGGTTTGGTCCTCCTTCAAGTGCAGGACGATCTTGGTTCCTCGTCCAAGAGGTTCACCGTGGTCTGGTCTTATAGTAAAAGAGCCACCAGCTGATGATTCCCAGATGTACTGTTCATCATCGTTGTTCTTGGAGTGCACGGTAACCTTGTCGGCAACCAAGTAGGCCGAGTAGAAACCAACACCAAATTGACCGATCATAGATATATCAGCACCAGCCTGGAGTGATGAAAATTAAAAACCAATTAATGAATGCAATATATTGGTAACCAATAGGTTAATGTTAAAGTCTGAACATCGTGTGACCAAGATAAGTGAAATTTCTACAAATTTAACCATCACCACTTAGGCATCTACTGTGGCTAAATAGAAAAGGGGATATAAATCAGAGGGTGGCCACAGCCCCCCAGTCTTTAAAAAATGAATTACCTTGGTCGCATGATCAGTCATCGCGCGATGTGCGGATCGTTAACATTAACCCAATTATAATTAATACAAAAAAAGTCAATATTTACTTGTAATGCTTCCATGAACGCTTTTGTTCCGGATTTGGCAATGGTACCCAAGTTGTTAACCAAATCGGCTTTGGTCATTCCAATTCCAGTATCAATAATGGTTAAGGTACGGTCATTCTTGTTAGGAATGATTTTGATGTACAAGTCCTTAACAGGCTCCAATCGCGAAGGGTCCGTAAGGCTTTCGTACCTGATCTTGTCCAAAGCCTAATAATGAGGTATGGAAGAGGAAAAAAAAAAAAAAAAAAAAAAAAAAAGTCGCTATTAGAAATTGAAAGTTACTAAGAATTTATATAACCAAAACAAAGTATCTAAAAGACTTACATCAGACGAATTGGAAATCAATTCTCGCATAAAGATCTCCTTGTTAGAATAGAAGGTGTTGATGATCAAACTCATCAACTGGGCGATCTCCGCCTGGAATGCGAACGTCTCCACCTCTGCTTCGGTAGGCTCCATTGACTGTACAGTTTCTTCAGGCATTCTGTTGAAAAAGGAAATAACACCAAAAATTAGAAATTTTTGATTCAAATTAACTTTACGAGCTTTCTCGCTCTATTGCAAAGGAACGAATAACGAAACCGGCGTTCATTAGCAGCCGGTGTTGACAAGATTCATTACATTTAACCCATTTAACTAACTCGCGTAAAAAAAAAAAAAAATAAAGATTCTAGCTTTTATAAACCTTTAAATATTACATAAAAAAGGTAAAACTTAAAATAGTTTATAAAAAAAAAAAAAAAAAAAAAATCATTAATATCAGTTACGATGTTATTCGAATTCTAAAAAATATTCTAAAATTCTGAAATGGCGTAATTACAAAGGTTTAAGAAAATCTCCGCTCATTTAGTCTCCCAGTTGCAGTTAAATGACTGCAGTGTTCAAATCGATGCTTTCAGTTTAAAAAATAAAAAAAAAAAATTTACACTCGTTCCATCAAAATGGAAAAAGGAACAAAAAGAATCGAGACGCTCACACGCTTTAGGATATCAAATTAAAATCGGGGGAATAAATAAATTGCAAAATTAACCAAAAACAGAATTCGAAAGTACGCATCCATTCCCAAAAGAAAAAAAAAATTGATTGAAATTCTTACCTGAATAGTGAAAATCAACTGATAGAGAAGAGGACAACGTGGTCTCACGATCTCCGAACAGCAATGAAATGAAGAGGGGAAGTTGCCTTTGTTCCCTTAAATACGGCGCACGCCACAAGGCGAAAACGGTGGAAATCTGTCGAATGTTCTAGGAGATTCTAGTACATTTTATTTTACGCATTTCCGTTTTACAGTATCCGGTGCCCCGCAATTCCGATAAAACTTCGTCCCTATTGGCCTAAATTGTTCCTCGCTTTGCTCAGAAAATTTGCCGATTGGAGGAAACCTCGAAGCTTTGTTTGTAGTCGTTTCCGTTTTCCTGAAATTTCGAATATGACAAAACAAAAAATTATGCCTTCTATCTAGTTCTAGTTATTCGATATTAGAATTTGATTAGTTCCAATTTTAAATAAAATAATAATACGGGAAGCTTAAATTTAAACGTTATAAAGTGGATTGTTCGTTAATTTTATATGCAAATAAAATGGATTCCGTAACGCGTGGCCGGACTACCATGTTCATTTCTTTCGTTAAGTCTGGATAAAATCGTCTTAACTTTTTCATCGTATAAATGTTATTATGATCTGAAATCTAATTATCAAATTGTTATTTAAGTAACATTTGATATACAAGATAAATGAATAGAGATTATTAAGTCATTTCGGATTAACATTTTTCGATTTATTTCTTAAGCAATCGGTTGAATGCAAAATTAGAATATATTTTTATTAAGTGAAAATTATAATCCTTTAATAATTCCAAATATTCCGAGAATATAAATTCGCGCCAATTTCTTAGTTTTTGTGGGCGCGGAAACACGTCGCTCAGAAAAGACTGTACCATGTACAAAACGCTCAACTCATTTTGTGAGAGTGAAAATTACGTAAATCGCCATAAAATTCTACGACTCCTTTATTTCAAGTAAAGGTTTCTCTACAAAGGAGTGCAAATGTTCCTTTTACGTCAAACCATGATATTTTTATTCCATGGTCAAACATGTTACGTTCAAACTGAATTCTTTGCAGTAAAATTGTTACAAAGTGATGACTAAAAACAGGCGCAGTCGTCGTAACGAGGTTCCACGATGACATTTTTTTTTCTCTCTCGACTACGGGGAATCACTCTTTCCCCGTAATTTTTGTGGTTATTATAAAGGAGTTTATTTTTTTAATGCCTCGATTGACTTGTATAATCCCAGTCTTAGAAGATGGCGTTATTATGATTTATATCAAAAGGTCTTGTGATTAATAAAATATACGCCCTTTTAAAAACCATTATATCGGTTCATTTCCTTTGCGCAACCTCTCCCACCTTTTCTTCATCGCTGGAGAGTCACGTGTACAACTGACAAGAATAGGAATTTTTCTTCGTAATCATATCAAAACTAAAAAAATAACTTATACTGAACGTGCAAACCTGGGTTCATTATTATCCGAATGATAACTGTCCATATCGAAATAAGCGCGAAAATCTTTTAATAGTTTTGGTTAACCCATTTGATACGCATTTCTTTTCTTATTAGTCTTTGTGGATTAGAGTTCTCTCATTATTGTTCGTTCAGTTACTCATAGTAGTTCCTCACTTTATCCTTATTATTTCAATGTTGGCAATGTTGCAATTGTACAAGTATTTGTATGGCGTAGTCGAAGTATTTTGCTAGTTTGTATTTGCAAAGTTTGGTTCAGCAATTAGAATATCAGCTAGGAAACATGAGGAAGCAGAAATGTTACAAGATACGATTTACGCGGTTAGGTTTTAGATACGACTTATAATGTTTTTGATCAGATATAACTCCTATTAAAAATAAATGGCAACAACTCTGCTTTTTGTTAATTGATTCCTAAGAATTGGAAATGCCTACGCCTAACTCTGTAGCAAAAGTATATAAATCACGACGGTTATAATCGGAAATAATTAAACGGGGAACTATTATGCCGGACGCTAACTATCAACTTTGGGTCCCCTGGACTAACGCTGCTTTTTATTTTAAATTGATTGATTGAAGGGAGGCCCTGGGCAGAAACGCATAAAGATCAAGCCTAAATCCGGCCCTGATCGTGTAAGTCTAAGGGAAATTCTCATAAAAATCGCGAAAAAGAGATTGCGACTGGAGGTTTCATTTAATGTACGTCACCCTTTTGAATTATCGTCCTTCGTTAGAATGTATTCCACTTGAATAAGATTTCTTCTGAAGCACAGTTCCCAATTAGTAAGAGCTGTGGATCCGTATCTAAAGAGGGTAGTTGGAATTAATCCCAAACCATAAAGTATATGACAGATACTAACTTATTTTTACAAAGCTTGGCTACAATGTATCACAAGATCACCACTTCTTCAAAAACCTTTTTTGATGCCCATACTTTTTTAAGGGATCTAGTTTTCTTGCTAACGCCCGCGACCAATGTTTAGTTCCACTAGCGATGGAATGGATTTTAGGAATTACTGGTACGCTAAGGTCTGTAAGACATAAAACTCCACCCCACCATTTTCATCACCGTTTTCAACAGTTCCAGCATCTTAGCTAGGAGGTTGAGATATACTTCACCCTGACTGGACCATTTAATATCAGATCGGCTGATCAACTTGTGTGTCTTCGAGGCAAAGAAACATAATTGAAAAGCTCTTCGTCCACGTTTAAAAGTTAACTTCATTTAAACGGAAGTGTTATGGAAATTGAGGATTCTATCCTGTGCGATATCCCTTGACCACCGAAAAAGAATTCATGATGCGAATTGGAATCGTCCGGTCTACAAAGTTTTTTTTTTAACACGTGTAAAAGCCTCTTCCTATAGGTTTACCTGAATGAGACTTACCTGATGAAGAACAGACTCGTTCAGTTTCCTTGTTCATGTAGACACTTCTGCATATTGACACGAAATCCTCCAATTTGGAACCCGATAACAAGGAAAAATAGATAAATAAATCATTTTAAATTTCTACAGACTCTGCTGTGTATACAGTGTATTTCTGAATTTGTATAAAGTGTGCAAACTTTCAGAATATGTTCCAGGGAACAAAACGAGCAGAAACTGTCATATGCCACCGTCAAAACGTTATAACTCTAGAAAGAAGCGTTTATAACTCCATGTTCATATGATGTTTACTGCTTGTTTGATTCCGGGAACTTATCCTGAAAGTTTGTACAGACCTTTCAGAAACCCCTTGCATATTGACCACTTATCTATGAATGTTCTTTCTGAGAATATCAGGCTTCTCACTTTGTTTGGTGTATTTCCAATAGCATATGTTTATGAAGAGTGAGATTATGGAAGCTACGTTTTAGTACCACCCGAGGACAGATACACTACAGTGTTCGAATGTCGATTGCCTTTGAAAAGCATTGCATCCCCTTATATATGCAAGAAGAAGCGTCTTTGTCGACGTGTAACATTCGATGTTAAACCAGTTCAGAAAAAGTTGACATTTCCTCGCTTTGATGTTGTATTCTAATCGGCAAGAATCTTTTGTATGTGCTCTTGCTGTTGTTGGGACTGTCTGAGGAGGCAAGGCATCCGTTTGGGCATCGTGCATAATCTCTTAAACAGCATTGTCGGTCGCTTCACCTGAAAATCCTCATGGCCAATGACGAAAATACCCGACCCATGGAAGAAGAAGAGACATGGGCAAAATGAAGTTCTACATATTGATGCATCGTATACAGGATGAACTAAAACAATAGGGACAAACTTCAGGGGGTTATTCCTCAAAAGAAAAGTAACAAAAAGTTCATATCAACGTATGTCCAGAATGCCATTGTGGAAATGGCAATAATTGTATGCACGATATCATGCCGCCATACCAATATAGACAGTATGTTTTTCCCTTTTGCAGAATTACTTTTGAGTGATCGTCATGTAGCGGAGGTATAATGGTCCGGTATTCATATCTGAATATGTTGAGATGGTCTTCACATACGGGTACGGTCGAGAGGCTGCACAAATGTACCAGTAAAAGTACCCCGACAGACGCCAACACCCGAATCACAAAACATGCGAACTCAATGCATTGCATCCCAAAGAGGCCAGCCATTTCGAACATCTTTTGTAACCTTGACACAATTACTGCCACAGTTATGTCATGTTCTGTGGTAATTGCTCATTACAGACAAACCGTCCATTTCCGGACAAATATTCATATGAGATATTCTATTTCTTTTCTGGTCAGGGATCGCCTCCTGAAACTTGCCCCTATTGTTTTAGTTTACCCTGTATACGATGCATCAATATGTAGAACTTTATTTTGCCCATGTCTCTTCTTCTTCCATGGGTCGGGTATTTTCGTCAATGGCCATGGGGATTTTCAGGTGAAAATTGTATAATTTTATTATGTTAATTTTTTGTATACGATGATGAACAATACTGTACAATACAATTCTGTGGAATGTAAAATTTTAAAGAAAATTTCTTTAGTCCCAAATCGTGCTCATTAACATTTGAGCCGTAGATTCAAATTTAACAATACCTCCATCACGTTTTCCTTCATCAGTTACCATTAATGATACGACAATATCCGCGTTAAGTCTATTGCGATCTGAAGTTTGCACTTTAGAAGTGTTAAAAAGCTGGAAGCTTTCGAAATGTGGATTCTGAGAAGAATGATGAAAATATCTTGGAAAAGAAAGGTGATCACAAGGAAATTTTAGCTATGGCAGGTGAAGATAAAAATCTAATGAAGAAAATTAGAAGAAGAAAAGTTAAATACTTCGGGCATGTACTTAGACACAACGGTCTTCAAAAGGCACTTCTAGAGGGGACTGTGGAGGGAAGAAGAAAAACAGGAAGACGAAGACTGGACTGGGCTGGGAATGTGATTTGGTTTGGTTTGTTTTGTTTTGGTATTAACGTCCTTTTCAACTGCTATGGTCATTTCAGGACGGCGTTATAGGGGCCGCAAATTTTGCCTCGCAAGGCTTCTTTAACGTGCAGCCGGCAAACGACTATACGGGACCAACGGCTTTACTTCCCTTCCGAAGGAAGTGCGTAATCTCAGGATTTTCCCCCTGAAAAAATCCTCGTCGTCTTCGGCCGGGGTCGAACTAACACCTCCGAAAGAGAAAGCCTCTGCACGGAAACCGTCATACATTGTTACATCATCATAATAGTGCAAATTCAGGGCTTATTATTGGTAGAAATACGAATAACAATGCCCTACTTAGATGATGCAACAATGTATGACGTTTCCGTGCACAGGCTTTCTCTTTAGGAGGTGTTGGTCGAACACGCGTACTCGGGCATCAGAGGCGATCACGCAACCACTGAGGCACCGAGGCCGATCTGGGAATGTGAAGGAGGGACCTACCTTACCTACGAAGAATGTTGTAGAGAGGTGCAGAGAACAGGAAATGGTGGAGAGAAATGGTAGTCGACCTCTTGGAGGGAGAGGACACCTGACATGAGATGACTAAAGACTATTTCAACAGACATTAGAAAATGGAAGTACCATAAAGCAGCTCAATAACTTTCTGCAGATTGGGGACATGGCTATCTTAACAGAATTATGGGCTCCTAGGCAAACAGTATGCTGGAGCCCCTATGGCATTATTTATGATACGTCACTTGACATACATAGGTTAGCATAGCCCCTGTGCTTGTGGAGCTCCCGGGCAAGTGCCGTCGTGCCATGCGTTAAAACTGCCCTGATTGGGGAACGGAGTTAATTCAGTAGCTGGTTTCATGTTAAAATCTACTTTCCAATATTCCTCCCCTGACTTGGGTGAATCTAGACCTAATGAACGGTTTTTCCATTCTGTATCAAGCTTTTGATAGTCAATGAATTTTACTCGACTGCAAATATTTTAAGAACTGGCAACAAACGCCTTTTTCTTATTTTCCTTTTCGTGATTGTGCATGTTTTGGATCAACAATGTCAATAACTCAAATAGCGCGTCTGAAAAATCAAAGCATCTTAAAGATTGGAAGAGATAGTGAAAGTGGTCTCACTAATGCAAGTGACCTCTAAATTTGCTAATTAACTAAAAGAAAAAGGACAGGAAGCGCGTCTCGCTCTCCCTATCCTAATGTTACAGGTCTATAGTTTAAACCTGAAAAATGAGTTGCGTATGCTTTAAAAACCAGAAATAAGAATTAAAAATAACATCTCAGGTTTCCTACGTTTAAAAAAGTTAAAGGACACGCTGTTTTTAATTTTTAAAAAATATTTATTTTTTTATTTTATTTTTTATTTATTTTTTTTTTAAAGACGTAACAAATGAAAAGATTTTCCTTTGAAAGGATTCTTTTTATTTTAAATATTTATTATTTTTTAAATCTTTTATTTCTTGTAAATTATCATCGGCTCTTATCTGCAAGCGTTAGTTATCAGCAAGGAGTTGCTGGTCGCGAGTTATGATGTTCATTTCTATTCGATTGTTTTTCAAAAACTTCTTTCTTCTGCTTATTAATTTTGGTGAAGCAAGATGTTCCTGCTTTAATAATGTTAATAAGTATTTACGGAAGGATTTCGGCAGAGAACAATAAATCTTCGTCACGGCAGTACAGGTGTTGCTGAAATACCGTTCCGATTACTGACTCCTACCTGTTATCTCACCTGCCGACGTCACCGCATCACGTGATCGTTTAAATTTCTCCGTCGCTCAGTCATTGAGCTCCTTCGAACTTGGGACGAATTTGTGTAAAAGTCATTATGGTGGTTTACAAGAAGGATTACGACGTTATTTAATTTACCGCTTCACGTGAGCATTTTCATTTTCATCACAGCCCGTTTTCAATTGCGAATATGTAACCGAGTGCGCTGAAAAAAAAATTCGAAGGCAACACAATGTGATCGGGGTGAGGGACTTTGAAAACTATCACCTGGAAGGAAGTTGGACATCATGGCGAAATACAGGTGGGGGAAACCACCTATACACAATAACAACACACCGAGATTGGAGGTGATCGGTTGGATAGGGTGTGCGTTTATTTGCGTGTTCGTGTCCATGGTTGACGGTGATACGGAGTTAAATGGAGCTGTATACACGGGCCCTGGCATCCTCACCTACGAAAACAGTCCGTACATTGTTAAAAACGATATCGTTGTGGAGCGGACGGGGCAGCTCACCATTCAGCCCGGCTGCGTGTTGCGCTTTGCTCCGGGGGTCGGCTTCACAGTACGAGGAGTACTTCAGGCCGAGGTAACGTATACATTAGTACTCAAAATACTCCCATAAGTATTTGATTCCTGACTATTTATCCTCATTTTACTTAGTTTTTTATAAAATTATTTTTAAGTTAACAGTTTTAATTTTTTTAAACGACTTTTATGATGATAAAATAGCCTAAATCAAATTACAAAAAAGGACTTTTAATATCTTCAAACATGTTGGGTTCTTAGTTGTTTATAAATATAAGTATATGGAGCAATATAACTAATATAAATTAATTTAATATAATAAGGAGCGTGGATTGTTATTATACAAAGATTGAAACACACAACTCTTTGACCATAATAAAAATTATCTGCTGTGGTCAAAGAGGTGTGTGTTTCAATCTTTGTATGACTTTTATGATAGTTTTGATGACTGTTTATTGGGATCATACAGAAATTTAATACATTAATATATATTAACTAAGAAAAGATGCAATTGGGATTCGAGCACAACTGCTTCAACTTTTGGCAACTATTGTTATTAGATGATAACAGTGGTGGAGAAATTGGTTTGTTACATTATTTGGTGTGATCAAAAATACTGTGAACCATAACATCAACTAGGTCTGCTTTTCCACAAAGATTTTACTCACCATGAATATGCGTATTTCAACTACCAGCATCAAAGATAGTATTAGGAAGCTGAAAGAGGACTGTCTGGTAGTCGAAATATGCATATTCGTGGTGAATAAAATCTTAGTGGAAAAGCAGATCTCGTTGGTGTTTTGTCGATTGGTACCCTCAGTACTTAAGGTAATTTTTTTGTTTTTTTTAATGTAATAACAATAAATGTTTCAATAAACTGATACATTACTCTCAGTCCCCCCAAAATATTCCTCTTCTCTTCAAACACGCTTATCCCATCATTCTCGCCACTTTCTGAATAAGTTCTGGAAGTAGTCTTTCATAAGCATCACCAGTTGCACTGTCTGGCTGCTTTGATGTTCTCAAGGGTCGTTTTGACTTTCAGAAGAGACAGAAGTCGCAAGGTGCCAGATCTGGTGAATAAGATGGCTGAGGATACACCTTAATGTTTTTTTAATAAAAACACAATCAACATCTTGATTGGCACACTTTCTTTGGAGATGCATGATTTAGGATACATTTGAAAACACACCTTATCATAACAACTGTAATAAAGTTGTCTCACATAAAAGTATCAATATTAATTTTTTTTAAGGCCATTAAGTTATTAGTTACATCACAGTTATTAAAAAAATAACATATAAAAATTAAAAACATAAAAATTACATAAAGTGGAACCCCCCCCCCCATTATTTCACATATACATTTTTAGCATGGCTTTTACAGTGAATATTAACTATCCTCAAAGATGATTGCTATTTTGAAAGATCATGACCAATTCAATTGTTTAAGAGTAATTGTGCATGACTGATCTGATTAATATATATTCATTTTCATGTAATCTATAGGGTGCCCCAGAGTCTAGAATCTAGGGACTTTTGTAGAACATGTTAAAAATGCCCACCTTCTTTTGCAAGACAATTTGCTATTCAGTCGATGTTGCTATTTCATGCAGCCGGTAAGGAATCCATTATGATTCTCAATTTTTGGGGGTCATTTCATGCATGTTCTATAAAAATTCCTAGGATTTTAAGCTTTTAAGACATAGTATACATGCTGTGTGTGCCCTGTTAAAACATTCCCAGCTCTAACAAGGACTCAAGGAAACTACTAATCCACAACAAAAGTTTATTCCCAGCTCTATCCATAAACTTTTGTTGTGGATTAGTAGTTTCCTTGAGTCCTTGTTAGTCTTTGTCTACAGTTTCTGGCTCCAATTCTCTCTATTCCCAGCTCTAAATGACATGTGCACATCTCAGGTTTGCCGGCCGGGTGACCAAGAGAGCTAGGGCGTAGGCTTTCTAGTTCTTGAGTCCACCTGTCCGTGGGTTCAAATCCCGTCATGGGCATGGGTATTTGTGTTTGTCCTGGGCTGTGTACAGATATAACTTGTGTAAAAGGTGCAAAATGATCTTAGTAGGCGACACCAAAAATTCTAATAAACCAACCAACATACATCTCAGATTTACTCACCAAAGAAGGAACAAAACTAAAGCTTTGATCAGTGGTTATGGATGTTTGTACCTTTACTAACAAGCTTGGAGGACCAAGCAAAGCCTCAGTAGACTGGTCTTTTGCTAGACTAAATTTTCAATAGACCCAATGGTTATTTAACATCCTTGATGCCGAAAAGATTAGAAAATGAAGCTCAGACAATTGGAGAATTACCTTAAACAATTATTCGTAAAAACTGGATTGCCTGAGTGAAAACTGCTGGCAACACTTGTTTTTGGCCTAAGTTTATTAGCAAAGTTACAATATTGACACTAAATAATTATGTCACATATTTGTGTTTTAGTGGTAATCAGAAATGAGCAGACATAGCAGTATTTTAAATCAACATTAACTTTGTTTTCTTGTCTATTTCTGATTGAAAAGATGATTCTGTACTGATGGCTATAGCTTTGTTTTTTTTCAGCGTCAAATTATAAAAATAAAAATAGAATCCTTGAAAAGTTGTTACAATCTGTTATCATCCAGCCCTGCTTTTATGCTTATGATCTTTATTTTTGGTTGGTTTCTGAACTATACCAGTTTACTATTAGACCTAGGAAACTAATAAATTTTCTGAAGTATAAACCCATTTGCTGTGTGAAGCAGATATATCCACACAAAATTTCATTTCCTTTACCTGCAGAAATTAAATTTATCCCACAGGCTTAGAAAAACGTCTTATGCAGCAAAAACTGGATAATTTCATCTTCTCAGGAACGAAAATAAAATTTAATTATGCAGTAAAAGGGGTAAAATCCTTATCCTTGTATGTGTATGTAAAGGAAATGGAGGGCAATTGAAGAAGATTAAGCATAAAATTGCAATTAAGAAAAATGTATGCAATAAAAATGATATCTTTCCATTCTTGTTTTTATGAATTGATTAATAAATTAATTAATCCCCTTTTTGCACACTGAATACTGTTATCAACAAGAATGTTTTCAAAGCTCTGTATTCTTAATCTATGAAGGGAATTATTTGCTATGGTTATCTGTAAATTATTTGTTTTTTAGGGGTACAATTTATCTATTTTGATTATTGATTTCTGTAAAGTTACGTTATCTCTCATTAATATGTTTTTGGTTTTCTCCTTTCTTTTCCTTTCATTTTAAAAAATTAAAACTTGTTTCTTTTCTTTTTTTTTTTTATTTTTTATTTTATTTCTTTTCTGACCAAAATTTTTGCTGCTTTTCTTCTTAATTGAATAATTCTTGGCAGATAGGATGTATGCTCTTATTTTATCTATATCTAGATCTTTAATACTTTGGAATTTATAAAGTATAAAATACTTAATATTCCTCACTATCAAGATTTAAAATTTCATTGGTTAATCCAGAATTTGTATTTTAATATTAAAATAAATTTAGAGAAGTGACTTTTTCCCTATTTAGAAGATTATGTATAAAAATGAAGCTCTTCTTGATTCTGGATATTTCCACACTTCCCTGAGAGTTACACATAAATTACCTAAAATTGTTATTATTATTATTATCATTGTTTGGAGAAACCAAACTCGGATCAAGTCCGGAAGCCAATCCCAGAGGCGGACCCAAAAGAGGGCCAAAGCCCAAGGGACTCAAATGCGAGGGAGGGAAAGTTATCCACTCGTGGGAGTATTGATGTTTGAGTGTAGGAATTTCCTTACTATGTGACATGTGTTTAGAATTGTGGCTTTCTGTAAGGTTTTGTATAAGTGTGGGTTTAAATTTAGTGTTGATAGGCTTTTGTGTAGCGAGTGTGGAATAATCCCAGTGGCGGAAAGAATGATAGGAACAATGTGTACTCTGTTAACTCCCCAAAGGCGTTTTATTTCGTGTGCAAGATCCGTATATTTAGTGATTTTGTCAGTGTATGTCTTTTGTAAATTGTGTGTATTGGGGATGGAAATATCAATTATGTAAGTCACTTTGTTTTGCTTATCTACTAGTGTAATGTCTGGTCTGTTATGAGGGATAGTTTTGTCAGTGATTATAGCTCTGTCAAAATATAGTTTATGTGTGGTGTTCTCTAAGACAGTGTCGGGGATATATTTATAGTAAGGAGTGTGAATGTCCCTTAGCTTGTGTATCTTAGCTAGATGTTGATGTATGATGTTGGCTACCTGGTTATGTCTGTGCAAATAATCTGTCTGCGTGAGTATTTTGCAACTGGATATGACGTGTTGGATGGTTTCCTCTGCGATATGGCATTTCCTGCAAGACCCGTCAGTCGATTCTTTGATAATATGTTTTCTGTAGCTTTTAGTGTTAATAATCTGGTCTTGTATGGCAATCATGGTTCCTTCAGTTTCCCCAAAGAGACTCCCTTCACTCAACCAAAAGTTCGACGCTTTTTTGTCGACGTATGGCTGGTTGAGGTCAGAAGGATGTCTACCGTGGAGTTGCTTTCCGAGCCATGATTGAAGTTTAGTGCATGTTGTAGGAATGTTATGGGTGTTCTGCATGCTGTTCAGATTCAGAGGTGTGTATTTTGTATCAGCCATGCAGACTGCTTTGTGTAATGGTGATGTGTGTTGTTTAGAGTGAAAGAATTCTCTGAGTGACTGAGTCTGTTTCTGGTGTAGATCTGTTATGTCAATAAGACCTCTGCCTCCCTCTGAACGAGGCAGGGTGAGTCTTTCAATAGCTGCGTGTGGATGGTGCTTTCTGTGCTTTGTAAGCAGTTTACGTTGTTTCCTTTCAAGTCCCTCAAGATCTGTGTGTGTCCACTGTATGACTCCAAAGGAGTAGGAGAGTATTGGCGTGGCATAACAATTGATGGCCTTGATTAAATTTCTGGAATTTAAGTGCGTTTTAAGTATTGTCTCTAGCCTATGAAGATATTGTTTAGTGAGTGTATTCTTTATGTGTTTGTGCTCCAGAAGCTTGGCTTGCTTAAATCCTAGATATTTGTAAAATTCGTCATTTTCCATAGCAGCAATGTGATCTGGTTCATCTAATGTGAAGCCCCCTTCCCTGAGTACTCCATTTTCAATGTGAATGGTTTTGCATTTGTCCAACCCAAACTGCATGTGTATGTCTTTTGAAAAGGTTTGTGTAATGTCAAGTAATTGGTGCAATTGTGTTTGTGTGGAGGCGTAGATTTTCATGTCGTCCATGTAGAGTAAGTGTGAGAGCGTGTAGTGGCAGCTTTTATTATGTTTAATTGTGTAGCCATAAGTTGTGCTATTCAGTCTGTTGGAAAGTGCATTTAGTGCAAGACAAAACCAGAGTGGGCTCAGTGAGTCACCCTGGAAGATGCCCCGGTTTATCTGTATTATTATTATTATTATTATTATTATTATTATTATTATTATTATTATTTTTATCATTTTTATCATTTTTTGAACTCTCTTCCATATTTTAGTTCGCCATTAAGTTACTGGTATTTTAGATTTCCCTGCATGCTAATTCTTCGTCTGGATGTGTTTTTAGAAACTATCCTTTTCATTGCAGTTGCACTCCATTTTAAATACTTCTTTTTAAAAGAATGGCAAATATGAAAATTAGCATTATATAGGTTTATGTTAACTGATATTAAGGATTGTGGTTGCTGCCTTTGTAACCAAGAGCATTGTGACCTAGGCTTTGTCAGTTTCCCAGCTTGTCATGTTGTGGTTTCAAATTGCATTGTGGTCCATTGCATTGTGACCACAGAATCTTATGGTTAAAAATCCAATTCATCCAAGAGGAGCAATTGAGCTAGTAGTTGATATACCCAAATTCCAACAAACCAAATGGTTTGGATGAAACCATTAATGAAACCCAAATAAGTTCATGAATATATCTTATTGACTAATCACATTTCATTGATTAACAAAGTGAATATTTAATTTAAACCAGTCTGAGTTGTTGTTGTTTTATGAGCATAAGAATTACCACTAGCAGTCATGTAGTTTTTTTATGGTGACTTTTTAAAATGGTTCACGGATGTCTAACAACCCTGTACTGTCAACACTGTTCTCTTAAATGATGATTTATTTTGAAAAGACAGAGACATAATAAAATTGCCAAAATATTTGAGAAACTTCATTAAAATTTGAAAAGTTGGTGTTTATACTTGTTTTGCATGCTTCATCTTTAAGAATTTAATTGAAAGGTGGGGGGGAGCTTGAATTTGTTGAAATTAAATTAATCAGCCTTTATCTTTGCTACTTGAAAATGCTCCAAGAAGCAGTTCAGAAGATTGACTGGGAGCATTTTCTTCATTTCTAATTATTTGTCCAGGGATTTTCAGCTGAGTGCTGGATAATTTTTCAGAGATATATTTTGTATTACAATATATATTGCAATATTCAAATACCAGTGGTATGTTTTAACAAATAAAGGAGATCCGAGAAGGGAAACAGAAACAAGAAAAATATTTATTTCCTAATGCATTTTCGAAACTCTTTAGGCAATAAATATTTTTTTTGTTTCCGTATCACTTCTCGGATCTCCTTTGTATGTTTTAAATCTTACTCATACCTTTCAACCTATACTGTGTAATGCATATTTAGCTTATAATGTGAGTGCTGGTCACAAAAATGGTAATTTTTATAATGGTTGGCCACGATGCAATAGTAGTGATCATTGTGACTTGTAGCTAGATCCCTGGATATCAGATCTGGCCCTTCTGATCAATGGCACACTCCGGAAGAATTTTTTGCCTGGAAGAGGGGTTGATACCCTTAGATTCTGTAAGCATTACTGCTTCACCACTGTTAGTTTTATAAAAGACTGCATGCAAGGTCACTTTTAAAAAAACAATCAGCTTTTGTGATAATTACTTCTGGACAGCACTAAAATACAATTTTAGCAGGAGGGAATTTTCAGACTTCTAAAAGAAGGGCAGTTGATAAGACATTCGAAACATTCATTCAGTGTGGAGTAGTTAGGCACCTGCTAATGCAATGTTCTTTCTAGAAAAATATCATTTAGATGGAAGGAAGAAATTGTCAGATGAACCGAAATTAAAAACAAACAAAACGTTAAGAATTTTATAAAAGGTTTCGTCTATTAAGGCAGGTGGCACAGCTCTTAAAAAGGGCATGGGGAGAAGCTGATATGGATATCACTCGCCATGATCCATCTTATACATTTTAATTAATTAATTTATTTATTTATTTATTTATTTATTTATTTATTTATTTATTTATTTATTTATTTATTTTATTTTATTTTACAAATTTTTTACAACAACAATATAAAAGAAAAAATCAAATAAGAAATTAAGTAACATCAGGGATGGATGAAAGAATTATAAAATAATCCATAAAACAATTATAAAATAATCTAAATTATATAAATTTGTGTAAATTTGTATGCATCTTTATTATTGTGGAGAAGAGGCTAAATATTAAAATGTTATTACAACAATACAGCATCATAAGAAGCTGCTCCCAGAGCAGCAAAATGAGCTTTTATTCACACATTTAGCATAGTTTTCAACTTTTATTTTTGGATTGCACCCCTAGGAAAGTTTCAGATAGAATATTGTACTCTTTACAAGATTTGGTCACCAAAATAAAAGGAACTATATCACACATTATTTCTCTTAATTTTCAATCCTTGAAGTGCAATCATTTAACCCCCCCCCCCCCCCCACCCTGGTTTCACCCCTTACCCAGACTAATCATAACAGGGAAAATCCTATTTGCTCTGAAGTATTATTCAAAATTGGTTATCTAAAAGTTACATATAATAATTCATTACACAAGATGATTTAAAAAGGAACTTCCTGGTTTCAAAAAATCCTGTTTATTGCAGGTTAATAAAAGTATATAGTGTTTGATGTAACATTTAAATTACATGTACGTGTAGAATAACTCTGAAAGTTTTTATTTATTTATTTATTTTTTTGAGACTCAAATGCTTTGTGTGACTACCTCACTTGGCACAACATGTGATGTACTGGTACTAATTCTGCTCAAAGTAATATGTCAAAGTTGATGGTGGCAGCTGCATTGTTAATCTGATCTCATAATACATTCAAAGTGCTTGTTAATGCTGGCACTTCTACGTTTGATTTTTGAAATAGCCCCTCAAGAAGAAATCGTAGGGCTTGAGACTGGGTGATATGGGAAGCCATGCCATCAGCAAGTTATTCTTCTCTGCCCTTCTGGTAATCATGGGTGGAACCGGCAATGCATGAGATTATTAAAATTAGATCTTGTGAACATCAGGCCTGGATATACACTCGTATAAATGAGGGACAAACCCCTGATGATATCTTTAGGTAACTATACTACGATCGACCAAAGATGGATTGCCTTATGTGGAAAAAATCGGATCGGTCAGTTACTTCAGTCATTTCTGGAATTCACTCTCTCACTATAAAAAAAAAAAAAAACGAGGTCATTGCTGAATAGAGCAGTGGAACCCAAATGATTCATGCCAACACCTCTCTCTCTGTGTAGGGAGTGTTGCTTATTTCCTGCCAGGAAAAAGTAACTCTGTATTGCAGTGAACTGTGGTATTTTCCTCACTGTCTTCACGTGTTGTTTTTCAGGGCTTATATTGTATATATTTTTGTCTGAACTGAGAATGTTGGTTGTGAATTTCTGATAGTGCTTCTAATGAAAATAGCTTCCAGTAAACATTCTGAAAAATAACACTTCGTTTAAAAGACTGCTTTCATTGATAGCCATATTGAACCCCATTTTACTTGTCATAGAGAAACAAAAAGGGTGTGTTCATTATATTTTCCATGAAATTATTGTACATACAATCAGAATTAAATAAATAAATATTTATTCTTTTAATGTTGTACAGGGTGATTCAAAATACTGTGCAGTGACTGGTCAGAGGTCAGAGTCAGCGCAGAGATTTACTGGGACTTTGCAACATTCTGTCCTGGATCTCAAGCACCTTCTCCTCCTCGTGTGGTGGGGCAGCCCGATCATGGTGCATCCAGCACAGTTCCACTTGCATGGAACTTGTCGATTAAGCTCCGTACTGCATTCTGATGAGGCACAGGGAACGTCTCTTGAAACAGCTGCCTAACTTCCTCTGTGCATTTGCCAGCATTCTGGAACACATTCCCCCCAGGAATACCTGCTATTCTGTTGTCAGCACCATTTTGCTACCACCACCCTCTGTACACATTTCCTGCACAGTAACTTTTGAATCAGCCTGTATTTACTTTTTTTTTTATATTATTAATAATCTATATTGAATAGTTGTGAAAAAATCACCCATGCTATAGATAGTTGTTAATAATTATTTTTAAAATTATGTTTTAGGGTATTGATGATAAACGAATTGTCATGACAAAATACGTAGAAAGTGTTCAGCCTGATATTTATCAACCTGCCAAATCTATTCGGTTAGTTGATGGCCCTTCCATTGTTGCAGGAAGATTGCAGATATATCATAATTCAAAATGGCGAAATGTTTGTACTAATTCTCGAAAGTAAGTAACAATCCATGTTTTTATTAGGTTGCTTGATTCTGATGAATTATCAGTGTTTAATAACTAAAGTTTTGGAGATATGTTTAAGAAATTTTTCTAAAAGGTAAATTTCATCTAGGAACTTTGGGTTGTCAAAATAATTTCTCTTTGTGTAGTAAATAAAATTGTTTCTGTGTGATAAAGGAACATTTGCAAAAAAGTTTCTTTGTTGGATATCAAAAACAAATTTACTGCTTTAATCAGTGAAATTTTTTTCTTTTAATTTTGATAATAGAATATTGTATATATGGTGTTCTTCCTAGTTAATTTTGGAAAGCTGTGGAATAAAACAGTAGTCCTATAGATAATGGAATAAAAGGTTAGGTAATTGGTTGATATATCCATTCAGAATCTTGAGGGAAAAGTAGGCATATCCATTCAAAATGCTCTATTTCATTGTTTTGATTACATGTTATGAATTTTTGAAGGTAATGTTATTATGTAATCAGTTCAGTGTAATTTTTTAGAGCAAATAAAAAATATTATTACAGTAGTTACATCATCTTTATACTGTAAGTATTTTGAAGCTATGTTCTGCTTTTAAATGGAATTATGCTTGAGAAGCAGACCTTATAGAGAGTTTCACTTCTGGTTAGGTAATTGACCTCCTGATATTACATTCAACCATTCAGATATTACTTAATACATGTATAAAGAGTTTATGATTCATTCTAAAATTTTCAACCTTGATAAATGTTTTAATATTTTATAAGGGTTTTCTTAAATGAGATTTATCTTTTGTAAGTGTTCATTTATTTATACATGTATACATTATTATTTAAATAAATGAAGTTAATTTTTAAATGATTAATAAAGATGAAATTAAAAATTAATAAAATAAAAATTATTTTACTCTTTTTAAATGTAACTATAAATCAACTTTGTCTAATTCCCCTATAAAAAAAAGAATTAATTGATGATTCATTTGTCTCTCACTCTCTCTTTCTTTTTCCCATTCTTTCTTTTCTTTCTTTCCAATAAAGATAAATATATGAAAACAACTAGAAAGCTCAATTTAATGTTGTTAGAGTGACATTGTAATGCCAATTCTTAAAAATTAGCTCACTTTTTTTTTAATTTTCATTTTTAATATATTATTTCTTTCAAATTATTACATTATAAAGTTCTTCTTTTTTGTTTTCTTTTTGTTAATGCCACTACTATTAATAATGATGATGATAATAATAATAATAAGAAGAAGAAATCCCCCCCTCCCAAAGAGTGTATAAGAAAGTAGGGGGAGCCCTGAGTACGAACTTTCTATTTTCTCCCCTTTTTTTTCAAAACGTGATTTTCTCGAACATAGGATTTAGAAAATGAAAAAGAGCTCTATCTTTAAGTTTCTCATCATTTTCAATCGAATGACATATCACATGTCATATATGACCATTTGAAAACATTAATAATTCTAAAGACCATATGACTACTACCCTCACGACTGGGACAATTGGGCCTAAATTTCATAGTAATATAGATATTGTCCAGAGCAGTCTGCAAACCAAACTTTAATCCTTTATTTATCTGGTATATACCATATAGACCAGATGGCCCCTCTTATTCCCACCCCATACTTCCAATCCTAGTGGACCATTCATAATCAAACTAAATAAAGAAATAGGACATGACTATGGTAAGCTTTATTCCGAGTGTCAACCGTCCATGTCAAGAAATGTGGTAAATGTGAAAGGAATGGACAGGCAGACAGATTAACATTGAAAAACCATTTACCAGTAGTAACTTCATTCTTCTGGTATTTAATAATGTTGGATTGGCATGAATGAAATGTCTGGAACATTGGAGACCACTCTCCCTATGGCAGTCTGTAGGGAGGTGCAGAGGCTGCCATACAAGGGTGGAGCTATTGTCACATACTTCCCATAGATAGGGAGCAAATGTGTGATGAACAAATTTCAGGCTTACCTTGTTTGGGCATACATGGCTTACAAAATAAGAATGTGTCTTTATTTGAAGTACTCTTTGAAATTCCTGACAGGCTCCATTGATTTTCTCAAGGAGGGATAGAAAGACCCGAGATAGTTATCAATATTCCCAAGATAGTTTTCTTAATGAAATATTTTCCTTAGTTAGCCTTTCTGCCATGAATAGCAAAAAAAAGTGTCTTAACAAAAGAGAAAGTTGTTGTAGTAAGATGTGAAGGAATCAATATATCTGGCAATTTTTATCATACAGGGTGATTCAGTCAATTACGTTATATAGATCTTACAATATAATTGACCCATCAATTCAACAACAAGGTCATCTCACCCTATATCTAATACCAATTAAAGAAAGCAAATTTGGAAAAGCATATTATTGAACACTTGTTACATTTTTACAGAAATAGTATACATTACATGTATCAACTAAAGAGATGATGTAAAAGAAATAAAATTATGGATTAATTCAGTGCTTTGGTTAAAAAAAAGCAAAAAAAAAAAACAACCCAAATAAGCACATTTTTTTAAAATTTCAAATTGCATTTTATAGGCAAATTTTCATGAAATTTGCTTTTAAAATATTAAATGGTAGATTGATGGATATACTTATAAACTAGAATGGAAATTTTTTTGTCGTAATCCTTATATCAATTGGTGCCTGACATTTTAACATGACCATGGTGCCCATTCATGAGCATCCTTTGAACTGTATTATTGCTGACATTAGTCCAAATCCTTTTACATAAGGGCTTATGTGAATTTTGATGGTTTTTGATAGGCAATTTACACTCAGTTCTTTGCAAAATCAACTAATTCTAATCTGTGAGCTTTAATAGTATAATTCAGGAATGTTCTTAGAGGATTTATTATAAGCCAAACCTAAAATGTTTAAATTTATTGAGTTTAAATAGTACACCAAGTGTTTATTTTGGCAGATTGAATACGCTGCTCTCTTTTGTAATGTCATTAATAACTTAGTAACTCCTGCTGGATTCTGCTCCTCATATGGTATCCTACAATTGTTCCATTTTAATCTGTTTTTACTAAACATTTTAAAAGTAAAATAATATGATAGGAAAGTAACTTTATTATAATTATCTCAGTAATTTTAAACTTTTTATATACTGTTTATGTTTTCAAATTTTTATAAATATTCTAATGTAATGAATCTTTCTGCTTATCTCAGTTGGACAGATTTGGACTTTTTAGTTGCTTGCAACCAATTAGGCTTTCAAGGAGGACACTTTTATAAGTGGTATGACCGTAACAATGACAGTTTACAAATGCTATATGAAAAACCTTCATGTACTGGTAGAGAAAGTGATTTGTTGAGCTGTAATGCATCTAAAATAAAACTAGGCAGTGGAATTTGTGGTAAGAAGCATTGCTAATTTTTGATTTTATTATTATTATTTATTTATTTATTTAACTTTATTTTCTTAGTTTTTCTTTTTTCTTTTTTTTCTTTTCTTTCACCTGTTAGTTTTGTGTCTTATAGTAGTTAATTTTTAGTTAGTGTTTTTCATCAACCCCGTTTTGGGCATTTAGCCTGTTGGGGGGCAACATGGGGCTCTCCCCTCCATAGTATCTGGCGGGGTATTCCCCTTTGCTGCTACAATTATTATTATTATTATTATTATTATTATTATTATTATTATTATTATTTATTATTATTATTATTATTATTATTATTATTATTTTAATTATGTTTTTTATTTATTTTTATTTTTTTTTTATTTTATTTATTTATTTATTTATTTATTTATTTATTTTTTTTTTTTTTTTTTTTTTTTT
>JAHWFO010012650.1:1675027-1703641 GCA_023313115.1 Rhysida immarginata
TTTTTTTTTTTTTTTTTTTTTTTTTTTTTTTTTCTCTCTTTATTGTCTATTTTATATGTATCATTAACCCCGTTTTGGGCTTTGGCCTGTTGGGGGGCAACAAAGGGCTTCATCTTCCGGTTTATCTGGCGGATTGTATCCCTGCTGTTGCTACATTAAATAAATAAAATTATTATTATTATTATTATCATAAACATAGTTTTTCTTTAAACTGTCATGCAAATCTGTTTACAAATTATAAGATTTTCAAAAAAAAAAAATAACTTCTTTATTTAAAATATTTCTCCTATTTTATTCATTATGTTAGTTCTTTCTTAAATTTCTCTTGCAGTTGCACTTTTCTTTTTTTTAATTCTAAAGATATTTTTCATTATATATTTGAAACTTCTTTAATCCAGAATTTATTGTGGTTTAAGAGCATTTCACGGTATGTACTTTTCTGATTCCTATAATAATGTTGTAGACACTTATTATTGTAATTATCAACTGCTTGTATAAACTATTTTTTATGCATTGTTGTTTTCTATTGTTACTTAAGCTAAGATTTTCCCACCATTTAAAGTTAATTTTATCTATAGTCTACTTTGTTTTTTTTTTTGCATGAATTTTGTTTGTGATTGCACAGGGTGATTTGTAAGTCATCCAGGGTTTCAGAAGTCGATAGAACAGTAACCATGATAGACATAACAGAAATGTTTATATTAATGGATAGAGAATCTCTCCAAGTTTAGTACGGTACATACCTTTCAGAGTCCATATGACCACCTTGGTGATGCAGCAGTCATCAATCCTGTATTTAAGCATCTGCCACACACGAGTCATCATCCGGTTGTCGATGCTGGCAACTGCACGAGTGATTCTCTCTTGCAACTGGGCTAAATCACGTTGCAAAGGGAGCATGAAGACATTATTGATTTAATACGATTTTAAATGAATTTAACATGATTTTAAATGTACTGGCCGCGTTTTGTTTTTTGAGATGTGGTGGCTTGAATTTCATTAGGAGTTGACTGTGTTTCAACATTTGAACTATTTTCACCATTTCACATTCATTTTCCCAAGATTCTCCAGTGGAATTGGAATCACAAATAAACCTGCTGTTGTTTAAATGTACTAATATTTCCTGTGCATTCATATTTTCATCTATTTCATCCGATTTTACAAATGAGAAACGTTACTAATTTTACAATCGTCTGCTTTGGAATGTTTGTCCATAGGTGAAGTATTTTTACAATACAGGTAAAATAGTCTTATAAATTATCGCTATGTGGACAGTAATATAAATTTATAACATTTATAAAAATTTTGTAAAAATTTAAAAATAGTTTTAGTAATAAATTTAAAAAATTATTTTTAGAGTATTTATTAATTATATTTTATTTACACACATTATATTTATTTAAAATTGTATTAAATTCATTTAAAATTGTATTAAATTTATTTAAAAATGTATTAAATCTATTTAAAAGAGTATTAAATTCATTTGAAACTGTATTAAATTCATTTAAAATCGTATTAAATCTATTTAAAATTGTATGAAATTCATTTAAAATTGTATGAAACCAATTTGTAAAATCTGTAAATATTCTAAAAATAATTTTTTACATTTAGTATTACTAAAACTATTTTTAAATTTTTACAAACTTTACCTAGCGATAATTTATAAGACTATTTTTCCTGCATTGTAAAAATGCTTCACCTAACGACAAACATTTCCAAAGCAGACGATTGTAAAATTAGTAACATTTCTCGTTTGTAAAATCGGATGAAGTAGATGAAAATATGAATGCACAGGAAATACAGTAATAGTACATTTAAACAACGGCGGGCTTATTTGTGATCCCAATTCTACTGAAGAATCTTGCGAAAATGAATTAAATGTTGAAAATAATTCAAATGTTGAAACACAGTCAACTCCTAATGAAATTCAAGACATTACATCTCAAAAGATCAAACGCGGCCAGTACATTTAAAATTGTATTAAATTCATTTAAAATTGTAATAAATTCATTTAAAAATGTATTAAATCTATTTAAAAGAGTATTAAATTCATTTGAAAGTGTATTAAATTCATTTAAAAGCGTATTACAGGAATAATTGCCGAAACTGTGCATACCGATGTATAAAAAATGGAACAAAAGAAAACACTAATCCACATCAATTCTTTTTATTTCCTCAGATGTGCATTTCGGATTTCACAAATCCTTCATCAGTGAGTGAATAAATAATGAAATTTCATCCACAAATTCACTCACTGATGAAGGATTTGTGAAATCCGAAATGCGCATCTGAGGAAATAAAAAGAATTGATGTAGATTAGTGTTTTCTTTTGTTCCATTTTTTATTCATTTAAAATTGTATGAAATTCATTTAAAATTGTATGAATCCAATTTGTAAAACCTGTAATACTATGTAACCACAAAAGTTCTTGCCGTTTTTAATTCCGGAAAACAAAATGATGTACACAAAAAGTAGCGTATCACTAGTCCCCAAAGTAATCCCCATTGGCATCTAGCACCTTCTGCCAACTTGTCTCCAGTTGATCAATCCCCTGGCTGTAAAACTTGTCGGTCTTGGACTCAAAGAAATCTGTGAGTGCCTTTCGCAGTTCTGTATCATTGGTGTAAGATTTTCCACGAAGATGGTTGTCCAGAGAATGGAAAAGGTGATAATCCGTTGGAGCAAGATCTGGTGAATAAGATGGATGACACACAGCTCCCCAGCCAAGCCACTGTATGGTTTCCCTGGCCACCTGTGCCACATGTGGCCAGGCATTGTCATGAAAAGAGTACCCCTTTGCGATTCACCAATGCTGGCTCCTTCTGCTGCAATGGCTGTTGTACACGTTCCAACTGCTGGGAGTACAGGTCCCCAGTGATGGTTTGGCCAGTTGATAGCAGCTCGTAGTGAACCATTTGGCGTCTAGTCCACCAGACATCCTAAACTCTGGGGTTCATCAGAAATGGCAAATTCTCCCAACCTGAATTTCTGGAACCAATTCCTTGTGATGCATTCATTCATAGCATCATCTCCAAATGCAAGACACATTTAGCGACTTGATGCTGCTACTGGCAAGCCCAGCTTGAAGTCATAAAGCAAACAACACCTAACCATCTCTTTCGATACCTCCATTTGTCTTCACTTCTGCACGAGATGTGATTGATGTGAATGCCCAACAGCCGTGTATTTATACAGGCTAACCTTCTTGCTCTCCCCTGACAGATTTTGGACCACACTGGACACTCATTTGCATATCTTCTATCACTTCCTTTTATGGCAACATAAAAACTGCAAGAACTTTTGTGGTTACCTAGTATTTATTATCAGGTTTAGGTAATGGTTTAAAGAACAATAATTTTTTCTTGTTTTGCAGCTAATAAAAGGTCTTTTAATTTGGATTGATATTCAGCTGTGGCATTATCAAGTTGCGTCTTTGAAAACAAGACTTCTTTCCATACACAGATCAATTTTATGAAGAAATCACAAAGCTCATTTGCCATCTATAAACCGGTTTTTTAAGTTTAATGGCACATTTTCAGCACTCGTTGAAGCTTCCTCTTCAACGGAATGGGGATTTAACATTTCCTCCAAGTAGGTTAGGTTAACTTTGGATGCGCGAATACAGAATTTATCACCCGTGAATACGGGAAGTGGCCACAATTTTTTGGTCCCCGAATACGGGAACCGCGAATAAGGAGCTTTGACTGTAACTCCATAAGAAAAAAGTCACATGAGATTAGTCAGGTTTCCATTGAGGCCAAGGAAGAAGAAAATGTGTCTCAAGACACACACTCACTGCCCTCACTAGTGGCTAAATCTACAAATATGTTATGGTGTCTATTGCGAACACAAACTTTGACATATTTTTACTTGTTGACATGACTGTTTCCCCACTGTCTGTCATTGATACTGCTTTATTGACTTCTGAAACCCCAGAAGGACTTATGAATCACCCTGTAAAGAAGCATGAACAGCAAATTGTTTTTTTATTTCGTTTTCCTTCCCTTCCATTTATTTAAAGATTCAGGTTGGAAATTTTCTAAATTTATTCCCTGTATTTAATCTTTCATATATTTGGTTATTTAAAATTTATATTTTATTAATTATTAAATTCATTTGGTCAAAATGTAATAAAATTTTTTTGTAATACAACATCATTTCAAGACATTATTATTATTAGCTGAATAGGATTGAGTATTAATGCTGAGTGATGTATTTGCAATCAGTAATCTCTCTTAATGCATGATAGGTATTTTTTTTCATTTACTTTTAACTCAAAGCAGTAGTTTGAACTTGGAAGGAGGATTGCTCTCCAGCATTAATTACTCTTCATTTTCATTACACCTGCATTGGTTTTATATGACTCAGGCATACAAAATATGTAGATGTTTGCTTTTAATTCTTGCTGTGATAATAAATACTTTCAGGTTTAAAATTCCGATATAATGTATATCTATTATTTTTTTTTAAATAAAAAATTACACATAGCCATAAAGACTATATAAAAAAACTAAAAATTATTTTTTTTTTCTCCCTGTAGATGACCATTTTGACATTGGTATACAGTGTCTTCAATCACCAGCAAAATTTCATAATGTCCATTGGAGGGGAATTCAATTTGAAAGTTTCAATTTTACCCAGTATATCGATATAAATTCAGTACAGAAAACTTCACCGTCCCGATTAATTTTTATAGATATATTATATGCTGGATACAATAGAACGGGAAATGTTACATCTGCACTAAATATTATGGGTATTCCTCCAGAAATAAACAATATTACCATTCAGTGGTCAGCATTCAATGGAATTAATGTAACTAAAACCGATGCTGATTTGTATATCGGATATGCGACTGTGAAGAATAATAAAGGTATTAATAAAGCTATATATTAGATTATGCATAAATTCATAGCATTTTCTTTGGCATGGCAAAGCATAAAAACATTACGAAGTTAGTCAAAATTTTGTTAACACTGTATTTTTTTAGATCAATGGACAGGTTGCGGTGGATTGTTGCCGAGCTTTCCACACTCCCCTGATTTGACAGCCTGTAATTTCTGATTTTGGGGTATGGTGAAGGAACACATGTATAGCAGAAAAGTTTATGATAATAATGAACTCAAGAACAGAATATGGACTGTAACCTCTATCCCTGCAACGTGTGTGTCTGGATTGTAAATGGTGCTGTTGCCTGTTGGTTTCTGTGTTGAATACAATGGCAAACAGGTTCAGACACAATGACCTTGCACATGTGATATAAGTTTTGTGAATAAATCGTTTCTACCATTTAACAGTGTTCCACAATTTGGACTAACCCCGTATTTTATTGATTATTATTAGATTATTAATTATCAAAAAGCAGTCTTTTTGGTTTTTTTGAAATAGCGTAAGTTAAATTTCAGCATTTTCTAATGGCCCTGCCCATTCTTCTTTTTCTTCATTTTGCTTCTCCTTTTGCCTTGCACTCTTCTGGTGAAGCATAGATTGGAAAGTTATGATAATTTTGTACACCGAGTGGCCAGTTTATTAGGAACACCCACGACTATGCAAATCCATTGGCATAGCAATTACTACGTATCAATCAGTTGGTCTTGTGACAGTTGGTACCAATATAAAGTGAGAACACACCTGTCAACTGCAAATGGTTTGACCGTCACTATGGGGAAACAAAGGATCTGAGAAACTTCGAGTGCAGGATGATAGTTGGTGCCTGGCGAGGTGTGGACTGAGTATTTCCAAAATCACACATCATCTAGGCTTTTTTTGAATAACCTTTTCAAGGGTTTACCAGGACTGGTTAAACAGCCAAAAGACAACCAGCCAGAGACAAGCCTATGGTCACAAATGACTCGTCGATCCAAGGGGTGAGCGTAGGATGGGAATGCTTGTTTGTGCAAATAGAAACATCATGACTTGTCAGTTCACCGTGGAGTACAACACTGACCACAGGATAACATCTCTGAATGCACTACATGCTGTACATTGGCAACGATGGGTTACAACAACCCACTGCCAGTCCGGGTACCTTTGATCTCCACCCAAAACCAGAAAAAATGTCTCCAATTTGCCTGTGATCACCAATGCTGGACTGTAGATGATTGAAAAAAGGTCTGCTGGTCGAATGAATTCCGTTTCTTATTGCACCAAGCAGATAGCCAATGCAGAATTTGGAGACAGCAGCACGAATCAATGGACCCCTTCTATCTGGTTTCCACTGTTCAGGCTGGTGGAGGCTCTGTAATGGTCTAGGGAATGTTTTCCTGGCATACTCTTGGTCTGCTGATACCTGCAGAACAACACCTTAATGGTCAGGGCTATCTGAACATTGTTGCCGACCACATTCATCCCTTCATGGCTACTGTGTTTCCCCCATCGGTAACTTTCAGCAGGACAATGCTTGGTGTCACAAGGCTCGTATCGTCATGGTATGGTCCAGGAGCACAATAATGAATTCAGCTTCTCCTCTGGCCACCACAGTCCCCGGATTTGAACCCAATCGAACATCTTAGAGAGGAGCTGGAACAGGGTATTCGAGGCATGGATCCACCTTCATCCAATAAGCATTAACTGGGAGCAGCTATTGCATCCGCATGGACAAACATCACAGAACAATGCGTCCAGAGGCTAATTGGATCCAAGCCATTGCGAAGTCGTGCTGTGTAGCTGCTAAGGGTGGCACAACACAGTACAGTATTGGGAGTGCTCCTAATAAACTGGCACTCAGTGTATATTGAGAATGTGTTTTGAAGATACATGCTAAAATGTTAAATAATAAGCTTGATCATCATAGAATTTGTTTATACAAAATTAATTTCTTAGCCCTTCATAACCTCTTTATTGACTGCTTAATTTCTTTTTTTATTTTTTATGAAGGTTATGGCATATATATCAATTCTTCATCGGGAATTGCCAACATTACAAATTGTCTGGTTGATAGCAATGGAGGAGATGGAATAAAGTATGTGCATCATGATCTACTTATTATGCCTGGTGAAGCTACTGAATTTTGTAAAATGTCTATCACTGAACAACAGTTATATCCTGTCAGAGTTTACGTCAAACAGACAACAAAAGATAATATGACAAAAGATTGCCATCGGGTAAATTTCTGATTAATAAATTAGTTGATTTATGGTTAAAATATATTTTTAAATAAATAATTAAAAGTTAATTATCTTGTAGAAATTCTCTGCTCCAACATTACGGGAAGGAACCGTTCTTACAATTCATTTTGTTTATTGGTGGAGTCGACATGATGACGATGGATTTATAGAAATTAGAGACGGTGACCATGCGGATGCTCCCCTGTTAATATCTTTTAAAATAGCTAATACGACTCGCCCACAAAGTATAACTACAAGTGGTAGAGATATGTGGATCAGGATTTCCATGAAGAATAACTCTGATATTTTCATGATGTGGGATATAGTGTCTAGTATAGGTAATTATTTTAGTGAATATTTAGATAAATCATCGGTTTTTATATTTTAGTAACAGTGGGTACTTTTTAACCTATAATTTCAAAATAGATAATGTACTCTTAGAATATATGTTTCATTTTTTTATTTATTTTTTTTAAAATTTTTAAAGTATTAACATTACTGAATATAATTACAGAAGGTTGATTACAATCTTTGATAACAGTTTATTGCATGAATGCTGTGGGTCATGTGAACGTGCATGTGACAGAAAGTACATAAAGCGATTCTATTACATCTGCATTGTTGTGTTTCATATGCAAAAACAGTAAATGTCATGAAAAAATGTCTCCGAAAATCGGACCTTACTGGGAAGGTTACATTACTGCTCTTTCCAATACTAATTACAGCTATTCTGCTATAATTAGTGTATGTAAAACATGAAATTTCTCTGTTTCAAAGAAAGGCAAATCAGCAGTACTGAATGGAAAAGGATAATCCAGGGAAGGGTTAATTCTAACTGGTCAGAAACAGAAAAACAGAACACCACAGGTCATTTGAAAAATCCAGCTTATCCAGTGTGAAAATCCAGTAACCCAAAGAGGGATCGCAAACATTGTAGGAAAGATAAATAAAATAATAAACAAAGATTTGCAACTGAAATTCACAGTTATACCCTTTCATGATATGCCTGTCAAGTCACCAGATGTATCCCCACCGGGTTTTTGTGCATTTGGATTATTGAAACTAGCCTTGCTCGACACCATCCAACAACCATTGAGGATCTCTGGAAAGTTTGCAAACAGGAATGGAAACACATCAGCCTTGTCATTCTGAAGACATTTCTTCTACAGTGAAAGATCATTGATGGAGAAAGGGATTTTCTTCGTAAACTTTTCCTCCAAATCGTAGATTGTAATTAACCTTCTGTATGAGAAACTTTCATTGAAAATAACACCATTAGAAACAAGCATCTACAATTTGATATCTGTAATTTGGTTTTGCACTAGAGCAGTATCTGCCAATTTTTTTTATCTTACAACACACTGGTGAGGCGAATTTATTTCGTGGCAGACCAAATAAAAATCCGAACAAAATTAAATGTACTTTATTACGAGGGTAGATCGAAAAGTAATGTCTATTTGTCTACAAAATTCTTTTTGTACCTGATAGCTACATTTGTCCTCTATGTAATGCACTATTCACTTTTCAATGTAATACTCATCCCTTTCCACATGCTTGCACCAAAGCGTGACTAGTCGGGCAAACCTGTCAGTGTAACTCCGTGCACGATTGCACCATGTCTGGAAGGATTTGGACTCTCTTCTGCACCTTGAGACTTTCACCTCTTTCCAAAGATGAAAGAGCACCTTAAAGGATATCAGTTTCTTTCTGATGAAGAGGTGAAAGCTGGCATTTAATCCTGATGTCAACAACAACCACCAGAATTCTAAACATTTTTTCCAGAGTTCTGGGAGCATCTGGATATGGGTTCTGTAGAATCTTCAGGCTGATATCAAAACCATGTCAGGACAGCCTTTTTCACTTCCTCATTGGAGCCAAACCTCTGCCCTCCCAAGAACTTTTTCAGTGGTCCTAAAAGGTGATAGTTGCAAGGGGAGAGAGCCAAGCTGTATGGAGGATGTAGTAAGATGTCCCATTTGAGTTCCATCAGTATGTCCGTATCAGTTTGGCTGTTGGTAAGGAGTCCTGGTCGCTTTTTCCTTAGTGCCGGCTTCAGGGACATCCTCAAAATGTCACTATTGTAGGGTGCACTTATGGTTCAATGTTCTTGCAGAAAATTAACATGAATGATATCCATAATGTCGCAGAATACAGTTGCCATCACTTTTGTTGATGATGGTGTCATCTTGAATTTCTTGGGTCATGGCTAGTCAGTGTGTCGCTGATTGGTGCACTGGGGTCGGAATTATGAAGGTGGGATTCAGAGAGGACAAAAGATCTATGTGCTATTTTGATACTTACAGGAGTGAAATTCAGTATACAGATTCCTATAGGCAAGATCTGCATTACTAAGAAGTTTAGACCCAATTGTTCCTCCATGCTCGCACACTTGCTTTCAGGAGTATGATGATGAATCCATGCCTTGTCGGTGATCACAACATCTATATAGTAAAACTCTTGCGCGTATTTATTTATTTATCTGTAATTCTATCTAAGCCGCGGGTAACAGCTAGTACCTTAGGAAGCTGTCACTTTCACTGTCAGATTGCTGCAGCAGCAAGGGTGGTTTTGTGATCCTCGGAGAGTCGCTTTAAGGACCCATCTGGCACAGATCTTGTTTAATTTTGGCTTATTGTGGATGATGTTCTCCACTCTGCCAGTGCTGATGTTCAGTATTTAATTCTCGGACATGAATCCATCTGTTGTCCCTTATCAGCTCATTTGTTCATTCAATGTTGCCAGCATTGACAGCAGTTGCTTGCCTTGCCTTTTGAAGTTCATTGTGGTGAATTCTCCTTCAAACTTTTGGCATAAAGTTAAACAGATGATCAAGACAAACATGACTTGGTGAACTGTCTTTGAAGTCTCTGATGAATATCAGATGCTTTCACACTTTCGTTGTGGAGAAACTGCATGATATTCATTGTTCCACTTTGGTTGACACATCACTGTCTGCCGTTTTGTTTAAACAAACAATCTGTTGTCATTGCAACTGGATGAGTGGTGCTGCATTTGCATGACAGGCAGTAGTTGCCATCCCAACAATGAAAGTTTAGTTTTTTACAAAAATGAAATTTGCAAAAAATAAAGTCCAGATCAAATTTGAACGCCCCTCGTATTATTGAATTTTTATGTGAATTCAAACAAATGAAGGTTAAATGTTTATAAAAAGGTCATTCTGTTTCTCTAATATTTACGTATCAGTGGATGGAAAGATAAAATAGCCGTGTTGTGCAGCTTTTTGTATATTCAGCCGGGCAGTCACCAAAATCAGCCAGGTGGCGCACCCCTTCAAAAGGGCCTGGAGAGAACCCTGCATATATACAGGTGTGTTCCGATAATGGAGGTACACATGAAAATTAAGGGAACACATGTATTTGGAAAAGTTTAAAAATGAAACTACAAAATGTACATGGTAATATTTTTCATTATAATCACAGTTTGCATTCGAGCATTTATCTCAGTGTTGGAGAAGTTTAAGATTCTGCCGTGATAGCTGTCCTTGTCCATTGTTGTAAAGTACTGCCCAATTGGTTTCGGAGTTATTAACCTTTGTTTAAAATACAACAAAACAGTCAAAGTAGTCAAGCTCCCACCAAGTCAAAATTTTGGCTAAGTACAATCGACGGGGGAATAACTAAAGCAGTTTGATCCTGGAATGCCAGTTTGTTGAGAAATTTCCTGCACTTTAGAAAATTGCTGACACAACCGACTGCCCTCGTATATTTTTTAATTGGCTTTGTTATTTTACTGTACAGTATTTTGTCTTTGAGGTAAATATCTCTGCTATCAAGATAATTTTCATCAAATGGATTAGTATAATTTCTTTTGTTCCACTCCATACATTTGATGTTTTAAAAATTGAATTATTTAAACTGCATGTAAATTGTTTTCTGTGAAATTTCTATTTGAAGAATAATTTTTTCAAAAAATGTTCGTTTTTTTTTCCCCCCTAGGTAAACCTGCTGATTTGACAGTTTCCGGCTGTCTTATAAACAAAAATAATGGAAGAGGAATTGTAATGGAAAATATTCGAAATATGCTGCTAGTTGAAAATTCGCAGATACAAAACAACAATTATGTTGCTGGAATTCATGTTGTGAACGGATCTGGAGATGTCAATGTTAGTTTTTCAAGAATTAGCTCCAATGTTGGAGATGGCATTAATATTTCTTATGCAGGAGGAAGCCGAAATTTTACTAAGTGCACAATAAATGACAATATAGGTCGTGGAATTGCCATATCTTTCAACGAAAGTTCACCGTATTTACATACCACTCAACAAACTGTTGTTGCCTATTCAAATGTTACGAGAAATATTGATGTTGGCATACTCGTGGGAAATTTTTGTGGCAATTCTATAGTTAATGTGACAGATTCCACTATAGCGGGTCAATATATAGGAATAAACATTTTTTCTTGTTGGTTACCCCACAAAGGAATAATGCAGTTAAACATCACAGCAAATGAATTTTCTGAAAACCGATTATCGGGGTTCTTAATCAGACCTGCAGTTGGTTTGACTGCTGATATTTCTTTTAATCGTTTTCTAATGCATTTTCAAGGTGCTCTTGTTATACAGAATGAAAATAAACAGGAATTGGAAGAACTATTTACCAAAATAATAATACATGAAAATACTTTTAAAGATAATACTGGATGGTTTGTAGTTAATCTTGGACTCTCTCAGTACAGCTTTCAACAAGAATTGGAATTTAAACACAATGAGTTAACTAACAATAAAGTCCAAGAGCCATTTCCTCTATTAAATCCTCGCAGCAGAGCAGCAGCTGTTGTTGTAATTGGATCCAATAATATAAAGCTGAATATGAACAATTTTGATAATAAGTATTCTACATATGATTTAGCTTCTTGGCTGGAGACTACATTCAATGTTATTAATGCCTCTTACAATTGGTTTGGTAAAGATGATAAAATCCATTGTTACAACAGGATTTTTGACTCAAAATTTCGTTATAATCTTGCAGAAATTAAGCATACACCTTTTTTGAGAGGTCCTAATTACGACCCATCATATATTTCTGATGAAAGAGATCGTTATGTTCCTCAGTTTAAAAATGGTTCCAAGCTTAGTGGTATTTATATGAAGGGCAGTGGAGAATTAGAACCTGGTTCTTATGAAGTTGTTAATGATATAATTATTTATCCAGAATCAGATTTCAAAATTCCAGAAAATTCAGAGTTTTTGTTTCATCGATCTGTAGGGATGATGATTTACGGGAAGATAAGTGGCCCGCATTCCAGTACTGTTTTATTCAGTTTATTTAATGATTCAAATTCGAACCCAGCATCTAACTATATACGGTTAACTCAAGGAGAAACACATTTAGAAGGCCGTTTAGAAGTGCAAGTTAATGGCCAATGGGGTTCTGTGTGCAATTATGGATGGACCATAATAAACGCAGCCTTAGTTTGCCATCAATTAGGTTATGTTTTAAATCCGGATGATTGGCTGCTACAACCCAGTGAGATGCCTAACATTGAAAATTTATTTCCTGTGTTAAGCAATGTGAAATGTGATGAATTAGATGTAAATTTGTTTTCTTGTAAAGCAGAGCAACAACAAGATTTTATAGGATCATGCTTTCCTGAAAATAGTGTGGGCATAAAATGCTATGAGCAAGGATGGGCTGGAATACATAAATCTATAAAGTCATCTTCGGGTACTTTGGAAAACCTAGAAATCACTCGAGCAGGACTGTTGGACCCATTATTGAATCGTCTGAAGCCAGCACTGTTAATTGATTTGTTTTCATCGGATATCAAAAACATGTACATTCATGATAATATATATGATGGAATTGGAATATTTTTCAGCAGTCCGTATTCAAATGCTAAATTTGAAAGTATGAGAATAAATAATAATGGGGGAAATGGCATAGTAACTCGTACACAGGGTATTCAATTAAAGAGCAGTACAATCCATAATAACACAAGGACTGGCTTTCATTACAATCCATTCTTAAGATTTCAAGAAGAAAGAGAACTTTTTGCTAGACTGTTTGTCATTTCTGATCAGAAATTAAAAAAATTGGATAACGTACAAAGATTACATCTTGACAGAAACGATTGGATATTTTTGGTGACAACTAGACAATTAAATACAGAAATAATTTCTACTGAAATTTCTACTGATTTAAACAGTGTTTTCAACATAATAATTCTTTCTGGCATTCCTGAACATAGCACTGAAGAGATACTGCTAGACTTTGGTGGACGATCACTGAATGTGACTAAAGAGTCTACATTTTTCCTCATAGAAACTCTTACAAATAAAGTTGTGGTGAGATACAAAAGTGGTATAAAACCATATGGGAACACTGCATTCTATGTAGTTGCTATTGAACGTAAGTATTCAATGAATCTTCTTTCTATAAATTTTCCTAACATACAAGGGCAGTCCGATAATAATGGTACACCTGGAAGTTTTAGAATATAACTACCAAAAATATATAGTAATGTTTCATTTTTTCAATCTAGTCACTTTGTTTGGATTCATTTATCATAGGTTTGCACAAGTTTAAGCATGCAGTCGTTATAGCCCTTGTTCAAATTTGTTAAGTACAGATGAAGTGTGTTTTCTAAAGCAATTTGATTCTTCGGTCTTCCCTTATCAAACATTCCACCATATCACAATCCTCTGGTGTGTGCACAGACCTCGGTCTTCTTCATTACTTTGGATTATCATGCAGTTCAGTTCGGCTATCTGTCAATTTCCTGCACCAAACAAACACCTCTTTTCAATTCAAAATGTTCTCCCCATAAATGTTCATTAACCTGCAATGAATCTCATTCTGATTCACTCCTACTGCTTGAGAAAATCAGATACTGCATGCATCTCAGTTTTGGAATAATTTTCTATGACATTGCTCAATTTGTCCACTTGCTGCATCCAAATAGTGAACAGAGAATAATGATATGCACCTTATACTAGCACAACTCACAAGATATCACATCATGGGCGAACAATCGTGCTTGTAAGAAAAGTGTCAGCACAACCATCTGTACCTTTAGTATCGGACTGCCCTCATACATTTCTCACAATCATTATTTCTGGTTAAGTATTAATAAATAAACAATAAATTTGAAACTTTGAAAACATTTTAAACTTAAAGGAGAAAGTTCAGAATTTTAATGAAGCTAACATTTATCATGTTGTCAAAAAGAAATAAGAATTCGCTTCATTTAACTCTTTATACATCTGGGAGATGTTTTGTTTTTTGAGATTTAATATTTGAACTTCCTCATTCCAAAATTCTATAAGACACAAATTCCTGTAACTTTTAGTGACATGCATCATCAGATATTTGGCAGTCATGTAACGTAGAACAGAATCAACTTATTTTGGAAATTTATGGAATATTTTAATAATAAATAAAAGATTAATACAGTGATCATATGTAGAAGAAAGTGATTGAATATCCCCCTTCATTAGCATTTGAGCTTACCTGCAACTGTCACGTCGTCTGTGAGATTTAAAAATGGAAACTAGAATATACTCAATGAATTGTCAGGAAAAATGGGTACCAGGAGGCTGCTTTCTGATTTTGAAAAGGGGATAATAGGATGCTCCATAGGAGGTATGACTATATAAAACATCGCTGACATTCGAAAGATCCCAAAATGGAAGGGACAGTGCAAGAATGAATATCGCCCTTGTAGACCCATAAAACTGCAAGACAATACATTGATTTATTAATAATAAAGAAAAACTTTCCTAATAAAGGCTCAAAATTATGAATGTCACTCATTATGCCTACCTATTCCTGTTGCTAAGAAACAATAAATGGCATTGTCCGACGTGATCGAGCTGGATAGGAGAGAGCTGCAGAGAAAGGTGTGAAAAATCGGGGCTCGTCCCATGCATGCCTTGGCAAAGCAATTCAGATATGCCACTAATAAGCAGGTTTGAATCAAGACTTTTTAAAAGAAGTCCATGCACTTGGATATTGTGGTCGAACAGCCACCCCATAAACCTCTCTTCACAAGGAAGAATTCAGCTCAGCACTATGATTGTATAAGAAGCACAGGAGTTGGACACTGGAGTAATGGTAGTGAGTGTTATGGAATCATGAATCACGATTAATTCTTTTTAGATTGGATGGACATGTGTGGGTTTGGCAGAGAACGTCTGCTACCGGAGTGTACATTGTCCGTACTGTGAAGCACGGTGATGGTGGCATGATTGTATGGGGTTATTTCAGCTGGTTTTTCATGAGTTTGCTGATTGTTAATGCACAGAAACATGAAATCTACATTCTACATGTAAATGCCTACAGAGACATTCTGGAGGATTCAGTGCTTTCTACATTGTGGCAATTCCATGGAAACTATGAATGTCTCTACCAGATGACAATGCAACTGTCATGCCCCACAGCTACACTTTAATGGTATGTGTAAAGCCTGGACCTCAGTCTCGTATAGAACCTATGAGATGAATCGGAACAATGAGTGCAGGCTAGGCTAGCCCAACCTTCATTGCTAGAGTTGGTCAATGTATTTCAGATGGAGTTGGTGAAATATCCTGCTTGTGGTAGTTCAAGGATTTGAGTAGTTTATCCAGAAGCCTCTACCCAGAAACTGTTTGAATATATACTGATGTTCTATTAACTGACAGTGTCCAATCACTTTCTTCCACGTAGTGTATACCTAGAGGGAAAAAAAATCATGCACAAACACTGTCTCACACATGCACCCACAGTATCATACACATGCATCATACATCAAGATTCCTTAGCCTTTAGAGTACATGCACTTTTAAATTGTATACAATAGTAGCGATAGTCACAATTTCAAATATTCTCTTTCATCTCAGTTTTCATGCAATTAAAAGTTTTGTTTGGATCCTGTTGGTATGATGTTGAATTTTTGAATTATAACCAAATCACAATATAATCTTATCATAGGTGAAGGATGATCTATATATACAGTAGTAAAAAAGTGTATATATACATATAAAAAAAGGATATGTATGAGATGGAGTCAAACAAAGACCTTATAAGTGTGATAAAAATTTTTAACATCGCCAATTGGCCTGAATAGTGAAGGGATGAAACCTATCAAAATTCACTGATGAATAAAAGCTCGTATTATGAAACGTACCTGTCACTACAACAATTGTGCAGACATGAGTTTATTAATAGAATCGCCATAACTAGAGTACATTGCAGCAGTTTAAGCCATCGTAAAGGAAAATCACTGTGAATGAAATAGCCACGTTTCTGGGCATGAGTCATGGATCAGCATAGCATAATCTTGTGTTGTCTATGAAGGTCTGCAGTTCCACAAAGTGTCTGCAAGATGGTACCCAATATGTAGGCATCTGTTGAGAAATTTTGCAAGTAAGAAGTTTATTCCCCAGACATCAACCCCTGTGGTTTCACATCTTTGGACCATTCAAAGAGGCAAGCTGAAGAGAGCAGTAGAATAATGTGCTCACCCAAACTGATTTTTTTTCTAAAGATATTCATGCACTTACAAAGTGTTGAAGGCCTGTCAATGGTGATTGCTTCAGAAATGTCATTTCCTTCCTTATTTGTTCAGTAACTTCAAGATAAAAACGTATAAGATTTTCATTTGACGACTCATCATAAATATACTCAAATACAAGGATTGTTCAATAGAAACACATTTGAACTGTTCAGTTGCAAAAGTATTGCCTAAATAACGGAAAGCAATTGTTTCTATGTATTGTTTAAGTACTAGTGAAATGCCTGACACATATTAGCTGTTTCCTTTTTTTGAAGAGTTTGATTAAGTTGGAAGATGATGTTCATGGTAGACAATCTGTCCAAAGATAAACTGTGTGCTGTTTTTCGATTTTTGGCTGCTGAAGGAACCTCGTGTCGACTTCTATGCTGATCAATATGCAGGCACCTTAAAACATTTACGTGCCTGAATCAAGAATAAAATGTCCCAGGAAACTCACAAACTGTGTTATACTTCTGAAAGATAATCCCTGCCCTTGTGTAGCCCAAAAGATTCAAGATCTGCATATTTATAAGGTGGCATGAGAATAAGTCAGGACAATAAGGTGGATATTCTAAAACACGTCATTAATATTGATTAATTGACCGATGATTAATGTATTATTTTACATTAATATGTTATTAATTAATATTTTACCAAACTTTCACCGTAAATATTTCTATTGTAAATTCTCCAATCATCAGTCAATTAGTCAACATTAATGACATGTTTACGATGATTGGAGGAAAAGGATTATACACTGTCATATCAATGAATTATGACCAGCACCCCTTCAAGGCACATGCATGGTTCGCCCCAATAATGATTACATATTGCAAAGTTTGCATAACAGGTTGAGAACTGTGCTCAAGCCTCAAGATGGGTAAACATCCGGATTTAATGGACATCCAAAAAGGGATGATAATAGGCTATCGCATCAAGGGTGGCACCATCTCCGAAATGGCGCGATTTGTGAACTGTTCACGGTCTGCTGTAATGAAGGTGTACAAAAAGTGGACAGCAGGGATAGAAATCGCGTCCCATCGCCATCACTGTAAAGGGTCACGAGCCATCGACCACAGTCCACCAACTGACCACCAGATTCAACAGTAGTGCCAACAGAAGTGTAACCGATATTACCGTTGAACACACCTTGCTACAGATGGACCTGAACAGTTGATGCATGGTTGCTACACCCATGTTGACTAGGGGTCATTGTCAACGATGCCTAGACTTTCTGGGAGATCTTCTATTGGGAGCAGTTAGGTCCACTGATTCGCCTAGAGGGCAATTTGCCTGTGGCTATCTGTCAATCATAGCAGACCAGGTGCACCCGTACATGCTCACGATGTTTCCCCAATGTGATGGTGTGTTCCAGCAGGACAATGTACCCTGCCACAAGGCTCGTCTCCTGCTGGATTGGTTCGAGGAACACTCTACTGACTTTCAAATGTTCCCTTGGCCCGCTTATTCGCCAGACATCAATCCAATCGAACATCTGTGGGAGCATCTTGATCACCATATACGGCAGCTGGATCCTCCACCTATGACTCTCGAAGCTCTGTGGACAGCGCTTCAAGCGGAATGGACTGCCATACTATCGGACACATACCGTGCACTTCTTGCGTCCATGCCACGATGCCTAGCAGCAGTTATAGCGGCGAAGGGTGGCTACCCCCATTACTAAGTGGGTGGTCATAATTCACTGGTATGACAGTGTATGAACAGATGATGCATCCAAAACTGATTTATAGTATGCATAGTTCCTGATGATGAGGTTCACTCAAAGCACGTAGAACAGTAATAAAAACTGCTACCAAAATCGCCACTCCTGGACAGTTTATTCTATTAATTTTATGAACATTTGGCTTGGGCCCTATCTACAGCATGTTCAAATGTAAAAGTATGCATATACATTTTTTGGGATCTCTGTATATGAAAGAATTAAAGTATTTGGAAAGGTTTGTTTCTAATTTTTTCACTTTGGGTATTTCCATTTTTTTTTGCAGGTATATCTTGGCCACATTCTCCTGGCATTTATATCTCGGAATCAACTTTTACTAGAAATCTGCAAGGCATTTCTGTTTTTCATTATAACAGTTTTACAAATGAATGGAATGATCGATATTTCAGAGTTAAAAATGAATCTATAAACTTGTATCGTTGTATTCTAAAAGACAATCACTATGAAAGTTTGTTAGTGACAACACATTTAAGAGATTTTTCGATATCTCCTGTTTCAAACATTACCTACGTCATTAATAACACTTTAATTCAAAATAATGGTGATGGCATTAGACAAAAAAGTTTTGATATTCGAAATTCCAATAACAAATACCATTGGATTCTAGGTAATAATGAATTTTTAGAAAATGAGAGAAATGGCATAGATATTACTTTTCCCTATGTATGGCATTCCAGTATATCAAATCCTCATTCTGTCTATGTTCAAAATAATACATTTAGAAGCAACAAATTGTTCCACTTTGTTATTGATGGCTATTATGCTGAAGTTAGTATGTTTGAAAACCAATTTATTAATAATTTATGTGAGAAAGGTTTAATTGAATTTTTAGGAATGGAGAAAGAAATGCAATTATACTATAATAATATAATACAGAACAATTGTATTTATATGGTTGAATTCAATATCAATAGTCATACAAAACTAAAAGGGTTTGTTTTAGCAGAATTCAAGAACAATAAAGTTCAAGAAAACTTTTGCAATAATAAAAATTGTATTGCTGATAATTATCAACCTAACACTTACGTAATCTCCCTCAAAGGAATACAGAAAGTTAATATCACGAATAATTTATTTGGCAAAAATAAATTACAATACGAATTATTAGCTGGAATCCGTACAAGTTCGCTTAATAATATCATAAATGTGAAAGAAAATTGGTGGGGACAGACCCGTTCAGAAGTGATACGTAAACTTATTTTTGATTTTGATGATTGGAATAGCTTTGCAGTTGCTGATTTCAGCCCTTTTTTACTTGTACCTTCCATTGGCAGTGGTGAATTAGGCAAGGAAATTCGAAACGATTCATACATTGATTTGAATAACATAGGAGGAAGATTATATTTTGATTTTACTCTGAGATGGCGAAGAGATCCTTATGTTATTAAATCTGACCTGACAATAATGCCTAGTGCCACTTTGATAATTGATCCTGGTGTAAGATTAGAATTCTATCCAAGTGTAGGAATCTTAGTTCTTGGAACATTAAAAGCTTTTGGAAGAAGGAATTCACGAATAAGCATGACACCAGCACAACGTGTTAACGCCTACTACAAACAGTTAAGCAATAAGCCAAAAAAGGGATCTTTGAATGAATCCATTCGATTGTGTGCGTCTTATGACAATAAACTTAAATGTGAAGATAAACATGAAGGTTTTGTAGAAATATATAATTCCACCACTAAACAATGGATTCCTGTATGTGATGAACAGTTTACAGAAAAAAATGCTGAAGTTATATGCAGCGAACTAGGATATAGCCGATTAAACGTATTTATCAGATTTGGAGAACGCCTCGATGTTGATCCAACATATTTGAGTAGAATACGCACGTGGTTAGAACCTAGACTATGCAATGGTAATGAAAAAGGATTCTTAAATTGTGATATTAGATTGGATAGTACTGTTAAAGAAATTAATGTGTGCTCTCATCGTAGTTCGTTTGTTTTTGTTCACTGTGGGAAATTAAGTTTACTTAATGATCAGTATTATTGGGGTGGAATAAGATTCTCACCTCCTGATTTTGAAGAAAAAATCCACAATCCATATGATAGAGTGCTAGATATTAATCAGCATCATGACTCTGTATTGGAATATGTTGATATTATTGGTGCAGGCTTTCTTCACAATGAAAAAACTGCTGCAATTCATTCTACATACAATACACCTAAACGTATTGAAAGTTTGAACATTTCATTGTCTGCTTCACATGGAGTTAATATGGTGGCCCCATCAACAAGCATTTATTTACACGATTCAAGGTAATCTTATTTCAAAAATGTAAAATGAATATTTGTAGTCCTTAAGTAAATTTGAACTTAGGGTCAAATTACATAATTATGAGGATGGTCCAATAATAAAGGTACACAAGAAAATTATGGAACAGATTTATTTGGAAAAGTTTGAAAATCAAGCTACAAAAAATATATGGTAATGTTCATTTTTCAGTGTAGTCACTGTTTTCATTCAGGCATTTATCTCAACATGCCATCATGATATCTGTCCTTGCCCAAATCTTGGGAATGCCAGTTTATTAAGCAATTTTAGGCATTTTGATCCTTTCAGCCCTTTGTACTTATCAAATCATCCACCATTTTGCAATTTTCTGATGTATGCACACACCTTGTTCTTTCTCTTCGTTACTCGGATCATCATGCAGTTCAGTTCAGCCATCTGTTTCTTGCATTAAACTGACACCTCTTTTTGACTCAAAACATTCTCCCCATAAACGTTCATTAATCTGTGATGAATCTTATTCGGATTCACTCCTTCTACCTTCTGAAGTAATGATTCACTCCTGAAAAAATCAGATAACTGCATACACCACAATTTTGGAATAATTATTGAAGACATTACTTATTTTGTCGAGTTGCTACACCCAAACTATTAAATAGAAAATAACAATATGCATCTTACTACAAGCATAACTCGCAATACAATGTCACATCATGCATGAACCACCTGTACCTTTAATTTTGGATCGCCTCATTTACCTGTCTAATTTCAATAAACTGGGAGTGTTTTGTACATATACATGTGCATTCAGAGCATTTAAAATAATTTCCAGTAGTATTAAAAAAATTTTTATTCTTATTTATAGCAATATACACTCACATGCCAAAAGTCATGGGATAGCACCTAATAATGCGTGGGACCTCCTCTAACCTGGCAAAGTGCCACAGTGGACGTGGCATTGATTCCACAAGTCAATGTAAGATATCTGAAAACATTGCCAACCATTCTGACTGGAGAGCTTCCCACAATTGCACGGTTGTTTGAGGTGCAGGAACACGTGAACGAATGGCCCTCTCTAGCATATCCCAAATGTGTTCAATTGGATTTATATCTGGTGATTGGGGTGGCCATATCACACGCTGGAATTGCCCTGAATGCTCCTCAAACCAATCGCGAACAATCATGTCCCTATGGCATGGTGCATTGTCGTCCTGGAAAATCCCATCGTTGTCAGGGTATGTGAAGTCCGTGAAGGGCTGCAGATGGTCAGTGAACAGTCTACCTTAACCAAAGGATCCAAGCCATGCCACGAAAAAACACCCCACACCATTATGGAGTCACCACAGGCTTTTGTACAGTGGCAGCTTGACAACTTGAGTCCATGATCTCATGGGGCCTGCATCACACTTGAACCCAACCATCAGCTCTTATCTGCCTGAATCGGGACTCATCAGACCAGGTCACACGTTTCCAGTTGTCAAGTGTCCAGTCGATGTGTTCATGGGCCCAGGAGAAACGTTGCTGACGATGTCTTGTTGTTAGCAAGAGTACCTTCATGGTTCTTCTGCCTCCATATTCTATGGACACCAGATTTCGTTGCACAGATCGCATCGATACAGTTCTAGTATCATCCTGGTTAAATCTGATGTCATCTGGTGTAGTGTCATTTGCCTGTTAGTGGTGACCATCCTACTCAGACACCGTTGGTCCCGTTCATTGAGAAGGTGTGGCCGACCACTGCGTTGTCCACGGTGGGAGATAATGCTGTCAAGTTGGTACTCTCGGCAGAGTCTTGAAACTGTGGACCGTGGGATGTTGAATTCTTGAGCCACCTGCGATATTGAATGACCCGTACGTTGTGCTCAACATACCAGGCCATGCTCGAACTTGGATAGCTGTCGTCGTGAAGCCATTGTCACACTGAACACCTCACCCCTTACTCATGACAGTGTAACTAAGCTTACTGACACTGATTTGCATATTTATACAGTTTGCACATGATGCCACTGCCACTTGGAAAATAGCCCACCGCTATCTCATGAGTTTTGGCATGTGAGTGTATAATTAATTTCTACATTTTTTAAAAATTTTATATTTATGAATGAATATTCAAAGTAATTACTCACCAAGCATCTTGGTTCTAAAAAAAAAAAAAAAAGAAAGAGTGGGTAATAATTTTTATTTTATTTTTAATAGGTTTCATGATAACTTTGGAGCTGGTTTGATCGTTTTGGTATTGAATGGAGATTCTGGTGAACGGAATTATTCAACATTCATGCCTCTAAAAAATGCGTACTTGCCTTATAGTACTTTTGGCTTAATTGAAATGTGTGACTCTCATAAAATCATGGAGATTGAAGAAAGAGTTATTTTGTATTTTAAATATTATAGTTATCCAGCCGACTGTGTTAAAATATTTACCAGTGCCAAAAAAGTGAAACGTATTGGTTTGCGTTTACTTCAATTCAACTTATTCAGAGGCAAAAATTCACAACTTGATACTTTATTCATTTATGATGGAAACCTTTATGACTCTTCGCCACAAATAATTGGCAGTATTTCAGCACGGTCAAGCAATCAAAAGATGTTATTTAAAGCTGATTCAACTCTTAGTATTCATTTGCATACCAGCGGTGCTACTGAAAATTATGGCTTTATTGCTGAAATAATAACATTGCCAGCACTTTTAATGGGTCCAGGTAAATAAAAAAATATTTTTTCAAGTTATTTAATGTTAATTTGAGAGGGAGAAATAAGAGTGCATCATTTTTGGGGGGGGGGGGGGGATGCTCTTTTTATCTATGCTATACTATTGCATTTATGTTCATTTTTTAAACTGATTAATAATTTTATTGAATTTTTTTATATTATTGAGTTAATTCTTTCACATCTTTTTCATTTTTTTTTCTTTTAATTTTGCTCTCTTTAGGCCGTTCTACTCATTTCAATGTATCCTATTCAGTATTTTCTACGAATCAAATGGGAGGACTTTTGTATGGTGCAGTCGGTGAAGACAATCCTATGTTGTCTGTTTATTCTAATCAGTTAAAAAACAATGGCATTAAAATGTTTGGTAACTTCACTTCGACTGAAGCAGCTATTTTGTTAGATGTTCGAAATACAGCTGCTTTTAATTTTCAGGTAAAAAAAAAATAATATTGTTTAAATTTAACATATTGACACACCTAACCTAAAAGAGGCTGTAATAAATATTTTTCAGTCATTTGCATATATTTTAAATAGGAGAACTAATTATGGGAAATCTACTCCTGATTTACCATAATTTTAGCAGTTAGGTTTCTCACATTCTTTTAATTTTTAATTTCATTAAAGGACAACTCTATGGTCATATACAACTTTATTTAAATTGAAAGCCTAACCTATTAATAACATCGATGCATACTTAAAAATTTTTTAATTCGTACTCTAAATGTGTGAAAAAACGAAAATAATGAGCACGTTTTGAAATAGGTAGGCATCCATCTTTGTGTGGCCCTGACATAGTTGGAGTCAAGCGTAGAATAACAATGTAGTCCCAATAACAATGTAATCTTCATTGTTGCCATCTTGCATTTTAACAATCAATATTTTTTCATTTGTTGAAAACAATGAAGGTTGGATTGTTGGTCAGGTGACTTTTTCACATCATGGCTTTCCTACCTCATACCTTTCCTTCTATGGTATGTGAATTTTCTGTGTCAAGACTTGTCTATTTCGTTGGCCTCGTTTGCCTCAAACTGTGTCACTTCCGGAAAAAAATGGCCAGCAGAAAGGGAGTGCAAAAGCACCGTTTTTTGCTTTTCAAAACAGTTTCTTATATTGAAATTATGGACCAAATTTAAAAATTTCAACGGAAATGTGCTATATTTATATTAAAGAATGGTATTCTGTAAAAAAATTATAATTGATTTTTTGCATAGAGTTGTCCTTTAAATAGATGATGGCCATATTGGACTATGAAATAAAAAAAAAAAAAAAATTATAAAATTTGTCTTTAATTATTCCTACAGAATGGAAAATTGTTTTGGAGGACCTTTCATTCTGTTATAAAGTTAATTGATTACAGTGAATTAAAATTGTTTCCAGTCCTTTAATTTAAACTGACTGCATGATTGTTATAGCCTTACTTTCCATGTTCATGAAGGAAAAAATATATTAGCAAGGAAAGAAACCGAGCAAAAGCAGTTTATTAAGATCCAAAATAATTTTTTTTAATGTTCAAATGAAACCTATTCGAGTCAAATAAGTGTTGTAAAAGAAGGCAGGGAACACGAAACACAAGAAAATAGAAAGCCATTTAGGCATGCATCCCACTGCTTGGGGAGATGGGAGATTTCATCCACAGTAAAAAGATGTGGGTTGCTGTTTGAACCAATTCGTAATTGCTTCCTGCACCTTCTCATCAGTGTTGAATCGTTGTCCCTCGAGGAATTCTTCAACAGCCCGAAGAGATGAAAGACACAAGGGGACAAATCTGGACTGTAAGGAGAATCTTCGAGAATCTGATATTTCTTCATGGCTAGTGCATCCACAACAACATTTGTGAAAATGCAGATATGCAGTATCGTGGAGAATGATCACTCCTGAAGACAGCCTCCCAAGTCACTTGCTTTGATAGCCATCTTTTTTCATGGATGAAATTTCCTGTCTCCCCAAACAGTGGATGAGTTCTGTCGAAAAGCATGTGTATAATACTGTTCACTTAATACTACTCTTTTTATTTGCTCACGTTTCCTCTTCCCTGCCTTCTTCCTACAACACCTACTTGAACTAGTTTCATTTGAACCCCTCGTATTTTTTTTCTGTTGGCCCTTTTAAAGTTGATAGCCTTCATTAGAATTTTAGAAATAATTTAAAATTCTTTATTCATCTGGGATGTGGTGCTCTTTTTTGATCAATATTTATTTAGTTTTCAATGCATGCAAATAATTAAGAGAACTTGAGTAGGATGAACAAGTATCAAATTTTTTATTAATCATTTAAAGATTTTCATCCATTAATACAAAGATAAAATAATTGTGATCAAAATGATATAGATTAGCATAGAATAGGCAGACCACAGATTCCCTTTTACAATCTCTTAATATAGTCCCCAGTATTATCCATGATCTTCTTCCATTGTCATGGTAGCTTCATAATTCCTTCGGCAGCTCCAGATCTGTTTATGTCACGATTTGAGCAATAACATTGAGAACCTTGTAAAAACGATTACCCTGCAGCGGTTCCTTAAGTTTTAGGAATAAATCATAGTCACAGGAACTGAGATCTAGAAGGTATGGAGGATGGTACAATATTTCCCAATCAAAACCTGTGAGCAGTTCACAGATAATGCTAGCCTCATAATAATGTTAATAATAATGAATAGAAAGAGACACCATTTCCTCTTCAGGGCTTTATGAAGATTGTTTTGCATGAAATGTGAATAATATACTCACTCACCAAAAGTCTTGGCACACCCCTCCAATCAAATTCCCTGTCTGTAATGAGACAGATCCCGCTGCTTCCATTCTTGGAATGCAGGCGCACAGGACTCCTTGATTTCACGCAATCATTGTAAGCAAAACTAGCTGCAGAAATGGCAGCATGCCGAGAGCTGTCCACATTCGAATGGAGGATGATTGTTGGTGCCAGACGGATGGGTGCTTCAATATCAGATGTAGCCAACACCCTGCAATTTCCCGCAAAACCATTGCAAGGGTCTATTGAGAATACACCCAAAGAAGGGTTACAATCCATTTCGGACAGCGGACGGGCTGCCCACGCCTCATTGATACCAGAGGTGTTCGCCCGATCATCCGGCTTGCAACTGCTGACCGAAGGGCAACAACAGGTCAAATCACCATGCAGTACAACCAGATATGTCCCACAACTGTGTTCGTGACAACAATTCCACGAACCTTGGCAGCTGCAGGCTTTGGCAGCAGGAGGCCACTGCGGATGCCACTCTTGACAACTGCGGACTGGCGCAGGTTACCTGGTTCGACGAATCACAGTTTTAGTTGTATCGGGCCGATGGTTGTGTTCGTGTCTGGCGTAAGTCACACAAAGCCATGGACCCCACTTGTCAGGTGGGGACCACTCAGGCAGGTGGAGGCTCCATACTGATCTGGGGTATTTTCTCGTGGCATACAATGGTTCCATTGGTGCATCTGACATCCACTCTGCATGTTACTTCCTACGTCGATCTCCTTGGGGACCACTTGCACCTCTTCATGAACTGTTTTTACCTGTGGGCAACAGCATCTTCCACCATAATAATGTGCCTCCACACATGGCCCTTGTGACACGACAGTGGCTAGAGGAACATGCTACAGACTTCACGACAATGATTTGGCCTCCACATTCCCCAGATTACAATCCCATCAAACGATCTGTCAGATCATGACCAACACAACTGGTATATGCAGCATCTTTATAGAGTGCAGTGGAGGCGGCATGGCTTGCAGTCCCTGTGGATGTGTTCCGGGGACTAGTAGACTCCTTCCACGACAGTCACTATCGTTATCCAGGCCAGAGGGGGACCAACACGTTATTAGGCAGGTGTGCCACGACTTTTGGTGAGTGAGTGTCTGCAGTATTTACAGTTTGTCTGTTGGGTACCATCGCAATCTTATGCAACAGCTTGAATATGTTCAGCCACTTCCTTGCCATACAGTAATGCATCAACTCTACAGGCCGCTACAAAACCCTGGTAGCACTTCTTTGTAGTATTTATTTTATATTAATTTAAATTAACAAAAATGACTAATTTATGGAGCCCCTCCTCTCATTAATTTTTTTTTTTTTTTCATCCTGAGGTGTTTTATTTTTATTTGACTCCTTGTAGAGTACTTTGGAGAAATGACATACAATTAATTGTTTGTATTGAGGACTGTGAGATGAATGAATTATGTGGCTGTCTTAAGAGATAGAATACAGAAGCTGTTGTAAAAATGGCAGATGAGCTAATTTTAAATTATTATGTTACTGAATTGTAATTAATGATATTTTTTATTTTACAGAATAATTTACTGTATCAGAACCAAGGAGGTCTGAAAATAACAACGGAATCATCTTCTTCTGCTTCTGGATTAAATGCAGACATTCAGCATAATTTATTCACTGAAAATTATGACCATAACATTATAAGCATCAGAGGAAAGGATGACACTGTACAAATGGCAACTATTAAAAACAACAAAGTAACACTTAATTCGGCGATGTATGAGAAAAATCTTTTAATGGAAATGGTAAGGGTGAAATCAATTACGTTTTGACATTGTTGCATTTTATATTATTAAATAAGATTTTGTTAAGTTATTGTGAATTTCTTCTGTACTTCATACTGCAGTAACATACTGCAGGTTGTTACCACAAATAAATAGGGTCAACCAAATAAAAGCAAGACTCTTGCATTAGCCTCACTGTTTAAATAAACAGAGTTTTTCATATACTTTGGTAAATGGGATTGTATTTCAGGAAGCAAGCTGTTATCATCAGAAAGTATTGTATGGGGTTTGCACATGCTGAAGCAAGTTGACTATGACTAAGTGCTGGTCCAAACATGCCCAGTGAGCAGTTATTCAATTTTTGACGGCAAGAAGGGGTTAGGGAGCCAAAATTTTTCCTTGCATGATTGACATGTACTACTAAGATCAATAAGTTCGGAGACTGTGCGCTCTCCAGTGAGGTTTGAGGAGAGGGAAACTATTTGACGGTGGCATAGAGGCACAGGTGATGCAAGACGTGGAAAGGAGGAAGCAACTCCACAGTGCAGGGTTTTTCCAAACAACGGGAGTCAGTGAACTGTGGTTGTTCACGTTCTTGAAGGGCGTGATGCATTACGTGTTTATACTGAAAGGGACAACAGTGAACAAGGAAAGGTGCACACAGACCCTGGTGATGCTGTTGCCGGAAATGCTCAGAACTCTGAAAAAGCAAGGATTATGTACTGCATTATGTCCTCGCACACCAGCCTTTTGTGGTGCTGGCTGCACCAGAGCTGTACTTGGGAAGGGGGGGGGGGGGGGGGGGGGGGCCGGGGGGGGGGGGGGGGGGGGG
>JAHWFO010012650.1:1703741-1726403 GCA_023313115.1 Rhysida immarginata
CCCCCCCCCTCACAAGCAGGATTGGGCCAGACCCCCTCAGCCCCCCCCACCCTGAAAAAAAATTCTGGGTACGGCCTGGGCTGCACTAGCCAAAATGGGAACATCAACCTTTCCACATCCGATCTCACTCACCCCATGTGACTTTTACCTGTTCTTCCATCTGAAAAATGAACTCAAAGGATGCCATTTCAATAGTGTGTCTGAGGTTCAGGAAGCACCAACGGCTGCCCTGAAGACCATCTCCTCCAAAGGCTTTCAGGAATGTTTTCAGTAATTGTACTCGCATTGGCAGAAATGCATAGTTGCAGAAGGGGAGTACTTTGAAAGTGGTTGTGTGTAACATGTGACAATAATACATCATATCCATCAGGAAGGCCAGTCTCTGAACTTATTGATGATAGTAGTAGTATGGAAATGAGCGTCTGTTACAGTGTAGTGTTCAAAAGGTTTAGTGAATTGTCTTTATATAGTATGTTTTTTAATTTAATGGATGCCTCAAAAAATAAAGAAAATGATGACAGAATATGTCAGATGCACAAATTTTATTAATTTACACTCGTAATAAATAATTAACGCAGCAAAAAAATTTTTTTGCATTGCCTGAATGTGATCAATGGGGGAAAAAAAACAAATATAGAAAATATCCTATTTTAGTAGACAATGGTAACAAACACTTAATAATCAACATTTTTTGCTTGTATAAATGGAAAAACTTTTTTTTTTTTTTTTTTAAATTGAATATATTAAAGAATGGATGATTTTAGGATCAATTTGAAACAAGAATCCTTGATTATCATCTTCAGAGTTGATACATCGCTAAACTGTAGTCCATCTTTGTAAACAAGTTGAACAAGTGAAGACCCCATAAGTTCTCTATTGAGTTGAGATTGGATCTTCTGGGTGGCCACAACATTAAATTTATTTTCTTTGATCTAAGCCATGATTTTCTAGACCAGGAGCTATGGTTCATTGTCCTGTTGAAAAATCCAATTTTCTGCATGCAAAGTCGGTCCAAATGGCACTGATGATGAATGGCTCAGTGTTATGTTTACTGAAGATGAAAATATTCAATTTGGATGGGCCTGATGTACTGGCATGATCTTCTGGGGGAATAGAGAGAGAATTTTTTTCATCATGAGTGTCTGGAGGCGAATCAGTGGTTATTTGGGGAATTTTTGCATTTAATATATAAGATCGCTGATGGATGTATGAGAGATGGACGAGACACAAGAACCTTGGAATACAATAAATAATGGATATTAAATAAAAAAAACTCAATAATAAAAATCTGATGTTTCGCAAAGAATCTGATGGATAGAGGCTATCCTGCTTGCTTTGGCAAAGAATAGCCTCTATCTGAAACATCAGCTTTTTATTTTTGGCTTATTTTATTTTTTATTTAATATCCATTATTTATTGTATTCCAGGGTTCTTGTGTCTCATCCATCTCTCATACATCCATCTCATCCATCTCAGAATCAACTTTGTATGGAGAAAATTGTATTTTTGATATCTGATCATCCTTGTTTGGTGATTAATTGTAATTTTTTTTCTTTTCAGATTAAATTGAATTTTTTCAATAATTATGTTTACAACAACACAGGGCAACAAACATTAGCTGTATATGGCTATGAAAATATTATAATGCAAACTTATCAAAAAGTACAAAAAAATGCTTTCCATGATAACATTGCTTCTTTGCCAGAATATAAGGGCACCATTTTTGCAGGAGGAGCAGGTCAAAGTTATGAAGAAAATGTTTTAATGAATCCATTAAATGATTTTGAAATTGTAGCAAGAAATCGTTCATTGTAAGTATCTTTAAACCGCAAAACTTAACAATACACTAGTTGTAAGCTTTATTAGGAACATGTTCTGATTTTATCTCAAGAGCATCATTATTTAAATAGATAAATAAATTTATTCTGACCCAGCAGTGATGGCCAGGGCAGAAAGCCCTTAGTATAAATACGAAACACAAAATAATAAAGAAAAAACATAATGATTTTAAAAAATTAAAAATCTATAAAAATTTTGAAACAAATTAAGATACGGTGCGGACCTGGCCGAACGCGGTCCGCTAGATCGCTGAATCTGCTCCAATGCTGTTTTGGCTTGGCTCCCGACCCCCCCCCCCCCCTTCCCCGGCTGACGGGTGCCGCGGAATAAAAATGTTTACATATTGAATGTAGAAGCCATTCAGTCTAAAAGGGAAAACGCGATCAACAAAACGGCGATTATATGTATAAAATGTAATGTATTTGAAAGTAGTTCTGAATAAAATGAAAAAGAAATCCACGTTCAGTATAAGGTTTTGTCCAGTTGCATTTTGTCCTATATCCTATACTTTCAATTGGCATTTTTATTAAATTAAAAGAACACAAAAAGAAACTGTACGTGCAGACATAGTATAATATGTATTTTTATTCATTTCATATTCAGTCTAAAAGAGATAAATCAGCTGAAATAGGTTCGAACGCCGTTGACAAGAGCCGCAATTTCATATGCACATGCACAGTTTCCTTTTCGTTTATGTTTACTTAATAAAAAGCCAGCTGAAAATCCAGTATTGAATGTAGAAGCTATTCAGTCTAAAAGCGATAAATCAACTGAAATCAATCGGATCGGACGTGGTTAACAAGAGCCGCGATTTCAACCGTCCAGTGTGGGTGTAGGGCATTTACCCCTTAGACATTTACCCCGTCGGACACTCACCCCAGTGATATTTCCCCCAGAGCCTTAACTCAAAAGTGGACACTTACCCCCACAATATTTATCGCCAGATCACAGTCACTCATTTAATATTCTAGTTTTAAATTTGTACTGAAATAGAAATCGAAAATTGCCTTAAGTAATATAAATGGGGAATGTTAAGAAACCACAACAAAACCACTTTTGACAAATTAAACTTAAACTTTTATTAAATAAAAAATTAAAAATAATAATACGAGAGTAAAAAAAAAACAACTCGAAAATAATAACAAAAATATTTGGAGTTCAATTCAGTCTAACTGCATGACCTAGCCCATTTAAAAATTGTGGCAACGTCTTCTTCTCCACATAATCTTGGCACAGGGTCTTAAGCCATTCCTGTTGGTCCCTTGTGGAATGTTTATTCTCTTCTGTGGAGGCTGTCCGTGAGCTTCCTTGAGAAGAGCAGCCTCTACTAAACTTTGGTCTTTTCGGATATTTTCAATTGCCTTCCAAATGGTCGGATGGGCATGCCCCACCAAATGGTTGAAGGAATGATTTCAGCTCTCGCACAAATTATTAGTGCGGTCCCCGCCGTCGAGTGTGGCTTGGTGAACATTCCACAGCCGCGGCGGAAACAAAGCTGAAATCGTTCTGATATACAGCGTCGTACTAGTGGAGCTGGAGGCTGGATTTGGCGATAAGCCTCCACGTAAGTACTGCAGAAATACTCCTAAATTTATGCTCATGTAATTACTGCAGAAATTCCTTTGTGAATACCCTGCATTCTCTTGTTTCAGCGAAAATTAGTATAATATAACAGTGGTATCAAATTCGTATCTCGGAAAGTGGAAATCAAAGACACTTTAACTTTTCTGGGTTTCACTTTCGATAGTGCTCTTCAATTCAGTGATCAAATAGATAAAATTATTGCGGGTCTTAAAAGCCGAAACTATTTAATTAAATGACTCGATCTACACTATCCCAAAAAGAACCGAAAGTGGTAATTGAGGCAAAAATACTCCAGTTTTTATATTATACCATAGTGGTTTGGGCAAATACCTCTCAAAATAACATACAGAGATTAAAGGTGGCTAATAATGGTATTATAAGAACTGTATTTAAGCTAACAAGATACAATTCTATAACACGCATATGTTATGATCAAAAATTACCAACCTTAATACGTTTAACTGGCCTCCTTTACGAATTAACAGCTGCTCTTCAGAACGCCCAGCATCCGGCCTCATTTATACAAAGGTGGTTGCTGAAATCAATGAAGTACTGATTGACCATAAAATATAAGATAGAACACTCTCAGGCAGTGTCTACATACTTTGCTAAGCATTTTCCGAACAACACTATTTCCATTTGGAATACGTTACCATTGAAATTACGCAGTATAGCAATCGAATGTAGATCACTCAACTGTCAAGCAGCGTGTGTCCACTTTAATAGACAGATTAAAAAGTTTTATATTGGAAACCAGGGTAATAAATCCTAATCTGGCTTTATCGCTATCTCGAAGTTTTCGGCTTAATCAACGAACTAGCTTTTAATGAAAGATTTATGCTGGTAATAAACTTATCTAATTTAAGGTTTTAAATTATTCCCTTGGAATGCAACAACAACAACAACAATAATAATAATAATAATAATAATAATTTAAAACTTTAAAGACTATACTTTTTTATATTAAGTTAAAAAAAATGAAAGGAAAATATTTCCATTCCTTATAGATGCTATTTGATTTATTTATCTGCTTTCCTTTTCTTTATTATCAGCCTTAATACTCGAGACAATCGCATTGACGCCACTAACAATTGGTGGGGTAACAATTATAGTACTGCCATAGCAGGGCGTATAAGAGATAAGAATGATTTTGATGAACTACTAGAAGTTGTTTTTGAACCTTTTTATGTTAACAATTTGACATTGGTTGATGGTAAATATTTGAATTTTAAATGTTATAAATTAATGAGCCATTTAAAAAATTATAAATTACAAATTAATGTAACTAATATATAACTGATACTTTTTTATAGGGAAATGCTCTCCTGGTTGGAGAGGTATTGGATCAACTTGCTATCTTTATGTAGGTGGAGTTATGACAGTAGAAGAAGGAAAATTATATTGCACTGTAAGGATTTCACCATTGATTTGATATACTGTTTATTCTTTAGTCTTACAATTCAGCTTTAAAAAATTCCCAGAATGCTGAATTGGCATTTCTTTTACAAATAAAAATTTCCAGTAAAAAGAAAATACCTTTGCTTCAAGGTAGTTCCTTTCAGCCGCTACATACTTTTTTCCAATATTCAAAAACTTTTTGAACATTCCTGAAAGCTCTTTGCACCTCTTCAGCTGTTTTGTTACTACATAAGACTGTTGATTATTGGCATTAAGAAAATTTTACACAATTTTTAAACTTGCAATTTTTTTTTATTTCCATATCACCTTATGATTTCCCCAGCAATTTTAATGCCTTTGAGGGAATTGAAGATTGAAGGAAAGAAAAAAAAGTGGAGATTTTGAATTGTGACATTCCCATACTTAAATCACACAAAGAAATAATCATGCTGATGTTACAGCTGGGAAGAAACCAAAAATCTTGTCAATGATTTTGTAATATCATGGAAGATACTATTTATGATGCTATAATTTCTCTGTCATGATTATTATTCAAAACAGTAAATGCTGATTCTGGGAATTTTATAGGCTAGCACATAATTTTTTTTTTTTTAACCCCCCCCCCCCCTTCCCAATAGTGATAAGGATCATGGAAGTATTACGGCAGTAACTTATTTTAAGCTGAAGAGAAAATACCTGTATTTGGGTTGTTGATATCCATTAATATATGCTATATAAAATTGTCCTCTGCAGGCTTCTGTTATACTGATCAGTTTATTTCACAAATTATTGTTTTGCTGGTTGATGCTGGATACACCTGAAATGGTGAATCAAAAGTACCTAGCGCTGTTCTGTGAGTCAAAATGAACAGAAAGTTCTTCATGCAAAATGTCGAAATCCCAATTCTTATACTCTAAATACCTCGCGAAGTTTGTTAAAACTAAATTTCATACTTTGAGAAATTTTGCCGCATTTCATCACCATTCCGAAGAAAATCAATCTTTCCTTATGTCATCGAAAGTTTCCATCATCACCTTTGCAGAAAATAAATGCGCCGTATTCCTTCACAAAATGCTCTTCATGTTGGGTGATTAATACCTAGGTAGCAGTGATTGCATTCACTGAATGTGGAACAGGTATTGCAGATTATTATGCAGACTCCTCCATACCATTGGCTGAGGAACACCTAACCCACAAGCTACTGTGTGAGTACTTGTCGAAGGCTCCTGGGCAACATTGTCAAAAACTTGGGTATCCACAATCACTTGAAGGAGGATGAACAGTTCCAAATTTCCTCAGATTATGATCAAGTCGTAGAAAAACACCATACTCTGGATGGTGGTGATGTGGCAAACGCTGTTGATATTGTTGAGCTGCTGCAGAGCATTGCCGTTACATGCTCCAAAAATTAGGTGCATCTCACTGTATTCTGCATTTGTGTAAGACATTGCACGATTAAAAAAATGAGTTCCCACTACGCTCAGCTGCAACATCTTGCCTAACAAGTGGTAATCAAATATTTACCTCCAGTGCCTTTTTTTAAATACCCCAATTAGCGCTTTTTAATTCGGGGCGAGGGGGTTCAAAACTTTAATTAAACACTTAATTAAAGTTTTGAAACACTTGTTTATAAAGCAGTGGTGGGATGTTTTCTTCTCTTGTCACTTCCTTGCTCCCTCATTCATAATGGACTTGGCCTGCTCATTTCTTGGGATGATGATGAAACTTCGCGAGGTTTTAACAAACATTGCGGGGTGTTTAGGGATATAAGATTTGAGATTTTGACATTTTGCATTAGGTTCAATTTGACCCACAGAAAACGCTAAGTATTTTTGATTTTCCATTTTAGAATCACCTTGTACATAAATTTTTATTATACATTTGGTGATTCAAAGTTTGTGGAGTCTCTTTATAAGTGCTAGAGTTGCCCTAATACCCTTGTGCTATGCTTATGTGTTTGCTAATCAGAGCTCTTCTATTATGAGAGGTGTAGTTATAAAGTGGGTTCTCAGTGTATAATATATTTCATTAAGATTGATTATTATAATATGCCCTGTCTTCAGGTTCAACGTGTAATGAATCCATGATTACATATCAATCTTGGAAATATTGAAGCCTCTAAAGATTATACGAGGGTAGCCCAGAAAGTAATGCACCACAATTTTTTTCTTCAACAATTATTTATTGAACACAAAAAAATGATGTTTCTTCTACACTCCCTACTTTTCCACATAATCTCTGCCCCATTTTATGGCCTTCCTCCAGCGAGACACAAGGGCGTGTATGCCTTGTCAGCACCAATCCTTGTTCTGTTTACGCAGCCATGTCTTCACTGTGCGAATCACCTCTTCGTCTTCCACAAACGGCATTCTTCAATGGCCCAAACAAGTGAAAGTCTGAGGGCATTAGGTCAAGGCTGTAGGGTGGAAGGGGTAAAACTGTCCAACCCTGTTTCATGATGTGTTTCGACGTCCTCAAACCTGTGTGAGGGCAAGCATTATCGTGTTGAAGCAAACAATCTGCTAGATTGTTATGATGTCCAAGTCGTTGGAAGTGCTTCTTGAGTTTGATTAACGTGCTCACATATGCCTTGTAATGGTTTCGCATTCGTACCATTGTTGGGGACGGAAAAAAAAATTGTGGTGCATTACTTTCTGGGCTACCCTCGTAGTTAAAGTGAATAAAAAAATACCGGTATTTAAATAGACTGAAGTCACAGAAGTGATGAATATAATAATGTTTTCCTTTTTTTGCATTTTTCTTTTTAGTCTATTGGTGCATCTATGCCATATTTGAAAGAATCAAACGAAGATGGTATTAAGAATTTTGTTGCTGAAAATCAATTGAATGGCTTTTTTGATTACGCTTGGATTCTTTCTCTTGATTATCTGCCTGGAGAGTGTGTTGCAGTTTCAAAAAGTGCAGTCTATAAAATTCCATGTGAAGAACGCCTACCTTTCTTATGTGAAAGAAGTAAGGAGAAATTTTTTTATTATTACAGGGCTGTCCAGAAAGTAGTATCTGCAGCATTAGTGGGTTGAATAGCCACCATTCAAGGTCAGCTAGTCTCAGTTTTCTGTCTACTCAGTATGTGGAGAGTTTTGTTGTACTATCAATTCTTTTCTTGACTTAACGAGAAAACAGCCCTTAGTGATTCACAACTTCCTTAGTGATTCGCTATCTTGGTTCCATACAGCCGTTGCTAGGAAGAGTTTAAATCATTTTCTCCTTTTGAAATTAATTTTGGGTCATCATAAAAAAAGTAGCAATAAAATATAGTTTTATTGCAGACTTTCTGATCACTTATGTAGCCAAAATAGTGTCAGAATCAGCATATGTAATGCATAGCAACAACGTGTGGAACCAAGATGGCGCGTTGCCAAGGGGTGGAGCTAACTGCTACGAAGTCCATTGATCTCAGCATTCCGAAGTAGACTTTGTAATTGTGTTTTGATTTTTTTTTTTTTGTGTGTTTTCCAAATTTTTCAAATCATCTCTTATTTAACTTTTGGTGAGAAATGTATTTCTCGAGAGAATCGTAAAACCTGATTTTTTGGAATTATAGCGCCATCTGTAATGAATTGAAAAAAAAAGTTTCAGATAAAAGTTTCATATTTTTTCCCCATAGCATCAAATCATTAACATAAAATAGAGGTTCCTATTTAAAATTTCAAAGTTGCTCCCTCCCCCATCCTCAGGTGGGGGGGGGGGGGCAAGTTTGATATCACTGGATAGCTTTTTGAAAAATATTTAATACGTGTTTTTTGTTTTTTCGATCTGATGTGTATTTCTCAAGATAGTCCACTGTCCCGATCTTTTTGTAACCCCCAATATAAATCAGTTTCTAAACACAAGAAATGCGCGACCATGTTATATTCACCATCAAATCGCAGAGGTTTACAAAGCCAATTTTATGAATCAATTATCTGTTTGTGGCATCGGGCTCCTCCATGACAATGCCAGACTTAATGATGCTCAGAAAACACAATAACATTTTCAATAATTAAGTTAGAAAATTTTGACCATACACCCTATAGCCTAGACCAGTGTTTTTCAAAGTGAGGGTTGTGAAAATTCATGAAACATATAAAATATGAAGTCATGGTTTGGGGCTCTTTTCGAATTTAAATGTGAAAGGGGTTGCAAGACAAAAAGTTAAAGAAACATTGGACTAGACCTTTTAACAAAAATAAAGAATTTTTAGGAGGAACAAGTGTTCACGGTGATGAAAGCCCAAAAGAAGGGGTCACTATTTTTCTCAATGACAGCTGGAAATATACAGTAAAGATTCAAAAACTCGTTATAAGACAAGTGTTTGAATATACATGGTGACCTTGTAGAAAAATAAGGTATGTTGTTGTTACAAAACCTTTGCTGCTTGTTAATTGTAAAACGGGTACTGCTTTCTGGGTGCCTCTCTTGATTTTAAACAAATAATTGATCATACAGTGGAATCTTGATTTTTTGTTCCCCCGCTTCAAACATAATTTTTTTTTTTGATCCCGTTGACAAAGGAGAAGTCTTAATCGTTTTTTTCCCATAGGAATTTTCCTATGGCAAATAGGTGTGAATCATACTTTCTGGTTAAACCAGTGATTGCCACATGAGTTAAGATGACTTTTGCTGATAAAGCAAGAAGTTGAAGTATTCTATGATACAAAACAGAGCAAGAAAATTATTGAGAATAGCAAATTCAACTTTGCAGACAATTTTAAGCCATGTCTATAGTCGAAAATGCTATTTGTGAAATTCTAACTCAAATAAGAAACAAATTAAAAATCACAGATTTCAGTGTCCTTAAGAATGATAATTTTTATCATTTAATATACGAGGGTTGGGGCATAAGTCATGGCAACTATTTTTTTTTTTCTCAGAGCTAAGAGATGGTATCATAAAATGTCATATGTCTCAAGGAAGTTGTGACTGGTAGTATGTTTCCACGACCATTAGATGGCTCTGTGAGTTCTTAGTCAACCGCCGTGCAAGATGGATGTACCCCGAGTTGAACAACGCTCGTATATCAAAATAGCCATTCTCTATTTTGATTTCTGTTACTTATTCTGGAAAATGAAATCTGTAATTATGTTTCAGAATAAATTTTCCAGAAGCATGAAACGTATGAAACATAATATTACAGGCTTCATGATTCCAGAACATGAAACCTATAATGTTATGTCAACTACCTTAATAAACATGAGAAGCAAAGTGTTGGCGTGTTATTAAATGTCTGTACATTTCGTTCATTCCTTGTCCTTTCATCTGTATATTTCACATTTTCCACCCATGCTTGAATTCTCATAAAAAAAAAAAATAGTTGCCATGACTTATGCCTCAACCCTCGTAGATTTTTAAAAAATGTTTCTGTTCCCTTTTTGACATTTTAGATGTTTATTTTACACTCTTTATTCACATTTGCTTAAAATATTGATTTTCCCCTTGAACTTGATTTTACATTTTCTCGCATCGTACATTTGTTGCTTCTGGACCGATAAAAAACGGGGTTCCACTGTAAATTATAAAGATAAAATTGTTACAGTTTATTTTTTAAAATTTATATTTTCTTAGATCCTGATGTATTTCTTGAATTTGTTGCGGATACTATTATTTTAGCAAGTTTAATCAGTGCTGCAGCTGCTCTTCTTTTGGTTGTTACTTGCATTGCATTTTGGGTTTGCAAATCACGTAAACGTAACAAAGAACGTTTAGAACGACAAAATTCCATAAGATTTTCAAAAAGATCTGTGCGCTCATTGTCATCTGGAACCCTATTATCGGAAAACGGCTCATCGAAACGTGTAGATCAACCTAAACCAATAAAAATGGTAGAAGTGCCTTTTAAAGGAAGTTTTGATTCCATCGATAAATCTCCTTCTCGCTTCGATTCCTCTTCATATTTTAATTCTTCAATCGAAGATAATCAAAGTTATGAAATTTGTGAAGCAACCAATCATAAAATCGTGTATTCAGATTTTGATGACAAATATGATACTGAATCCCATCCAGAAAACAGCACTGGACAATCCAACATCATCCATCCATCCTTTCATTATGGATATGACAACAAGGGCTTCCTTGAAAATACATTTGCAAAAGATGATACACAACCATGGTGCTCAAGCAGTGGTACAGAATCCACTATTGACATGAAGCGATATCTAGAAACTTCTTTAGACACTAATGGTCGAGATGAAACATATACATCAAGGTCTACACCATCTACTTTTTCTCAGGATTTACCAGTTCGGAGACAGTTATTAGAGACTGATATATAATTGTTGCTGCCATATTTTAAAATGTTTTATAACTGGTAAAAATAATTTTAAAAATTCATTAATTTGTCATTGTTTCATTAATATTGTTATTATCATCAATAATAATAATATTAATAATATTGTAATATGAATCATATCAATCCATTTTTCTTTTCATTCAATTAGCCACAATGTTTCCACTTCTATGATTGTTAAATAATGTCATTGATTAGTGTTGCATTTAAAGAAAAACAACTTGTAACTGATATTATCTAAGAATCAAAGTGTTAAAGTTCATTTTATTGATTTTTTAATGATTCTTATCCTATACTACTGCTTAATGCTGAATCTACTTCTGCTGGTCACAGTTTTGGACGACATTAGTTTTAGAAAAGTTTGAAAATTGATCTAGCACAAAAATTTGATACTGTTTAAAAAAAGTGCAGAAACCCCATCTTTAAATCAGTAGGCTTTGCATAACACAGGAGCACAAGGAGGATTTTTCTTTGGATGAACTAAAAGCTGTTATTTTCGAGCGATTATGGTAAGATTTTTTATGGGTGGGAGGGGGATAAACTTTCTTAGCTTCTTTCTCTCTGGCTGTGCCCCTGATATCCATAATTGGATAAACTGAGACTGAAAAATTCTTTATTTTATAAGAAAATTATTTTTACAAGAATAACAGGAATGGATTTGGGCCTTATGTTTTGTATCATTCCTTGACAAGATTGTCTATTGCTCAAAGTATATTGTAATTCTCTTTAAATAAACAAATGCACTTTTTCAATCCCTTCTGTTATAACTATCTAGGTTTTTTCCAACCTTTGTCCATTTAACTAAACAGTTGTTCTCTGAAATGCATGTCTTCCATAAGTGATGGATACCTGCTACAAAAACCTGTTCCTAAAGTTACAAAAATCTTTATAGAAGAGTGCCCAGAGGAAAAATCACAAAGAGCTCATTTCATAATTTTTTTTCCTTTTTTTAAGGTGGATTGATTGCACACCTTGCTGATATTTGACAAAAATGTTGATACAGTATTTACTGAAAACCATGTTACTTAACGACTATGAAATTTATTGATTTATTGTTGTTATTATTATTATTTTTTAATATTTTATTTTTGGTAAATTTTGTTCAAGATTTTAAGACAATCTTCTGTGTTTAGCTAGATTGAATAATAATTGGTTAAATTGACCTGGCAGGATCATTAACGTGGATTTATATATAAGTAACTGAAGCTATTTTAAATAGTGTTTCTAGGTATGCCTTTAGCTAGGAATTTTCCATTTTAAATTTTATTGACTGTGTAATTTGTAAGTTAATTTAAAGTCTGACATTTTAATTATCTATAAACCATTTTATTCCATTTATTTAATTTTAATTCTATTGGTATCTATGCTAGAGGATAAGATGTGAATAATTGCAAAATACCTGTGCTATATTTAATCAGAGACTCCATACAAGGATTTAGGATATCTTTATTAAAGGGGAACTCCAGTCCTAATTAAAGTGTGATTGGATATCTTTAAATTATGTTGCTAATTCACAATACAGTGAAATTTTCTTCCATATATTAGGTAGTAATTAATAAAAAACACCAAAATTGTTCACAGAGGTAATTTGTAATAACCTTCATACATGTGCGACAGGATACATAGGAAAGAAGCAGCACTATATTCAGACGGGAATCCATTGGAATGCATGCAGGGCGATAACGCCATTACTGATTGTCCGATAAATGTACGATGAAATTTAATGTGTATTTTTGTCGCTGTTGATGTTTTATTCATCAGTGGGAGGGATATTAGACTGGTGTTCAAACATGTTTGGCTGTATCAAACTTTTTTCCTCCATTGCTTAAATTTTTATACAGTTTTTCACCAGCACAGCTGCAATAGGGAAAACACATGCTGATGATCAGGCCCCTTAGTGATTCCCATTAAACGCGTCATCAAGTTGCATCACCGCATTTAATTCTCTCCATGTGTGCATCAATGAATGCCTACAATTTAAAATTTTTAGAGCTTTTTATCCATCTATTATCAAACAAACTATACTCTTCAAATACCCTTTAAGATTGCTAAATTTTATACAATTTATACTTCGCTGGACTTCCCCTTTAATAACAATCCCCTAAAATAAATATTTGCACCTAAAGGTTGATTTGTTATTAGCGTGCTTAAAAGGTCAAATCAATAACTGTACATGCTACAAAGATATTTTGAGCCATCTGATCAAGAAAATGAATCTAAATTTCCTTAAAACTATTTGAACTCAGCCTTGTTTTCAGTCTCACATTTTTGAGTGGATTATGTGAGCAGAATAGTTTTATGGATTCACAAATAAATTTTTTTGACAATATACATGTCTGCCAGATTTAACTTTCTTCAATTATTTTTATTTCCACAATTTAGGGTGACCCAAATAAATGTATGCACACTTTACTGGATGTTATCTATAACTTTTTCCTCAACAGCAAAATAGAAAGCTTACATCCCGAGAATATTAGATGCATTGAATGAAGAAGAAGGTCTTTTCAGTAAATATACAAGTGAAGAAAACCACACTGGCACCTGGAATGTAGGGGATTAGTTTTTCCTTTCGCTGAAGTATGCATACATTTTTATGGGCCACCATGTATGAATTTTATCTTCAGAACGAGTTATTGTAAATTTGCCTTGATGATTTTATAACTACAATTTTAATGGTAACTTGAAACTATGGGCTGTGTAATTCTTTCCAGAAGTTTTTTTAGAGGTGAACAAAAATGAATACTGTGCAATGTTATAAATTTTTGTTTCAAAATAATGTTCTTTGTTTGTCCTTTCAGCTCTGCCTTAAGTCAATTATTTTCCCTTATGAGTCCAGAAATTTTCCTTACAAAGTTTTATACAACATTTTTTATGTTTACAATTCATTTTATAAAATTCTTCTCTTGCTATAGGCCCATCACAATTAGTTATTCTGCTTTCAGTTTCATGTCGTGTATTTTTGCCCCTAACATCGAGGAGCTCAGCTACTTGTTAAAAGTGATTGTTTCCGTTATTTTTCTTTTTTTAATAAATTCATTCCATGAAGTCATTTATTTTGTAAAAGTTTGGTAATGTAATCCATTATGTTAATGGAATTTGGTTATTCATTCTGAAAAAAATTTATTTGTATACATACATTTTTATTTTGGACTAGGTTTGTCATATTTATGTAGTGATTTTATTAGGCAGCCAGTCATTTGATGTAAATGCCCCACTCTCCCTTTAGTATTGCTTTAATATACAAGTGACAATTATTTCCTAATGAAAAAGGATGTTTTAGGTGGGGGGTGGGGGACATAAATCATAAAATGACTTAATGCAATATTCACACAAGGTAATTTGTTCCGTCCATTACAATTGTCAATGATAAAAATATATTAAATTTAATAAATTCCTCCCCATCTGAGTGTAAATAGAACAAAAAAAGTACGGTACAGGTATATAATGTAAAGATATGCATTTCTTTAAACATATTATAGTTGATTATTTTATCAGATTTTCAATGACAAGTGATTCAGATCAATATATAAACACATTCATACGTATTATTTTACAATTTCAACCAAAGATTTTTAACCCTTGATTTAAAATGTACAGTTTTTCAATGATATTTTGATAAAATATTTTTTTTTTTTTTTAAATTTTTTTCTTCAAAGTTTGATGTTTGGAAAATTTCAAAGAGCAGCTTAATTTTTTTATATCATTTGTAATTTATATAAATATGGAGAAATTTTACATTTGTAATAACTTAATCTTTAGACTTTAGTTTATAAGACTTTATGAAAGTGTAATTTTTATATTATTGTACAAAAATTTTAATGTATTTTTTTTGTAAAAGTGTAAATATAATTCTGAATTTATAAATTTTAATTTGTGGTCTTTTTTTCTTATTTATACAAATATTTAATATTTATGACTAAAGTTGTTTGTTGATAGGAGCCAGGAATGTTGAGTCACTTGAAACATGGAACTGTTGTCAGGCAGTGAAGAACAGTGGAGATGGGGCTGAAGTAAATTTATAAATTTATATATATTTTTTCCAAATAAAGTTATAGCAAGAACAGATGAAGATAGGCTATCTTGTTCATTAGCATCTGTTCTTGGTTATGCCTTTAGCATCTATTCCCTAAAATAATCTGAAAGTATACAATATTTAACCTCCAATGTTTAAAAAAGTTAGATTTCTGGAGCTGTATAATTTAGGGTGATATCGCGGTAGGAGGTTTAAAGTTGAGATAAGGAAGGAAGGTTTCTTCCTCAAATATCCACAGTTGAGGACAGAGGTGTCCTCATCAGTAATATATTTTCGCAAATATACCCTGTATGTTATACACTTTATATATCCGGTGGGGAGAGGGGTTTGGATATACAAGGTGTGAGGTTTACTACTTTTTTTTTTTTTTAATATAGAAACTTGAATGACACGCGATTAAGCACTTTCGAATTATTTGCTCTTGAAACGTATCAAAAAGTGACTGCAACAACTGTAGTATTAAAAAAAAAATATTTTTTAGGACGAATTTATTACATAATTAGCATCATCATGCAAAGATTAATAAATATAGTTAATTATTTCAAGCACCAAAGTCTATTTAAATTCATAAAAATTTTATTGGCAGTATAAAAACTTACAATTTAATTTACATCATGGAATCACATTACACAGCAAATAATTTTGAATATAAAATTTGGAATCTTGATACAACTTGGGTTCTTGCTCTTATAAGAGCTAAAGAATAACAATGGAAGAAGAGTTTATTTTGCAGGAAAAGAAAAATTGAACAGGATTAACACCGAAATTAGCAGACAATGGATCCAGCAGGCAAAATAAACAACTGATAAAAGGAAGTGACCTAGCATCTCTTTGTATATGTAAATTATGAGGGGGCAGAAGGGCTATAGTTGGTTATCAACAGAAGTCAGGAAATATGAGCCATCATAATAAAGCGAATCTAAAAGCAATTTTTATAGAAGCTGGATATTTTAATTACAATAAAATGTAAAATTACAGCTTCATGTAGTAATTATTTAAATAACAGCTTCATATTAAAGGTATTTAGGGATCAAAATATGATTTGACTTTTTCAAACCCGCTTATCTGTTAGGGTCACAGGGGCATCAGCCCTATGGAGGATCTCCAGCGATTGCGATCTTCTGGCATTAGGCATATGTCCTACAAGTGACTCTAACCCAGATTCTCCAAGTAGTCTAGCCACCTGGTTCTAGGCTGACCCCTTGTTCTCTTACCCACCGGCTTGGAAAATAACAACTGCCTAGGAAGACCAGTTTGCGCTAATCATATCTGTGGCCATACCTTAAAATAGTGGCTCAACACTTAAAGACGCCTTTATTGTGGTGCTGTGCACTCTATCTAGTAGGGTAACACTGCCACACCTTTTAGAAATCTCATTTGGCTGTTTGCGCCCATGATTGTACTCATTCGGTCTTTACCCAAGACTCATGGTCATAGGTGAGAATGGGGACAAAGATAGATTTGAAAACTGAGAGTTTGGCTTTGTTTCCCAGCTCACATTTCGTTACCATGGATAGCCACAGTTCATATCCGACACATTTGCTGCATTGATCCGAGCATCCAATTCTTTATCCTGCCGCCCATCACTCGTAAATGCAATACCGAGATACTTGAACTTCTTCAACTGTCTCAATGGGGCTCCCCTAACATGGAGAGTGTACTGAGCCAGCTTTCATGAAAGGACCAGAACCTCAGCTTTAGCCACACTGATCTTCATCCCATGCTCTTCACATTTGGTTTCAAAGATATTGTAACATTTATTATCTTTCATGACACCCTGCTCAGTACGAATTGTGTATTGCACTGAGGAATAAAATAATTTTTTAACATTTAAAAATACTGTATTTTTTATAAAGACAAAGTTTCCTTTATAAAGTTTTTTGTATTAAATGTACAATAACATAATAACGAATTGTTGGCAAAAACAATATAAAGGCAAGTAAACATCTTCACGCAAATAGTAGAAAAAATTTAAAAGCTTTAATATTAAGCTTTAAAGATAAAGGTTCATAAGTTCTTAAAGTAATGTTAATTCCCACAGTAATGCATTGATGATGTAAGATCACTTTTAATATAAAGCTTTAAATTATGATAAAGAAAAAAAAAAAGTCTCCAGCAGTTGAAAATGGAAATACATTGGTCGTCGCTTAATATGGCCACCTCGGGACCATGCTTAAATGGCCACTTTAACTGGTGGCTGTTTTAAGTAAGGTTACCAAATACTTATATTTTTATCCAATAAGTTGATCATGTGTTTGTACCTACTTATAATTGTGTTGTAAATGCATGAAAGCAGGTATTTCAACGGAAGATATTTAATTTTTTCTTCCTTCCACTGGTTTGCACTATGCAGGTCTGTCCATTCCGTTTTTTCCAGGGATGAAACTAGCCTTCAGTCGCCTTAAAGCCCGTGTGCCCTAATGTCTTTGCAATTTCATCAGCCTTTTCACATAAGACAGGACCGTTCACTGGAGCATTTCTGCTTCTAAAATATGGAAGCCAACTTAAAAGACCTTCTTCAACTCGAGCATCTTTTCCATTTCGCTTACGCTTCCTGCTTCTCCCTTGACTTGCAGCTTTCTCTCTAAATTCTTCTTTTTTTACCATACTTCCTACCAGTGCTCACGAAATTTGCAAACGTTCAGCAACTTTACGTTGTCTACACTCCATTGAATGAAACCGGTTCAAAAAGTCAACTTTTCCACTTGCTGAAAATCACATCTTTTTTTCTTCTGAGCCATTTCTCTTCACCTAACCTAACCTGACCTGACCAGTGTATCAAACTCAAATTTCAAGAAACAATCTCGCTTAATAAACGTTCTAAAGGAAACAATTTCTTGTGCTTAGAGGGAAATGTAAAGTGGATATTATAAGCTGCGTGTTCATTTATCCTGAATAAGATGAGATGAAAAGTAGAATTCATGAACTACCTCTGAAGAAAGGTGGCCATATTAAGTGGAGTGTGGCCACATAAAGCGAAAATTTGTTACATAGGAAAAAGTTTGAAAATTCCATATCAAGCTGGAGTGGCCATTATTAAAGGTGGCTACATTAAGCGGCGACCACTGTATCATAAATACCAACATGAAATACCCACACAACGGTCAGGAATTTTAAGCATAGAAATAACAAAAAAGCATTTACATTGTTTGTACATTACTTTAAGATTTATGAAGCTTTAAATTCTTTCTATTATTTGCATGAAGATGTTTCCTTTATATTATTTTTATCAACAAAGTGGAAATTTTTCCTTTATAAAAAATACAATATTTTTAATGTTAAAAAATAATTTTATTTATCAATGCAGTGCACAATATTCATTTATAATAAATGTTTCAATATCTTTGATCCCTAAATGTGAGGGTTATTCGTAAAGTAAGGTCCGTTTTGCAATAAAAACAAAACTACAGGGTGATTACAAAAGAACTCCACACTTTTAAAAATTTATTACATCAAAGCTATTCAGAATATAGACACACCACATACGAATTCTTAAAGAAAAACTCTTGAAGTTTACTGTGACACAGTTAAAGATATTCAATATACCCCTCTGTAGTCGAATTCATCCCAAACCCGCATTAACATGTCTCCATCAATCCCACGTATCGCTACCGTAATGCGTTCTTTCAGCTTGTCTAGGTCTTGGAGAAGGGGTAGGGTGAAGACCTTGTCCTTTACACACCCCCATAAAAAGAAATCACAAGGTGTGAGGTCGGGGCTCCGCGGTGGTCACTTTGCAAGTACCAGGTTATTGTTTGCTCGATCAATCCACCGCTGTGATTTCTTTTTATGGGGGTGTGTAAAGGACAAGGTCTTTACCCCTTCCTACCCCTTCCCCGTGACCTAGACGAGCTGAAAGAACGCATTACGGTAGCGATACGTGGGATTGATGGAGATATGTTAATGCGGGTTTGGGACGAATTCGACCACAGAGGGGCATATTGAATATCTTTAACTGTGTCACAATAAACTTCAAGAGTTTTTCTTTAAGAATCCGTATGTGGTGTGTCTATATTCTGAATAGCTTTGATGTAATAAATTTTTAAAAGTGTGAAGTTCTTTTGTAATCACCCTGTACTATAGATATATTTTCAAAATTTTTTCTTTACCGGATTCTGTGTACCTTTAACTATTTTTCCCCATAGTTTTCAAGTTTATTTAAGCATTTGTCATAGTGCTCCTTCAATAAGCTGTACAAAGCAATTACTCTTAAATATTTTACATAAGATTGCTTGGACAACATCTAAATAATTCTATAGCAAGCAATTGTCAGTATTTAGAGTAAATTTTTCTTATCTACCCCCTCTTCCTTAACAACTCCCGCATATTGATACAAGGATCTCACACTGTACCGTAGCCACCGACTGTACTTATCCTTTATGGCAAGGTTAACCTATCCCAAACCATAGAAGCTTGTTACATAAGTTTTTGAGCTCCTGTCTACTTTAAAAACTGCCACCATTGCTATTGAAAAAATATGTCTAAATATTTTAAAATTAAAAAGTTGAATAGTGACTTCAAAATAGTTAGACATGTTCTTTCACTGAAGACTGTAACAGTCAAAACAATTGTTTTAATATTCTATTACTGTTTGAATGTGCCAATAAAACTTCACATTACAGGTACCAGGATTCTATATTCCTTTTTAATAATCAGTTAGTAATGTATTAATTAAATCAATAATAAAGGAAAAACTAGTATATTATATGATTTCACTTTATTTATTAAATAAAAATTACAAATAACTGTTCATTAGTTTCAAGAGAATGAATTATGAACTCGATAATAAATGAATATACAGTATATACAATTATAATTGCAATGGAATAAAAACATTGTGAGATAATATACACAGAATATTTCCTGGAATAAATAAATTATGAGATATATATCTTAAAAACTTAAGTCATTTTCTGCTTTGTAAAAAACTTCTAAGAGAAAAATACTTTTTGTTTCTTAATGGTTTTATCTTTAACATTAACTTCTAAATTTTGATCATGTTTACATGCACAGATTGCTTTATTAGAACCTAAATAAAGAAATGTTGAAATTAATAATGGATGCAGAAAAAAAAGGGGGGATGCTACACAAGAACCCTGGAATAAAATAAAAATTGAACAAAGGTGGTAAGACCCTGAAATTAACAGAGATGATATGAAAGTTTAGGTTAAGTTAGTTTAGAAAATGCTTAATTTATGGTATATCTATACATTTGTAACAAACGTCAGGGGGTGATTTCTGGATCAAAACAGAAAAGAATGTCCCATCTGTAACGGTCCAAAGACAGACCCTTCGAATTTAGTGACTTGCTGGGAAATATACCATAAGATGGCGGCGCCCTTATAGGAGTTCTCCAAGCTGGAGCAGCAAAGTGTCACAGATGTTGAGTGAAGCAGTGCTTTTGCTCCAAAGACAGTGCGAAACCACAAATTGCTAGTGTCAGATTGTCGAGAACCTACTGTTTGAGTGCTTAAGCAGTGTTCGCCTTGCATGTAACTGGAAGACTAATTTATATCATTTAGTATACTACATGATAAAAGGAGACCCCTCTATACAATCTGTAGTTCATTATATTCATTGCTACACCTTGTGTGATATGCACTGTTACTGTACAATGTCCAGTTTAATGTAGCCTTCAATGGTCTTTATTATAGGGAGGAAAAAATGTTATGTGTAATAAGAAAAAAAAGAAGAAAAAATTTTATCTTTGGAACTGAAGTAACCATGATTGAACAGGAGAGACAGTTAGACCTGATGGCCCAGGCTCTGTAATGGAGATATAGCAGTGTTGTAATATTACAATCCTGGAGCAAAAGTGTACTAATGAGCACCTTAATATTTGAAGCAATGATTAGCACAATGATCATATAGTTAATTTTATTTGCATCTTTGCAAAAAATCACGTTACTTATGCTAAAGTTGGATTTCTAGGAACGTTATGTTCCATATGTGAAGTTCTGCCGAGAGATTAGTCCCTCCCATAAGAAACGATTTACCTCGGAAATGCCAAGTATTTTCATCTAATATCGCTGATGTGCCCATAAAGTTGCTCAGATGGGTGATTGCTATTGAAGTTTACTTGCATTTCTTTTTCATTCAAGCTAGAATCCCAAGCAGATGGCTTAAAGTGCGGAAAAGTGGACATTAGCCATGGTAGCCAAGTAGTCTGTAGATGATGATTTCTTATCGATTAACGAATTCGCTGACCAAAATCCCGTGATACCAATTTATAAGATGAAGATCCGCAAGTATGATAAGTTTAAGTATTTCTTAAGTATTTATGATAAGTTTAATAAATGTAGTGCTTAAGTCCCCTGCCTACTTTCTAACATTTGCTCCTTCCTTTATTATTAACATATGTCCTAAAATGCATTGTTACTGAGTTTTAATGCATGGACATGTACACAGATTCACTTGTTTTAATTCATATCATCATAATGATCACCTGATTGGCCCATACATGGGCTATCCCGATGACTGAATGGACCTTATTGAGGGACACGCTGCCTGTTCATTAGTTCTCACTTTGTTGCTTTCCCCTCTCTTGAAACAATGCTGTGTCTTTCTTGAGCGGATTGTTGGGTTGTCGATTGTGGACCAGGGATTTTGTTGTGGCGTTGTTGTTGCCAAGTTGCTATAGGGAGAGAACATATTTTCTCTTCTGCGACCGAAGTTATTTTTTTCTTTGATGTATGTTGTCCAAAACATTAAGAAGGACCAAGCCGTTTACTGGAATCAATGTGGAGTTTAAGGACTGAGCTTAAGTCTGAGTATGTAGACTGCTGGGGTTCACCGCACAAGAGTTTTAGCGGTGAAATTTTATCTTGGGACGATTTTTTTCCGTGCCTAGGTTGAGCAGAAGAGGATTCCTGCATGTCGCGCTCATGAGCTAAAGAGATGGCCATGAGTAAATCAAATGTTTTCCAAGCTATACTCAACAAGCATTGAACAGTTTTTGTACCTAAAAGATTAGTTTTGTGATGTTGTACTGTAAGGAATGTACATTTTTATGATATGCTAGAGCATACCAATTCTCATAAGAAAACCCCCCAGACTGAATCTTTGTCAGAGTTAAATGTGTGGGAGTGTTGTCTGCATTAGAAAGTGAATAGCTTCCCTGCAATGCACTCAATCTGCACAATTGCTCCAAGATGGGAGCCCGACAATTGGGTGGATGACAATTCGGTGGACGACATTTGGGTGAACGACAATTCGGTGGACGCGACAATTGGGTGAACGTCAATTCGGTGGACGCGACAATTCGGTGAACGACGATTCGGTGGACGACGATTCGGTGAACGACGATTCGGTGGACGACGATTCGGTGAACGACGATTCGGTGGACGTCAATTGGGTGGACGCGACAATTGGGTGAACGTCAATTGGGTGGACGCGACAATTGGGTGGACGCGACAATTGGGTGGACGCGACAATTGGGAGGACGTCAATTGGGAGGACGTCAATTGGGTGGACGTCAATTGGGTGGACGTCAATTGGGTGGACGCGACAATTGGGTGGACGT
>JAHWFO010012650.1:1738360-1770221 GCA_023313115.1 Rhysida immarginata
TTATTATTATTATTATTATTATTATTATTATTATTATTATTATTATTATTTTTTTTTTTTACTTTAGGAACATTATAAAAACAAATTGTTTACTTGCTACACCATTCTCAATACAGGTATATTAGATGAGCTCTGGTGATCGCATTATCACTACTCTGACAACCCCACATCAACATGGGGTTGATGTGGTCCAACGACACTACTGCATATGGACGTGTAACAAGGTGAGCATAAAGCAATCATTTGCAATGTTATGATAAATCTTTGAAAATTATTTGCAAAATACAATTTCTTATGAAACCTGATGAATCATTGGTAATACAGTAGCTCTGTATTTTATAATATCTTTCATCAAGAATATACCTGTTGCTGCCTTATTTTGATGTGCAGGATGTACACAGCACAAAGCCACTATTTACTCAAGGAATGGACATTATAATTCTAGCCCATACAAAATGTTGTAAAGTTTAGCTCACTATTTTCATACAAAAATCTTTGCATGATTAGCAGTTTTGGTATCAGTAGAATATATGACTGGACAACCAATGAAACAAACTACCCAGTAGTAGGTGAAACATTTTAGCATGGAGAGCCATTTTGTATGGCATCCAATTCCAAATGTGCCTTTTGCGAACGTGCAAAGAAACTGGTCATGAAAAGGCTTAAATGTGCTTTTATGGTGTGCTTCAATTTATAACTAAAAGTATTTTTTTAAAATTAAAACAATTAAGTTCTTGATGGATTATTATAACAATTTGTACTCAATGTTTATGCATGTTTTGGATCCCCAGCAAACTCTTGGGATCTGTCTGCAAACAATGGCTCCTTCTCTAATAAATTACTCCACATCATAGCTGGCTAAGATAATACAGTGACATATATTTATCTATAACATGGTACATCCACCTGAGGAAAAATATCATCTTGTTGGTTACATTGGCAATTGCTCTTGATACTAATCGAAATGTCGATATTCTGGTCCTGCGCAGTGATGGTTGGCACACAGTCCTAATGCTGCCTTTGGTGATGTTGGTTATTTTTTAAGATTGTTGCAAAATATGTATATATTACACCCCAGGCCTCTTTGAATGGATGTTCTGTTTCTTCACTCCAGTCCAGTACAGAAATTGCTGTCTTCTGAATAGTGCTCAATGGGAACTTTTCCATATGCTAACTTGTGTTGAGCCTTAATAGTACAACAATTCTAATCAAGTTCTCCTGTCCTCCCCCCCCCCCCCCCTGTAGGCTTTCAGAATCATCGTACACAAAATATAGTGAATTTTAGTGTTTAGTCTATGGAGGGTCATTAGGGATCTATGATAACAAGTTACAGATGGCCAGATAAGGTGGAAAATCCCTTTCGCCACCACCGAGAGTGTTCAATCTGGTAGCCATGCATCCTTGCTAATGCCCTGCATCGCAGTTTCCACTGCAGGAGGCTGGAACGCAGAACACCAAGATCAATTTGTAACCTGTTGACACGCATTCCAAAGATCCTCCACCGTTTGCAGTTGTCTCTCTTCCCGAGGGCCCCTTTAAGTAGACCAAAGCCACACAAATCCATAGTTGATGCGTCCGGCAATTTGACGGGTATGTTGCTGAATGAAATGGAGTGGTCCATAGGTGACCTTCTTGCAGGCGTTCCAGGAACAGACGAGTTGACACAGCGGTGTGACTCAATGCCTTATCTGGCGCAGCCATACATTGTTTACCTTTGTACCATACAAATCAGGGATGTCATGGGTAAATATGGGGGCTAGAATGTTAAGTCTGATAGTACATGGCATTGACTTTAGGCTTTGGCTCAACTCTGTGTTAAGTTAACTTGCCGTTGTAGCTGTATCCTACCACGATCATGAAACCTTTTGAAAATGTTTCCTTACATTCACTGTACCATTTTCTGAAGTCCTTGAGACCCCTTGGGTGGTAAAAAATGGCTCGGCTCTTGTTTCATTCGCTTAAATAACATATGCCTCAAGTTGTATTTTTCATCCGCCAGGTATTGTTTATACAGTTTACGGCAGTTGGTCCGTTGCTCTTGTGTTGCAAATCACGGTTGACAATTATGTTTACTGTGTACTCAGATGTCCCTACCTTCTGTATCAATGGTCCATTGTCTTGGTGGGTTACATCTGGTTACGAGAACCCGAACTTTCCAGACAACATCAGTGGATGGTCTCGGATTGGACTGCATTTTACTCTCAGTGCTGCTTCTGGTTTTGCTAATGTTATTTAGTACACTTGATATCCCTTTCTTGGAAACTATGAAGCCTCGCTTCTTGCATGCTTTCATTATTTTGGAATAGCTGAATTTGACGTCAGAAAGGGCTGTTATATAGCATTCCCAATAGCTGTCAGTTTTCAGTGGCATGACTCAATGTTCTTAGCTCGCTGTTCAAATGCTTAACTACCTTAATACCTGACCTAACAATACCCCATGTGATAGCTCATGTGAAATGAACGTGCACACCACATTTAAATAGTCTAATTGTTACCATAGATCCCTAACAACCCTCTGTATTATATACTATCTACAATAATAGGTTTTCACTAGGTTGTCAAATGACCTCAATCGGAGTGAAAAAACATTCAAAGAGGCCTGGGAAGTATTACATACATATCCATTGCAAAGTAGAAAGCATGTAAAGGAGACCTGGCCACTAGGATCTCATGTAATAGAGAAGGGGACTCCCAATCTTTAGTGCCTAGGAGCTCTGGGAGATCTTAATGTGTTAGTGGATGTAGAAAATATTTTCATTAAGGACAGGGTATACTGCAAAGACATGTAAAATTATCTTCAGAATGGTACACTTCTCATTTCATGGTATATGTGATCCAAATTTATGATGAGAAGTAAACAGATTCTTGCCTAATTGGGTGTATTGCCAACCGATGCATTGGTGATTCAATGTGCTATGTAAATTGTTACACTATAAAAAATTAGTTAAGGCATCGTTATCCAACAATATAAGGGTTTTAGCGGCAGTAGCGAATCAAAATGTTAAGAGCAGTAGCTCGGCTCGTGACTATAATAACTAGAGGGGCACAAATTTTCAATTTGGGGCCACTGGGGCTCTGCTGGGGCCTATATTACTTTTTTTCTATATTGGCAATATTTTTTTAGTACCACATTATGAATATATAAAATATCAGGTTCTTAGGCCTTTCTGTTTAAATGTTATAGCTTCAATTGTATTTGGTGCCTCGAGGCACCTGACAGGGTCCTAGAGGCTTATATCAGCTTCCTTCTATATTGGCTATATTTTTTATTATCACATTAAAAACATAAAAACGAAATTTCAGGATTTTAGGCCTCTTTGTTCAAAAGATAAAACGGGAACCATGAAATTCATACAAGTGGCCCCTGAGTGGCCCCAGGCGACCCTAGAAGATTCGCTATGTTTTTTGCACTGTCCTCTGTATAGGGCCTACGTGTGTACAGAATTTCAAGCCTCTAGGTCAATCCTTTCAAAAGTTATGGCATATGACATACCCACATACAGAATACATACATACATCTGTACCGTCGTTAATAGGGTTTTATCATGATGCTAAAACCCTAAAACACAAAGTTTTTAGTTGAGGTTTCTGACAAATCTTCTTAATTAAACAAAGATTTTGCTATAGGGCGGGAACACCATTGGCAAATGGCGCTGTATGTATAATCCGCCCAACTGTGCATCCATTGCCTAGAAATTTTAATTTCATTTTCAGTTTCAATGGAGCCAGAATTGAATTGGCCAGAGTTTGATTCAAATTGGGCCAGGATAAATTAGAGGCTTTTCTAAATACAGGGTGAACTAAGACAGTAGGGGCAAACTTCAGGAGGTGTTTCCAGACCAGAAGGGTATGTAATCTTATATGAACATACATCCAGAAATGGTCAGTTTTTCTTAATAAACCAGTCAGTAGAGAACAAGACATTACTGTGACAGTAATTGTGTCAATGTTACAAAAGATGCAGTGCAAAAAATTCACACATCACATCATGGAATGCTGCACTTGTTCGAATATTCCAGCCTGTACTCGAATAGCGTCACAGGCTTTATTGACATGTTGTTCAAGTGTTTTCACATCAGGAACTGGCTCTGCATGCACAAAAGTTTTGAGTTGTCCCCACAAGTAAAGGTCAAGACAAACGGGCCTCCTTGTCCTATCCATCATCCAGGGAAGATGTTGTTGAGGTATTGACAAACATTAATCCAGAAGTGGGCTGGCGCTCCATCATCCAAAGTCACATGACCAGTAGTACTGCCCATTGGCGGGATAGTATAACAATTTGGCCACCCAGTGTACATGAATATATACAGTAGGTGTTGTTAAAAACAGGCATGGTAACTTTATGACCTTTTCATTTAAAGGTCTGCTTGATTCTTTTAGGTATCATGAATTTATGAAAGGCGATGCTACAATTCATGTTTGCTACATAAAATAAGTTTTATTTTTGATCTATGGAGAACAGGCGCTTGGAATTTAGACATTCTTTTTAATGGAATATAAAAATTACGGTGGCATTTATCCTGTTATGGAAGTGTTTGGCCATTACTCTAAATATATCACTTCTTATTAATTAAAGGTAAGCTTTTCCTGAAAGCCATTTAGTTTCTTTCAGTGTCACTATACTCTGTCCAACAGAAGTATGATAGGGGTGTCCAGCAAAATTAACAATGTCTCATGCTGCCAATTTGAAAGGGGCTTATGAGAGCATGAAGTTCATCAAATAAGAAGAGTATACATGTAATGTCTGTGAGTGAATTCAAAATGGCTATTATTCTTTTTCTTGGACCTAAGGTAGCACCTGAGCAGGGGCCTGTGGTAGATTTTCTCAGTATGATGCAAGTCAATGCAAGTCTTTGAAAATGCTGCCCCTTATGCTTATGCCGTCCCTTTACGGTGCTGCCTGATGCGGCTGATTCTCTGTATCATAACACAGTACGCCCCTGCACTGAGGATAGAGTGGGTTTTTTGTTGTCGTTGTTTTTTTGTTTTTTTTTTGCAAGGTGATGGTGTTTAATTTAAGATAATAATAACAATAATAAAATGAATACTCCAATTGTTGAAAATTGTTAAAGGAAACTTGCAGAGAACCTGATCCACTGCAAGTGGACATCATTTTAGTTAAGGAAATAAGGTGTTCCATTACTGGAATTTTTTCAATTAAACTAAATTTGCTTTTGAATTTTTTATTGTGTAAAATCATTCCTTTTTTTTTTTTTTAAAGAATAAATAAATAAAAAGCATGAAAAAAAATGCTGTATGAGGTGTGTTCAAAAAATATCGGAACTTTAGCCAAGAAAACTAAAGTTATTCACCTGTAGGATTTAAACATTAATCCCCTTCAAAGTACTCTCCTTGGGCTGCACACACTTCTCCCACCGCTCCTGCCATTGTTGGAAGCATTTTTGGAAGGCCCATTTGGGAATGGCAGACAGCTCTGCCATCATTTTCTGCATAGTGTCTTCTTGTGATTGATATCGGGTTCTTTTCAGTGGCATTTTGAGCTTGGGGAACAGCCAAAAATCGTATGGAGCCATGTCATGGGAGTAAGGAGACTAACGGACCAAAGGAGTACTGTGTTTGGCCAGGAACTTCATAATCAGATGTGATGAATGGGCAGACGCGTTGTTGTGATGGAGCGAACAAGTTCCTGTTGTCCAAAGGTCAGGTCGTTTCCGTCATACAGCATCACAAAGGTGGCGAAGGACCATCAGATAGTGCTCTTTGTTGATGGTTTGGCCTTTCGAGAAAATCAAAAACCAACAGGCATGCACTACACTCTCATTCTACAATGCCAGGCAGTAACTCACGAGCTCTGCGTATGTGACGAACTGCATGCATGCGGTGAAGATCACCTACACCTCATTGCCAGAGGAGAAAACCTGTGGTTCATTCATTTAGGCAGGAAAAATAAAGGTCTGATACTTTTTGTACACATCTCGTATAACAGTTTCTATAAGGGTTTATGGTCGTAATAAAACCTCTGTATTTAATAATCAAATATTAACAGGGGTATCTAAATAGGTTATTCCTTCATAAATTCCTGATATTTTATTATAAAGGTTAATGAGCAATTTATTCATTGGCTCAGCTGACGAGAAAGACAGGCCTGGGCCAACACCACCTAGAGAAAAGGCCAGTGCATGGAAACATCATACATTGTTATATCATTATGAAGTCATAATTTAGGGTTTCTTATTGGTAGAAATACAATTAAAAATTACTTTTTATAATGATGTAATAATGTATGACGTTTCCATGCACACGTCTTCTCTCTATACCCTGTCTCAAACTTCAGTTGAGAGTGACATCACCGAAAAACGTCGCTTATCAGACATAGTACGAACATCGTATCCTTCCACCATTGATTTTTTTTTTTTTTTTTTTTTTTTGTAGTTTAGTCAAATGACTTTTCTATCCGCTAATTTTTTATTTTACAGGGTGCGGCAGGTATTTGAGAACAAAACTACGTCCACAGTTAAAATGAGTAGACACTTAAGATACCACAGAGCCCCTTAAATAGAATTTACATTTTTGTACAAAGGACTACAACATACATATTGTTATTCAATAAAACCACTGTCCACTGCAATGGCAGCCACCACACGCTGTTGGAACCACTGGCAGGCAGCAATGAAGTGGGTCTTCTGGATTTCTGCCATTGCCTCCACGATAGCTGACTTGAGAGCTTCAACGGTGTTGTGTGGATGCTTGTTGGATTCCCTCCTAACGACGCCCCAGACATGATAGTCCAAAGGATTGAGATCAGGGGAGCTGGGGGGGGGGGGGGGGGGGGCCACATGTTGGGAGGGATGTGGTCATGAAGATTCGTGGTCATCCATGCTTGGGTGCTGTGGGCTTTATGACTTGGAGCAGAGTCCTACCACGTGCTACAGCAGTAATCCAGGACTTCACAACTCTTACCAACACATCGGTGTAAGCAGCAGCGTTGACCCTGAGACCTTGATGGAAGACGTGGAGGCATCACGATGCCCAGAACCATCACGGCTGGAAATTTTGTATGCATGATGGTTGGAACTTCCTGGAGGGTTTGACACAACCATCGATCATTTCGGTGGTTCACCTTCTGATCTTACATGAAGTTTTTCTCATCGGAGAACCACAGCATTCCTGGTTCCTCTGAATGCTTCAGCTTGTTGAGGAGGTGCTTGGCCCTGTCCAGTTGATTCTTCTTGGTTGCCTCAGTCATGAACTGTCCCCTCCGCAACACATACAACTTGTAACGGAGGTCTTCATGCATCACACGTCGAATGGTCGCCTCATTAACATGCAGCTCCCTCCCGAGTGCCCTTATGGACTTCCCAGGGCCCTCATCGATTGCAGCTTGGACAGAACGGATGAATTCCGGCTTCCTGATACGGTCCAAGCACCGGCAAAGTCGTTTCCTCTGTGAAACGGTTGGCACATCACCACTGGCAGCGTCCTTTGAACATGAACGAATGGGCGCCTTTCAGGAATGCAGCAATCTCGGAGTCGGAGTGTCCTGCAACTAAGGAGACGATGATAGCATTTTCTGGATTATCTTTAGATCTGCTATGTTTATCTGCCTCGTTTTGGAATTATTAAATAGTATGACTTATTGACTATTTCATCATACTCATGTGTTCTCAAATACCTGTCGTACGCTGTATCGAGGAGTAAAATATGAAATATGATTGCAGAGAGAAATTTTGAATTTTTTATATAGATATTTATTCAAACTATTTCTTCATGTAGACTAACTGTAAACACTTCACTCGTGACGTCACTCTCAACTAAACTTGAGACAGGGTATAGGTGGTGTTGCTTGGGCACTCAAAAGTCACAGGCTGAGCAACAATCCAACCTTCATTGTTTTTAACAAAAGAAAAAATACTGATGAAAATAGGAAAGAAACTTCCACAGTCTGGATTCGAACCAGGAACCTTCAGCTCACCGTGCTGAACTTACTAACCAATTGCGCAACCGTGGAGAGGGAAGCATTATGCTATCTATATCTGGTTAAAGGTAGTTTAAACATCTGAGGTGTGGCGTATTATAAATCCTCATTGAACATTCATTAGTTATTGACACCTGCCAACTATTTCTGGAGGAAAACCGGGTGGTAGCAAATTTTTGAAGGGTAAAATATACATATCGATAACATATTTAATCGTTACAAAAATTGTGCACTTAAATTTTACTTTTGGACTTAGTTTAACACTATAATGAACCCATCAAAATTTGATGGCAAACAACTGTGTGGTTTCATAAACAATCCTCTCCACAAAGACGTCACAATCAAGAACTTTGCTAGCATTGGTGATTAAATTTAACAACAATTACATACAACATTTAACGACGACAGCACGTGCAGATTTTGCCCTTTAAAAATGCTTTGCATTTTACATGTAATAAACAGGATTAGGATGTCACATTTACATATTATACACTAGTCAAAATAAATACATGAAATAAGTACTCAGTACATGTAAGTAAGTTGCTGGTGCATCATAGGGAAGGAAGGGGAAATTTTAAGGTTCTTTTACGATCTGTTGGGTGACCAGGTGAGATTGTTGAAATCCGTGTGACACCCGGTGAATCTGGGTGAGTTGGGAAGTCTGGTTATTCTTTAAATGAATATTACGCCATTAGGAAAGATAATCCCGACCTTCGAACAAGGTAATTGCTCTAACCAGCCCTTAGGACATGGAGATAGCGTAATGCTTCCATGTCCACAGTAGTGCAATTGGTTAGTGCGTTCAGTAAGGTGAGCTGAAGGTTCCTAGTTCGAATCCAGACTGTGGAATTTTCTTTCCTATTTTCATCAGTAATTTAAACATCTGTGTAAATCTTCATTGAACGTTCATTAGTACACTTGATTGTTAAAATCAAAGATGGGGAAAACGAAAGTTGGTTTGTTGCTCAGACGACTTTTGAGTGTCTTTTTATTCGGCTGCGTTCATTTGTGTATGAGCTCAGCATCATTTTTTCAATAAGAAAACTCAATCATAACAATGTCAGCTCTCATTAAAATCGATTCCTCATTCCCAAGTCAGTAAGAAAACTGATAGCATTTTTTAACCCCTCTTCGTCCGTTTTTGTTGACAGGTATGTGATCCACTATTGATTAGCGCTCATGCCCCCATCCACTGGCATCATTTTAACCAATTACTGCGTACACGAAGAGGTTATATCATAGCCTAATAATACCAAGTCTGTACACTCCCGTCGAATCCCATAGTAAAAAACGTGCCGATTTCTGCTCCTCGTACAAGCAGCGAACCTAACGGATGGCCCCGGAACTTACAGCTAACACACGCATCGTTATGACGTCAAAATTCTCCAACCAATGGGAAAACGCTTTGTCAGTTGGCTATGATTCGCTTCGAGTGGTCGTAAGCGATCAGAGATATTTATTTTAACTGCGTTAATGTTTCGTTTAACGGCAAAATATTTAAACATCCGAAAAAGAATTAGTTTATAGCTTGCTTATATATAAGAAAGAAAAAGAAGAAGCCGTAATATATTGTGATTGGAAAGTTAAAGCGAAGTTTCTTGATAAATACACGCAAGAGCTCATAAGGGCTCTTGATGCACGCGATCTAATTCAAACGTTATTGTGGGGCCGTCCGCTAGGTAGCTGGGCATGCGCAGATGGAAATCAGGAATCAAAGGAAACCCCAGAGTGTACAGACTTGGTATTATTAGGCTATGGTTATATTGCCGTTATTACTTTTAATGCTTTATTTACAGTACTTAATAAAGTTTTATAATTTCATAAATTCCTGATTTAACTAGATCCACTTTTGTTCAAATTTTGCACAAGTACACCGATTAAATCTTTAGCGGACACGTACGTGCTGCTTCGAAGCTGTCTCAGGCAATTTTCAGTCCACTTATTAAAATGAATAATAAGAAAGAATGGATGGATGAAAGAATAAAACAACCAATGACGTATATTAAAGAGGGTAATATACGTCATTGAAAACAACCATGTAAAACCAGAGGGTAATAATGGGATAAAACGCTCTAGTATTAGGCGTGAACGAAAAACCGTGTGGTTCAGATAAAATCAACCAGGTCAAAGGGAAATAGTTTTAGTTTTATACTAAATACTAAATAAAAATAATAAACGTGTGGCGCCGCGAATTAATTAATTAATTTATTTTACCGTCAAGTGCATTTTTTAAAGTGAAGGTGTGCTCTTTTATTTTGTTTTAAATTTACTTAACGGGCGAAAAAAATGAGTAAATTTTATAAATTGTTCCGTTCATAAGGTTAATTACAACGACGAATGCATAATCACATTCATAATATTTTTTTTGTATTTATAATTTTTCTTCTTCTTCTTGCCTTTTGAATCCTTCTTAGACACCAGGAGTCTTAGCTTGAGCAGTGCCTACTATTATTATTTAATAGTAATAATAATCGTAGGCACTGGCTTGAGATAAACGGTACACAATGATGGAGTATTACACACATCCTTTACGGATTCAGTCATTCAATGTCTATTAATTTTTCCACCTTAGTATTGGAAAGTGGACAGTTTTTAATAAATCACCATTAATCAGAAAATGACTCGCAATATTTATTATCGATGTTTGGACTATAATGCTAAAGTTATTCTGAGTTAACAAAGTACGAAAATGATGGATAAAGCTACGCTTCTATTTTGCGTAGCTCAGTAAAAAGAGAATATCAATGAATTGACAATAAAGAGCAGTGCAATAGTAGCCGTTCTAGAGCACTGACCTCTATAACAGTGTTATAGAGGTCAGTGTTCTAGAGTTCCACCACAGAATAAAGAACACATAATTTTATTCTTTATTCTGTGGTTCCACATAATTTTTTCAGTTAGGAAGAAGGAGCGAGAGTTTCTGCCGATAGCCGTTTCTGCCGTCAGGTGGCGAGCAAGAACCTAACCTACTTCCGTTTTCTGGTTTCATTTTCGAATTAGCATCAGCTGGGCCATGTGCGACGAGTCTCTGCAGATAAAAGGTGAGCCGAAAATGTTATTTAATTCTCAGCGACTTTTTAATGCATAACTGAATAAACTTTACATTATTTATTTATAATAAGAACATACAAGCGTTTACAGCCTATGCATTTAACCACGGAAGCATATGAAATACTCCTCCGACGTTTTGATGTCAACTGTCAAACCGAGTGCAACAGGTGAGCGAGCTTAGACTACTCTCATAAATTCCTGAAACTATTTGAGTGCAATGCAATTAAAATTGCCTTTACTATCTAGCACTTCGAGTTTGGGTTGGGGAAAAGTTAAAACACTTAAAAATTCGAGTATGTTTAATATACTATAGGGAAAGAGAGTGAAAACAAAGATTTTTGTGAAGTAGAAGCATGTGGTAGAGTTCTCTCACTGTAAGGTGAAATGGAAGAGTTCACTTTATCACGCTCTATAGATAGAGACGTCATAGAGATTGTATAATTTATACCCTGATGCGCGATCTATGAGCTGCTTTTTTTCACTCAAGCCTCCTCGCAACCGCTCGTTGCAGCCTATTGTTGAAGTGCCAGGATTTAAGAAAATTAGAGCATTAAAAAAAAAAAAAAATTGCCTACCTATTCCTACCTATTGAGCGAAATACTCTGTACAACGAAAGAAAAACTGAGCGTGCCCAGTGAAATTTCCAATTTCAATTGTTAACCAGTGTTAATTTTATTTAGCAACAATGTCTAACAGTTGTTAGATTGTTGGATAGATTATAAGTTACACGCACTGTCAAAAGTATGTAACCACCAGAAAAAAATTAAACAAGAGTAGCTATGTAGAGGAAGGAAATATACATGTGGCCACACAAAATATCTGAATTTATTTCCTTTCCTTTGAGATACTCAGTACTCTTGGTGCTAATGTCAATACTTTGTGAGAGTCTCGACAAAACCGGTGGCAACTAACTGTAATTCCTGGTAGTTATTTGACAAGAGTAGAAAGGTAGAACTACAAAAGCTGCATGCCGTTCTACAAAGGAGAGCTTTTGTAGAAATGTTCCAGGAAATTTTGATGAACAAATTCTCAATGGGTGGACTGACTTAAAACTGACTAAGAAATAAATGAGAACTGTAGCTAATTATCCAAACATCAGGTATTTTTTGAAACAAAGGTAAGGAAAAATTCCCCGACTTCGATTCAAACCAGGAACCACATGTATCATGCTCGACACCTCTACCCATTGGGCTATTGCAGATGCTATAGAGCCATGCTGTCACTAACAAGGGATATGCACATACTTGTACAAGCACTTTTTTTTTTTTTGCGCGCAAGCATACCTTGGAAGCGATAGCGTTGCTTTCAGATGAAGTGGATTCGTGCGTATTGTTGAGTAGCAAAGAAAGAAGTTGAGAGTGCAATAATATACATAACAATTTAGTCTATGTATGGCTATATGTGCTCAAATTTTTTCATTTTCTCTGTTTATTTTGAAAGAAACAAAATTTAGCATTTTCTTTATTTTGCAAGCATCATTAGTAGCTTTAGATGAGTAACATATTTCAATTTGGTGAGAATCTGGGAGGTACACATTTGTGTAGTTCCCTTGAGGTGACAGCATGGCTGTACGGGTGTCTTTGATAACCCAGTTGGTAGAGATGTCGAGCATATGACACTCAAGGTTCCTGGTTTGAATCCAGTTCACAGAATTTTTCCTTCATAATACTCGTGTAGTTCCCTTGTGTCTTAAAGGGCAACTGACATCAAAAATTTTTTTTCGCTAAATCTATTCTTTATGAACTGCTGAACATAGCAACAAATTTCATTTTTTTAAATTTTCGTTATTTTTATACAATAAAAGCATTTTTCGGCATGAAAATGAACGATCGCCGTCGCCATCTCGAGTAGGGGTGTAACGTCAAAGGCGAAATTCATTTGAAATCTTAGCATGAGACAATACCCACATATACACTTTAATAGGTTTGCTGGAGAAAATCATTTACGAAAATGAATTTGATCACATTGAAAGGTTGAATTTACAAATAATAGATAATCCTATATGTATGAACCGATGATAAAAATTAAAAGAAAAAATTATTTTGAAAAAAAAAATTGCTTAAAAAAACGATCTAGGAGATGCATGGATGTTATGGAAATTTTATTTAACGTTTTAATTCTAATTTATAGTGTTTATGCAAATAAAATACTTATACATAATTCCAGGAGTTTACTTCCATATTTGTAAGGATGAAACATTTAAAAAAAAAATTGCCTTGATGTCGATGTTTTGTTTATAGCCACGTACGGACTGAGCGAGCAACCTCCTGAGGCCTCGCTTTGAAGGAAACTGAGGCTGAGGCGCGCGGGAAAGATGAGCTACAAGCCGTCCGAGCATTTTAGTACTCTCAGCTTATTCAGTAATTCAAAGATGGCATGAGGCCGCATGTACAAATAGCCATCACAGCTTCTGGATTTACTGATTTATACTGAGGCGCATTTGATCATCGGTAAAAACCGATAACGCTCATACGTTGAGCGTATAACGTTTTGACTCGGCAGCACTCGGGCGAGGGGGCACGTACATTCGAGCCACATATTAACATATTCCGAAACTGCTCACTCACTCAGTAAGCTATACATTTCACAGAAAAGAGGAAAAAAGAATTAATTTACTTCGTCTTTATGAGGGATTTTTGATATCATATGTAAATGCTTGCAAAAAATAAAAAAGCAAGCATCTCCGATATCTAAATCTGTTATAAATTTCCTATTAATATAACATTTGGATCGTTATGTCTGTCGAGCGTCATTATTATAATGGAAATCGTTCAACCAAAAAAAAAAAAATGTTTTAAGTAGAATAAAATACACGGAAAAATTTATTAGGAAAATAAATATAGTTTGATTATAAGCAGTTACCAAAACAGTTTATTTTTCTAAACGAAATATAATTAAATATAAAAACGATATCGCAAAGGAAAATTTTATTCACCCCCCCCCCTTCCGTCTTAATATTTCAAAGGACCACATAGACTAAGTAGATACTCAAATTCTCCTTATTTTATCATCTTTTGGTAAAACGTGAAAATAAAATATTCTGTAGTTCATGCTCTTATTACTGCTGTCAAAAAACTAAAAATTAGGCACAGCTAGGCGATAAATAGCGTTGAAAAGAAACTGAATATAAATACTAATCTGCATGAGCAATAGCGAGTACTTGCCTCTGACGACAGGCGTTCAGGTGTGCTGACGTAGGCGCTAATTTTTAAAATTAAATAACTACTAAAATAATAGTGATAATTGAAAACATTTTGTGCAGAATTTACTTTTTCAATGTCCTCTATAATTTTAGGACAAAAAATATATATGTCAAATTTTGATGTCAGTTGCCCTTTAAAGACAACCAAGTTGTCAAGATGGAAACCCCAATCTTTTTTCCTTACGTTGTTTTCAAATTTTATCATTAAAATTGGCTGTTTACATTAACTTATGATCTTCTTTAAAACTGCATTTATTTCATCATGCAGACTGGTTTTGGCTATAGAACCATCTTCAGGGCTGTTATGGTTTATACAATCATAATATATAAAATAAGGCATGTTATACGTATTATTACAATGAAAGTTACAGATAATATTACAATACTTGTAGTTTAAGAAATTTCTTTGGTGAAAATGTGCGATTCTTTACAGTGAGCAAGTTTTTAAATTTTTTTTTTTTTTTATTAGTGTGAGTGTACAATTACTAGCAGTTATTGTTGGCTTTATATTGTTGTAGATAGTATTATTATTGCCAGATTGAATTTAGAAAGAACCTCCGATTTTTCACTAAGCAAATTTTCTCAAACTGTAAGTTTTGCAATATTATCTGTACTTTATTGTAATATGAGAGTCACTAAGTCATGGCTACTATTTTTTCACTGGATCCCAGACTGATGCATGTTTTTCAATATGCAACAATGACATTGAGAGGTATGGTAATTATTGCTCCTGCTAGATAGTTCAAGGACTGAAGAGGAAGGGATGCACAAGAGTCAGTTGATTTTTCAAACATTGTCAAGTATGAATGCGAATCAGCTAGAACAACATGCATATGTAACAATAGCAGTGCTTTGAGATCAAAACAAGAGGAAATGTCACGCACAACTCGTGGAAGCTGCTAGAGTTCTTGCTCTCCTATACAGAAGTATTGCGAGCTGGATAGCAGCTTTCCAACGTGCCTCATACATGTTGCTCTCAATTTTGCACAATGGTTAGAGAACAATAGACGATGGTCTCTACTGGAGTTGTCAACAGAAATGGTTATTGACTGGGAAACTATGCATAAAATTTTATTATGGCAGATGAATTTTTATTTTTACTCTTCTCCCTTGTCTACAATATTTCCTGATTACCCCAAGTAATAGACATCACTGGTAAAGTACTTTGTGTATATTCATATGACTTTATGAAATGTTTGTATAACACCACATTTGCATGTAAAGAAATCGTTGGATCTGGTTGTTAGCCAGAAAATCATTTCTGGTTGTGGAATGTGATGGATCTTTCTCTACATATCTCCACACTAGCTCGATTGGAGACATCCAGTGATTTGGCCAACCAAGACAAGACGTTTACAATCAATCTGTAGTGCATCTGTAGCCATATCTTGGTTGTTAGCCACAAAGAGGATGATGGGCCTAATCACCTCATCTGTATAGCAGCATGTTGACAGATTAAATTGCAATCTGCTATGAACATTAGAGCAGCTTGGAAGTTTGCCTATATCATAACACCAGATGAAGCTCTGTGTCGCATTGATTAGTCAAATGTGTGCCTTGAAGCTCTTCACTCATACATCATCATGCATACTCGACCATAATTTGTACCAAGTTAGAAGTGGGATTAATCACTGAAGGCTACACATTTGCATGCACCTGTGAAGTCTACTCTGGTGTGCTTGTTGATGCCGCAAGCTCTTGCTTTGGACATTATCGTGTAACAATGCAACTGCTTGCTTTGCTTCTTGTTGCCATAGTGCTACTGTGTCCTTGTTGCCTTTTTCTTGTTATTCCTTCTGAATAAAGTCGCAATTGCTTCTCCGCCATTTTTTATCTCGTACATTTCCTTTATGTACACTGCTCCGCTACTTATTAAACATTGTCTCGATGTACACCGCTCTGCTTGCAAGAAAGTATTCTTTTAAAACATCTTGATGTATCCGCTCCGGTTCTCTACTGAATACCTTTCCTCACATATCTCCGCATTTACCACCCTTCGAGAAAAGCCTCGTTAGGGATAAGCTACTGGGCTTTACGCTACCCGCATCCACCACATTTTAATACCGCATAGTGCTTCTGTGATGAACTGTACACATCATCTTAAATGTCAAGCATGAAGCCCAGCTGTGTGGATAAGACGAAGCATAGTGCTCCAATATTGGAGGAAGAATGAACAATAGGTGTGTGCATTTGACAATGTCAGGATGATGCACAGCAGTTGAGGAAATGTTTGCGTTTTGATCATGTGACAGTCATTTGGCTTAAATCACTTGTATTATCAACAGGGGGGGGGGGGTTGCATTACTTTTGATAGTTCGTTTAGATTATAGGTTTTGCTTATAGAAAACAATTTATTCACTTTTTAGAACAACATTATTTTTTTAAACGTTGCTTGGTATTTACAATCGTTTCCCCTTTTATAGCTAAAGATAAGAGGTCAAGAAATTGGTTTTATGTGTGTCAACAGCTCAAGCACCAGATGACAGCCCGGTTTGAGTCGAATGGTAGGATACATTGAATGTTTTTGTACTTTGAATGGTTAAAACATAATGTTTACAAGTTGAACAATTATAGGATTGTATTGCAAGATGTAAATAGAATGCTATTGTATTATGCAGTTTTAAATAAGGGGATTTACCACATTAAAACTGGGGCATATTTTCTGTCAAACTATCGTGTCATGGAAGGAACTGACGTTCTTCTATTTTTTCTTTCATCCTTAATCCCCTTGCCTCAGGGAAATAGCTGATGAAGGAACTAACATAAAACTTGATGTTATTTGACTGGCAATGAAATTGCCATTGCACCAGTGTTAACAGCATGCTTTCTCATCAAATCTGTGCTGGTGAAAATGCATCAGCCTGAACATTTTTTCATCATAGCGAGATGCCACTGAAAACAGTTTCTCTTCTGTAGTGAGTCTGAGAAAAATTTTCTTTTCGTTTGAGAATGAAGCAGTCAGCCGTTCATTCCTTCAATCTATAAATCGGCGTGCTGGCAGGGATTTGAACACTGGATCACTATCCCAAGAAATTATCAAACTGACGTGTGTGATTTTCACCAGCATGCTGTTGATGAGAAAGCATGCTTTTAGCATTGGTCCCCTGGCGATGATGTTGCAGGCCAAATGCTATCCAGTTTTCTGTCAATTCCTTCATCAGCACATTCACTGGGCAGGCGAATTCAGGCTGTAAGAAGAAAAAACGTCAGTTCCTCCCAATTATTTATGTGATGGATTGATGAGAAAAGTGCCCCAAGTCGATGGTTCCATTAGCAGCTTGTGATGTAGCAACAGGTAGCTGACTTCCTTGGCTCCATCACTATGTGGCTCTGCCTCCTAATCTCTGGGTGATGAAATGAAATATCCTCAGGTTGTAGCATACAAAGACATTTAACAAAAAATAGGCAGTAAAAAAACCTTCTAGTAGACCATATTGGAGCATTAGGGTAGACCACATACATATTATAATAACCGTGTAAATAGTTTGAAAGACAAAATATAAAGGAGTCTAATGCTATTACATAAAACAGCTGAAGGAAAGACTCTGGATTTGAACCAAGGACCACGAATATTCAGCTCGTCGCCTCTGCCACGTGGGCCACACTGAAGAAGATGCAGCAAGGCTTTGTGCAAGTGTCCTAAAGACTTCAATGTAGTCATTGTAGTGGCTCAATTAATTCTCCTATCCAGATTATCAGAAAGCTGATGAAAACACACAATAAATAAATAAGAAACAGATTTAATACTCTAACATATAATAAAGATATTATGTAAAAATTATTATCATTTGTATTTATTTTATATATTACTGTGTTTTTATCAGCTTTCTGATGGTTAGGAAAGGAGGAACTCCCGATCTGCAAGCTGATGTTTGTGTGTTTTTCCATGGTAGCAGCTCCCCATTTTTTTTTTTTTTTTTTTTCCTCTTTGACTCTCTAAAATCCAACCCAACGAGTAACTTTTAAAATAAATTGTTTTTCATTGCACAGATCCAGAGATGTGCTTTTAATAATATTCAGGAAAATTTTGCTCATTGTGCACAGTAATGCGTTAAACAGATACAGATATTGTTTATTGTTGTCTTGCAGTACATTATATCAGAATACAGAATTCCTGACCATTTTGCCTTTTCTTTCCAGCTTATTTGAAGGGGCATATTTGAGATCTAACTTCCGTCTATATAGGCAGGGCGATTCAAAAATTTTGAGGATGGGTTCCTTACACCTTAACAAGAAACATAGTCCATATAGACATAGGTCCGAAAATGCTTACATTTTGAGGTATTAATTAAACTTTAAGTTAATGTGTTTGAGGTACAATTGCATCAACGGAAGTTTGTATCCAATCAAATGGTACTGTGTTACCATAGAGACTTCATTTGTGTACAGTTGTGGTTAGTCTGTGGTTAGTTAACTCACTTGTGTAGAGTTAACTAAAAACTGTTCCATTTAACCATGGCAGGATATCCATTTCCTGAGCAGCAGATATGATTTTTAAGTGCGGCCATCTGAATGGTAATGGATGCAAGGCTGCACATATACAGTACAAACTCATTATAACGAAATCGGTGATTACGAAATTCCGCATATAACGAATTTGTGACATATCTGATGTCACACGAGTTCAAATGTAATCTCACACATTTGTACTCGTTGTTTTTTTTATTCACCAGCAATGTTTTGTTACATGGATTTAGATTTCACTTATCCAAATGTAGGTCTTTGTTCTTTGTTATGAATAGGCTTAAGTGTAACTTTAGTGTTTTGAGCAACTTCGTGACAGTTCTTGATCTTGATTTTTTCATTTTATGATCTGTATTTAAAATTCAGTTCATTTCGGCTTTTTTGTCTGTCACGTGGTTGTCTTGCTTTTTGTAAATTTGCATCTTATTTTTGTATTGCAATCAGCGATTCTTAACTTCGTTTTCTCGTTCGAGTGGAGGGGGGAGTCGGAGGCATTCTCCATTTTTTTCTGACGTTGCCTAGGCAACGTTGTCTTTTGGCGGGATTCAATTTTGCACACGAACGGTAAGGCCGCGAGTGAAGAACGCTGATTGGTTGTGGCTCATCACGTGTTTTCTGTGACTGAATTTCTGTATAAGAAAAAGATAATTAATCATGGGGCTCTTGTCTCTCTTCTCTTGGACATTATCCCTTGAAAGATCAGAGTGCGTTTGTTTTGCGTTCCGTGCGGGAAGGTCAGCCATTTGGCCGATCTCGACGCGGGGACCAACGCGGTGTTAAGCATTGCAGAGCCGTGAACAACAGGCGACCTGGAACGTCGACCTACGAGCGTGGCGGAGGGAAGCCAGCGAGCGGCAGTTGATGCGAGTCGAGAGCGGGAGGACAAGATTTCCACTGGCAGCGACTTCGAGGTGTTTTGGTGGCAGACAGAGGCACTCGCCTAGGCCAGACACGGAGGCACCGAATGCCAGTAATGTGACAACGGTGGAGCCGACGACGGGTGCAGCACATGAACCCTGTGCACGCTGTTCTGCTCGGCCAGCGTCACGGGAGGGATATCGTCTATGAGCCTCTTCTCAATTCATCGGTGGCATCAGTATACCCTTTTGCTATTGCTTCATGTGTGTTGAACTGAGCAAGTAATCAACAGGTATTTTCGGGAAAACAAGACTCTTCTTTAAAATTGAACCGTTTAATCAGAGAACTTTCTTTCAAACATTCAATTTCCAAAACGAACTTTTCTTAACTAAATTAAAATGAAAAAGGGGGGGATGGTGATGAGTGTCAACATTCGGATTGCGGTCCTCATGTAATGTTATGTAAATTTATTGCTACTTTTAAATTCTTTTTCTAACTAACACTCTAATCTTTTGACCTTTATTTTCCCATTTTATCCATGAATAAAATTTGTTTATCAGTAAAGCTTCGAACGTTTATTGATTAAGATTGATATTGCGTAAACTTAGTATTGGATTGGTGCCTAAGAGTGTTCTAGCGGAGATCAACTTTAATTACTTAATTCTTAACGAACATTTGGGGTTATTGTAAACACAACGCAGGTTTTATGAGCGATTTTTACACTATACGATCCGGAATCTCAGGTAAGCGTTTTATACTATTACCGGGTTTACTGACAGTGGTGGATCTTACATTTGTCTTATCATTAAGAAAGTGGAAGCTCTCTCTCTCTTGTGTGGTACTCAACAAACATAAGACAATCTGTCACATTGGTGCGTGATCAGAGGCCTCTTTGTTTTGAGGGGCATTGTTATTTCATGCCTTTTTGAGCACATTGGTGTTCTTGGGTTAATTTGCCTGTTTACAGGGTACTCACAGAAGACTCACAAATTCATTCAGAAGTCCCGAAATTATTAGCATTTCCAAACATATAAATAGCTTCGTTTATAACGAATCAGCGAAAGGCAATTCGGTTATAACGTAACGAAATTTCGTCATTGCTTGCTCCTCCATTTTTACATTGCTTACCCCTCAGTGTGTCAGTGGAACTTCCCATCACGTGACCACGCTATCGTGAGATTCTCACTAAAGCACGTGACAGCTGCACGTGTTTTACATGTACAGGTTCGTGCAAGTTGTGCATTTTTTCTTTGTTCTTTGCCTTCCACGGTGAAATGGAGACAACGAAAAAACTGCGCCAACCCTCATTGGAAACGAAATTGGCGGTTTAGAAAGCAATTGACGAAGGCGTTTCTCTCAGCACAATTCTTGCGATTGAAAATTTTTCGTGTTCTATTGGATGGCTTCAGCGATTTAAACAGCGTAGAGGCCTTTCTTACAGTAGCGCTCAAAAAATAGTACACTTTGTTTTATCATTATAACTTCTAAAGTATTGAATTTTAATTAAAGAATTTGTAATATATAGACTGCATAAACATTTGAATATTGAAAGAAATTCAAACTTTTTAGAGTTAATTAGTATTTGAAGACTCATCCATTATTGATAGAGGTGAGTTCATAAAATAGTACACACTGACTTTTATGTTGATTTTTCTCATATTCTCTATATTGATGTTGACATTTTGCTGTTGCTGACAATATTTTACATGTCGCTTCGAGTTCATCTGCCATCTTCAATAAAAAAGCACATTTTAGATGTAATCAACAACGGCAACTCGTACACCTCAGTTTCGGAGCAATTTCAAGTTCCAAAGTCCACGGCGGCAAGAATTTTTCCGCGTTTTCGCATGCAAAGATATGTAACTCGTAAGCCAGGGTCGGCCGACCAAAATCAACAACTCCACGAGAAGATAAAGTCTCGATACGGCTGTCTAAGGCTGACCCGAAGAAAACTGCAGTTGACCTTAATAACGAAATGGCAACCTTCCATAATGTTAACGTTAGTGTGAGTATCACGAAAAGATGTCTGAGGGATGCAGATTTGTTTGGCAGATGTCCCGTGAAAAAACCTTTGATCTCCAAGAAGAACCGGATAGCCCACCTCAAATTTGCCAAAGATCATTTGAAGGGGACATCCAAAAAATGGAATAAAGTGCTTTTTAGTGATGAATCGAAGTTTTTACTATTCGGATCTGATGGTATCCAGTACGTACGCCGTCCAGCAAACCATAGATTTGATCCAAAATACCAATTACCAACCGTTAAACATGGTGGAGGATCCACTATGGTATAGGGTTGTCTCAGTCATAAAGGGGTATGGCCTCCTGATAAAGATCGATGGCATAATGGACAAAATAGTATATAAGAATATCTTAGAGCAATAAATGCTTCCTTTTGCTAAAGCAAATATGCCTCGTGGATGGATTTATCAGCAAGACAATGATTCCAAACATACCGCTTGTGTGGTCAAAGACTGGTTCAAGTCAAAGAAGGTACGAAATCCTTTTGAGCATATGTGGGAAGAATTAGACCACAGCTGCAAGTCACAGAAAGCACAAAATTAACTGGAAAAATTTGAAATTTTATGAAAAGAATGGGAAAAAATTCCAATGGCCAAAATCACTAAACTAATTGATTCAATGCCAGCCTGCTACAAAGCTGTTATTTTATGCAAAAGGTTTTGCAACAAAATGTTGATCTGCTAACTCTTTTTTTTTTTTTTCATTGTATTTACTTCATTTTTGGGATTTTTTTTTGCGTGTGTACTATTTTATGATTTTTGTATTTTGGCAGTTTAATGGTGTCCTCGCAAATACAAATAACAGTGATCTTATTTCCTGTTTTTCTTTTGTATATTTATATAGATAATATGTATACAAAGTTTAGTTATATGTTCTTAATTTTTGAAAATATTATAGCAATAAACATGAAAGTGAACTATTTTTTGAGCGCTACTGTATCTGACTGTCCTCAGGAGAAGGAAATGCAGTTTGTATAGAAACCGTCGATGAATGGAAGCAGAAAATGCTGCCAGAATTAAGGATTTTCCTCATGCAGGCATTTATAATGCCGACGAAACGGCATTGTTTTTTAACTTGCTGCTGAACAAAACGTGCAGCTTTAAAGGTGACACATGTCATGGCGGAAAGCAGAGCAAGGAACATCTGACTGCGCTTCTTTGCTGCAACGTTGATGGGCTGGAGAAAATAAAGCCATTGATCGTCGGAAAATATCAAAAACCAAGGTGTTTCAAGAATGTTAAATCACCTCCAGCATTGTATTATTGGAACAAAAAGGCATGGATGACGTCTGATATATTTGGTGACTGGCTAAGGAAGCGCAACATTTTGCTATTTGTTGACAATTGTTCATCGCATGTTGTTCCAGCAAACCTGTCAAACATCAGAGTCGAATTCTTTCCCCCAAATTGCACTTCTCACGTCCAGCCATTGGATCAAGGCATAATCCAGTGTCTGAAAGTGTCATTCAGGAAAAACTTGTTCGTTTGCTATTGAATTGTATGGAGATGAAGGAAGAATTTAAAAAATGGAATGTGTTAGATGCTTGGGAAGAACTTTCATCGGCATCAATTTCTTCTTGTTTTAGAAAAGCTGGGTTTTACGAGGTCTGTTCAAAAAATACGTAGACTGTTTGAATTGCGTGGGCCCTGTTGGTCCCAATCAAAATGGCTTGGAGTCACCATCTTCTGACAGATCCGCTGATTACAAGGCAGTTTTTTGATTGCAAATATCAGTATTGGTTGATTAGCTACGCGGTTGTTTGTGAAGTGTGTTATTTTCGTTTGGCAGATTTTTAGAATGAGTGACTTGAACGAGCAAAGAGTTGCTGTGAAATTTTGTGTTAAACTCGGAAAAACTGCCACTGAAACTTTTGATATGCTCAAGACTTCTTACGGTGATGTTACTATGAAGCGTGCGACATGTTTTAAGTGGCATGCACGTTATAAAGATGGTCGTCAGTCAACTGCAGACGATGAGCGTCCTGGACGTCCTTCCACGTCAACTGACGACGCACACGTGGACAAAATTAACACCCTGGTTCGGGCAAATCGACGTTTGACCATCAGAGAGCTTGCTGAAGAGTGTGGGATAGCAGTTGGATCATGTCACGAGATTTTGATCGAAAAATTGAAGATGCACCGCTTTGCTGCGAAGTTTGTTCCACGCCTGATGACAGACGATCAAAAAGCCCATCGCGTCCAGGTTTGTCAGGAATTGCTTGAACGCTCAGAAGATGATGAAAACTTCTTGTCGAAGATCATAACAGGTGAAGAATCTTGGGTGTACGGTTATGATATCGAAACAAAGGTTCAATCATCCCAGTGGGTGGGTGAGACATCTCCCAGACCAAAAAAAGCTCGCCAAGTTCGTTCCAATGTGAAAGTGATGTTGATAGTTTTTTTTGATGCTCAGGGCGTAGTCCACCACGAGTACCTCCCCCAAGGCTCCATAGTGAACCAGATTTACTACATCGAAGTTCTCAAACGTCTGTGGGATGCTATCCGGCGGAAAAGGCCAGAAATGTGGACGAGTGGTGACTGGTTGTTTCATCACGACAACGCTCCAGCCCATTCAGCCCTCAGAACTCGAGAGTTTTTGGCCAAACACTCGATCACTGTTCTTCCTCACCCACTCTACTCACCTGACCTCGCTCCTTGTGACTTCTTCTTGTTTCCCAAACTCAAAAGACCTTTGAAAGGAAGGAGATTTGAGACGATTCCTGATATAAAGGCAAATGCGATGAAGGCACTGAAGGACATCACAAAAGAAGCGTTCCAGGACTGTTTCCAAAAGTGGAAACACCGTTGGGATAAATGTGTGTGTCAGGGAGGAGAGTACTTTGAAGGGGACCCAGATGTGTAACTTCTGAATAAAGTATATTTTGTTTTATGACGTCAGTCTACGTATTTTTTGAACAGACCTCGTATAATGATCATCGTTGTGTCGAAGATGATAATGCAGTGTTGGATTTTGAGGGATTTGAAGACTGGTAAATCCTCCGGAGCCAAATGAATCTAGCATCAAATTTCAAGAATTTGTTCAATCCGACAAGGATACTGCAACAAGCAGCCCAATGTCAGACCTTGAAATTTGTGCATCAGTTTCTAAAAGTGAAGAGAACGAAGAACTCTGTGTCAATGAAGCCAGTGATGATGATGATGAATGTGATGGTCAGGCGGTGCCATCCAAAACACAAGTAAGCTGTTTTTTAAACTTGACTGGCAAATTTTTTACGGCACAAGAAAACGTTCCAGAGGAAATTTTCAAATCTTTGTTTAAGTTACAAAATTATGTTAAAAATACTGTAAGTGTTAAAAAGCAGTCAACATTGTTAGATTATTTCCAGAAAAAATGAAACAGATGTAATCAAAAAATGAAATAAATTATTTCCTTATAAGAAATTTGGATATAACGAATTTTTTTTTTGGGGCCCCCCCCCCCGAAATTCGTTAACGAGTTTTTACTGTATATCAAATGGCTATCGAAGACTATGCAGGCCCGAGCGTGTGGTAATCTCATAGTACTGCATGAAGGGTACTTCACGAGATCTTTTTCCAAATCATTTGCAACATGTGCAGGGTCTTTTGCCTGCCGATCACCCACCCAATCCTGTATCTGCTGTTGTCAGATGTTTTCGAAAACACTAAAACAGCAGAGACCTATTTCTTAAGGTTATGGTTATTACTTACCTATCAGCAGAGCTAGATAAATTTCCACAAACAAATATTCATAACTACTCATGCACTAAATCTTACAGTACCATTCTATCAGTGGTAGATCCCATTAATGAAATTAGTTACCCTTTTTCTCATAGTTAATGTATGAACTACTATATGATCTTAATCTAATTGTGCCGCAATATTAAATTCAAATTAGTTCAATTAAATCTAGGGACTCTTACTCCCCCACCCTCCTGATCATTGATTTTCTCCTTGCAAATGAATCCAAATGAATATGCAAATTAACAACAAATTTTATTTAAGAAATAATTAAAGGAGTCCAAAAATGTAAAATTAAATATTGAGAGTTAAAGTATTAGTAAATTATTGATAATACAATACTCAAAGAAATTATAGATTACTCGTGGTGAATGTTCTTTTACAAAATCAGATCAACAGGAGTTCATTCAGACCTATTTAACTGTCACAATGTTACTTGAAATTATTGGTCGCGAATTCATTATTTGTTTACAAGAAACACGAGCGCCCAAGAATTATAGAAGTGTACTTATCTAAATAGTTCAGCTAGCATCTGCTGTCGATCTCTTGTCTTTGCTCCTCGATGTCTTCCTAGATGGTAAGTGATTTACTACGCTTAAATGCTTTCGCTGGATGCTTTCTGCTCCAGATCAGTATGGTGTGCATTGGGGTCTTACGAAGACAACCCAGCTTGCTGTTGATTCTCCTCCTTTGTGATACTCTTCCCTCTGTTGATTCATGAGATGCCTGTCTGATGATGATTAGTCTGATTCCCAGCTCAACAACATAGATATTCCTTAATGCTATCAAATTGGACAATCCAATATGACTGGTATCCCACACTAAGATCTGCATTGCTCACACACATCTACGCATGGTTCCATTGTCTACTTGTGCGCACCGCATGCAAGCTTGATGGTCCATGTGCTTCTTACTTATGCTTAAGGCTTGGTTCTAACTGTGAGTTATGTTTTACAAAATTCTGTGATCCGCAATCTCGAGTGTGCAATCTTTCTTTCACGTAACGAAAGTCATTTATTATTGACATGCAAAATAAATGATTGTCCATCACACATTACCATGGCTCAAGCCTTTCAATCTTTCACAGCTGCTAACATTCAGTACTCATCTCACAAACTGTCACACCAATTGAGGCAAGTGCCCCTTCCTTTTATAGCTTTGCCTCCTATTTCAAGCTCCCTACTCACCAGCATAAGATCATAAGCTTCTCATTGGCTTCTCTAAGTTTTCCTTGTAACTTTTCCATGCTTAAACTTCCCCTCCCCGTTTCTTCCAACAGAAGCTCCTTCCCCATCTTCTCTCAACTGACGAGTGGAGAACAAAAAAAAAAAAAAAAAGAAAGGAAAAAAACACATTCATTTTATTTAAACACATATTACATATTCGTTTATATCGCTTGCTTCATCACTCTGTGTTAGAACCAAAAACGATAATCAACCTATTGTTATGCTTATTTCGTTTTCTAATTACCTTTCCCCATCCAATATTGATAAATTCCCTTCTTTACTAGTATCTCCCTTTAATTAATGTTCCCTTCTTAAGATATTCTAAATATTTTAATAACACAAATGAGAAGACACACCTTTAGTACCATTACAGTTGCACAAACTTCCAATCCGTTGTCTCCTCAGTCTTGTTTACAGATGAGGTGACCTTTGGAAGACATGGAATAATAAATTTTCACAACCAAAATTTATGGGTGGATGAAAATCCTCATGTAAAATTCAGGCAGCTTCAGTTTAAGATTAATGTGTGGGCTGGAATTGTAAGTGACTGTCTGGTAGGTGCATATGCATTCCCTGCACATTTTACAGACACTTTCTTCTAGACTTGCTACAGGATGTGTCCCTGCAGATAAAAAGAAGCATATAGTTTATGCATGATGGGCCTCCAGTACATTTTAGTCTCATTGTTTGAGATGCACAGGCTGATATATACCATGGCAGACAGATAGGAGAGGACGAATTCCATGGCCTGCACATTCCCAAAACCTTGGTCCTTTGGACTGTCATCTGTGGAGATCACGTAAAATAATTTATGCAGACATTCCTAATGCATATTTGCTTTATCAATGCGTCATGGAAGCCTCTAAAGCCATTCTGCACAGTATGAGAAAATTTGAATGGGTGCGACGTCAATGATCCGAAGAGTGCAAGCACCTGTAAAAAGGATGTGGAGAACATTTTGAACATTTGTTATGATTTTCTCAGATGAAGTATAACTAAACTTTCATTAATGCCTCAAAATTTAAAGGTAACAAAATTCCACGGAAAAATTTGATTTTTTTTTTCTATCCTAACATTAATCCAGGTTAATAAAGTATCTACTATTCAAAATTTTTCAATTTATTGTAATATTTTATTAAGATAAATGCCTCGGAAGATTGAAAATTGGCTCTCTGATCATCCCATTCCTTCTTCAGAGAACACATCGTTTCGATTCTATATGTTTCATTCCTTCCTTGTCTCAATTCTACGTATCGCAAGCGTTTAGTGTCCTCTTTTCTATGAGAATGTCTTTAAATTGTTTTGTGTTTGGGTGTGTAAATAAGAAATCTGATAGAAGCTTCACATTTCATAGATTTCTACAATCAGAATCGATTAAGAAGCAGTGGATTAACTTTTTCCATTGAGGAAACAAGTGCGAACCGTGTCTGTGCTCCGTTCATTTTGAAAGTTGTGGTTTTTCTACGATTCTGATATTTAAAATTCATCGTCAATTAAAACGAAATTCATTGAATCTCTATTCTGTTCCAACTCTGTTCCTAAGTCTGATGATCTTCAAGAACAACCGCGACAGATATGTGCTAAGCGCCGAAGGAATAACGTAGGCCTGTCTGCTGTCTTAAGGTATATGCACATGTCGTGGCAAGCTGGGGATGCTGTATATCGCCAAAGATCCTGTATCAACATTTAAATGCATAGTGCTGTATATCGCAGAAGTTACAGTAGCATTTAATTTTGCTAATGGCTCATGTATATCGCTGTCACTGTTACTAAAATCGTTGCCGTCACTCGATCTTGTTTTCATATTCATAGTCCATTGCGATGCCCTGATAACTAGCCAATAGCACCTGCAATAGCATCCATTGTGTGTTGTCACGATTTTGAAACTCCTTTTCACTTCTCTGCAGGTTGTGAGGTCACAGCCTGCCGAAGCATGGCACATATATCGATTACAGAGAAAAGGAGAAAAATGAAAGTTTTTTTGTATATTTTTTAATTTTGAGTTATAATTGATATTCGAATTAATTTTGTAAGTTATTTTTGATATACCAAGGCATATTAGATCTCAAATGTACCCTTGAGAAAGCCAGGAAGAAAAGGCCAAACTGGTCGGAGACTCTGTATTCCGATGAAATGTACTGAAAGGCAAGAATAAATATTATTAAAAAAGACAGTACTGAGAACTCTAATTTTATGAATTTTTCCAGAAACAGTGTTTGGTGGTTGTCTGTTGACACAGTAGCTACTCGATAGTAGAAGATGGTGAAATTTATCCTGTACAAGCTAATCCTGGACTATGGTAGATGCAGAAAAACATGCAGTATTGAGCAAATCTGGATGATTCATGAAGAAAGAGGAGTGTGTGGAACTTTAGGATGTATGTAGATGAAGACATGGTAGGTGAAAAATTTATTTATAATTTCAGAAAAATATAGCATTTTCTTGTGGCCATGCACATTGTTAATATTCAGAAATTTCGGGCTGTACAAGGGGGCGGGGGACCGAAGAGGCTACAGCACCCCCTTAAACTAACCTAACCCACCAGGTCAAGTAAATCTATTACATAGGCGGGCCCTGCTCCCCGAAAAAGAATTGTGGGTCAGCCCTGTAGAAATTATTTCATTTTTAACCATTTTTAATATTGGGCTTGTTATTAGACTATAGTTGGTAAGACTATAGTTATTAATTTTACTAAGAGAATTGGACCCCTATTGTATTTTTTATTCTATCACTTGACTTTGACTGAAAGGATTGGTAGCATTTGAGATCTGTTTTTTTTGTTTTTTTTCTTTTAATAATAAGTTGATTTTTTGTGAACATATTACCATTGTGAAAAAACACACTGTTCAAATTGGATGATTTGTAGCCTGACCTCACGGTGTAAAGGACAACTCCACCTTAATGTACAACTTTATTTAAAATGAAAATTCGAGATATAAATAATAACGTGGTGTAACTGAAAAATTTCAAATCTAACGCAAAATATATAAAACGAACGAAAATTATGAAGATCTAGTAGAAGTGATGCCCTCATTACACAGGAGGAAGTGACATATTGGATTGACAGAAGCAGCCTAGCCTAGACGGATCGGTAGATGTTGATGCTACCATGCCAGTGTGGCTTCATTGGTTAGAACGTTGATGCATTTAATGAAAGTACTTGGTGGCAGCCATGCAGTGGAATATTTCCCTATTTTCATTTAGAATTTCAGACATCTGAGATATGGCACATTAAAAAAATCCAAAGAAAATCCTCGCATATCATTCGCAAGTTTATTGTACACTAAATATTCTAATGATCAACTCGACCTGTCATCATCCTTTTAAAAAAAAAATTTTTGGTTCCAAGTGAAAACAGGACAGAAACTTCCACAGCCTGAGTGACCCAGGTACGGCTTTCACCTAGCCTAGATGGATCGGCGGATGTTGATGCTTACACGCCAGCGTGGCTTGTTTGGTTAGAGCAATCAATTAAAGTACTTCATCGTACCCATGCAAATGGAATATTTTCTTCTTTTCATTTAGAATTTCAGACATCATAGACACGACACATGAAATATCCACACTAAATCCTCTCAGTTTATTACCAGGTCCACTAAACACTCAAAACACTAATAACAACTTGATGTGTCATCACTTACTTAAGAACTTTGTCACTTAATAAAATAGAACTTTGTCACCGCTCTGCCGCTAATTCATTCTCATCTTGGCCGGGAAACTTCGTTGTAGATGCATTCCTTCATATAACGCTCGATTTCGTCGTATGACAGTCACGCACATCAAAAAAAAAAACACTTCGCCATCATCAATTGACAGGTCAGGTTATTTAGAACTAATTCATAACCATCATAGTGGCCTGTTTTCATCAAAAACTCATATTTATAAGCAGATAAAAAACAATTTCCTATATAGCAAACTGACTTATTTTTATTTAAAAATTTCACACACATGATCCATACTCGTAACCAAACCCATCACTAAACACACAACACTAACGCTACAAAACTCATTTATTCAACAAATACACTTAAAACAAAAATTTGCATAAACGACACCAACCAATTATAACATGAAAACAAAATACCAAACGAACTCAAAACACATACTAACACAAGTCACAGAGGAGTAGTTTCCTTCTTTTCATTTTGAATTTAGCACATCTCAGACAACGGCATATTAAATAAAATAAAAAAACCCTTACACATCATTCCTATGATTTTTGAACACTTAATAAACAAATAACTCAATTCGTCATATGAGAGGTTTCACTTTTATTTAAAGTGAAAATAACAAAATTCCTCAGCAACGACGAACCAAGTACATCTCTCACACAGTCTTGTTGGATAGGTAGATGTTGACGCTTCCACGCCAGCGAGACTTAATTTGTTAGAGCGACGGTTCGATTAGAAAATGTTCGTGGTTCATCCCATACTGAGGAGTAATTTTCTTCTTTTCATTTTGAATTTAACACATCTCAGACACTGCATATAAAATAAACTAAAAACCCTTATACATCATTCCTAAGATTATTGAACACTAAATTCACAAATAATAACTCCATCCGTGAGATGATAGGTTTCAATTTTATTTAAAGTGAAAATAAGAAAGAAAATTCTTCAGCATTGGCGAACCAAGTTCAGCTCTGATACAGTCTTCATGGGTAGGTAGATGTTGAGGCTTCCACGCCAGCGAGACCTAATTTGTTAGAGCTGTGACAGAATGTCAGTTTGCTTTGAGAACTATTTCCTCATCTTGAAAGAATGTGACAAAATCAATAAGAAAGGAACAATACCTGTAGTGTTTTACGAACAAATTAGTGAAAGAAAAAACTTTATTCACTTGATAAACTTTCTGTGTACATTTGTCAGCAGCAGTGTTTCTTTCCTTCTATGGAGCGATCATCGTTGGGCCTCTCAACTGCACATCGACTTCTTCAAATGAGATGTTTTTAAATTTTCCGCCAGAGGGCCTGATGAAGAGCGGACCGAATAGAGATCGCTATCTATCATCCAATCTTGTATTGCACGAGAATCAGTCTCTGAATCCTACCGGCATGCTTTTCGACCAGACTTATTTGTTAGAGCGATGGTTCGATTAGAAAATGTTCATGGTTCAGCCCATGCTGAGGAGTAGCTTTCTTCTTTTCATTTTGAATTTGACACAGCATTCAAAATAAAAAAAAAATACCCTTACGCTTCATTCCAAAGACTATTGAACACAAAATTCACGAACAAACACTCCGTCTATCATCAGCTAGGTTTCTTTTTTATTTAAAATGAAAATAGGCAAGAAAATTCCTCTGAATGGGCGAACCAGGCACAGTTCTAATATGGTCTGGATGGATAGGTAATTGTTGAAGCTTCCATGCCAGCGAGGCTTAATTT
>JAHWFO010012652.1:12943-79606 GCA_023313115.1 Rhysida immarginata
GACTATCATTAATTTTACGTTATATTCATTCATGACACATCATTCCAAGCGGTTTGATATATTACATGCCATATTTTAGCATTGAAAATTCGGTAACTCAATACAGATACTTACTGGAGTATTAAAATTCCTAAAATATTTTTGAAAAATTTCCATTTGTTAACAAATTATAAACAAATACATTTTTTTGGTACTTTTTGGTTAAAAAGTCATATCTGAAGCTAATTTTTTCAAATCTCTCTGAAATTTTAAAGACAGACATACAGACACGTTTCCCCACACTGATAGCATAAAGCACCTTTCGGTACAATAATCGATATCTTAAAAGTAGATAATCCTCCCATATTATAATTTCAACACGAACTCCACCCTTAGCTCATTCACTTAGCTCAACCACTACCCACCGGAGACCACACTTTTTTACAATTCGTGGATTCACTCAGCTTTATGTTACGGTATTATCTTTTGGGGTTCTGCAACTGCTTTTGACCTAAAACGTATCCTTAAACTCCAAAAACGATTTCTGAGAACTTTAACCAACATACCGAAATCATCTTCATGTCGACTTATTTTACGAGCAAATATTTAAGCTGCAAATATCTTCTTTTATAGATAAAATTATAAATTTCAATTTAACCACAAGAAGTACCTTTAACCAATTATGATTTTGTTGTAAGATTTTTGAATGATTATTATGAATTTTTATACAAGACTCTGCTAATTTATATTATTACTGTCCTCGAACTTTTGGTTGATGCCTTAAATTTTTATAATTTTAACTAACATATTATTTACTAACCGAAAAATTTGTATTTCTTTTGTGTATACTTTTAACTATGACGCCCGCCAAGAACCAACTCGTCGGTCTTTGATCATACAGGTCTTGGTTGGGTGCCTCTGTATTTAACACTTTAAAATAAATAAATAAATAAATAAATAAATAAATAAATAAATAAATGAACCATAATGGTTCCACTAAACCAGGTTCCTTGAAACCACTTTCAACTATCATAAATTTTACGTTAAATTCAATCATGACACATTATTCTAAGTCGTTTGATATATTACATGCCATATTTTAGCATTGAAATTTCCAATGAACCATAATGGTTCCATATTTTAGTCAAAGGCATAATTAAAATATAAAAAAATACTAAAAAAGGTAAAGCATAATATAAAATACAAAAAACTGGTTAAAATATAAACAAAATAAATAACCATGCCATTTATAACTTAACAAAGCCAAAGTATTTACATAAAAAAAAATTTACACTTGTTTTTATAAGAACATTTTACGCATGTAAGTTTTTTTTGTTTTTTTTTTACATTTTTACCAATATTTTACATTGCTGAGTAAAAAATCTTAAAAAATTTTACATTTTTTTTACGTTTTTAATATAATCAGGTAGATTATTAAAATTTTTAACTGCCGAGAAAGTAAAAAGTCTCTTCCCTTTTTCAGTGTTTACCATATTCAAATATACACTACTGTTTATAAAAATCGCAACACCCTGATGGAATGGTCTAATCCATATGCAATTTGCAATATTTGCATACAATGGGTCAGAGTATAAATGATTAGATTTTCAGAGTAATTGCTTGAAAGAACACCATGCCTCGACGACGACGAAGGGTACCATATCAACAGCTGACAGACTTTGAAAGAGGACGCATAATTGGTCTGCGTGAAGCGGGATGGTCGTATCGTGACATTGCTGCTCGTGTAGGACGTAATGTAACGACAATTATGCGTGCATGGAGGCAGTGGAGCGAAGAGAACAGGGCACACCGAAGACCAGGCTCAGGAAGACCCAACACGAGGACACCGCGAGATGACAGACACCTCTATCGCATGTGTGTAGCAGATCGTACAGCCACTTCCACAGTGTTAGCACAACAGTGGGGTGCTACAGTAGGCAGGACAATGTCTGCTAGCACTGTACGACGCCGTTTGATTTCCAGAGGATTGATGACACGAGTACCATTGTTGCGGATTCCTTTGACTCAAAACCACCGGCGCCTCAAGTTGCAATGGGCCCATCAACACCAACAGTGGCAAGCTGAATGGCAACAAGTTGTGTTTTCGGATGAGTCAAGGTTTAACTTGCAGCACCATGACGGCAGGATACGAGTCAGAAGACATCGTGGCGAGCGCGACCTTCCAGAATGCATCATGCAGCGTCATTCAGGACAAACGCCAGGGGTGATGGTGTGGGGTGCAATCAGTTACCATGGCCGTTTCCGTCTGATCAGAATCCATGGCAATCTGAACAGTGACCGGTACATCAGGGAAGTTGTGCAACCCGAGGTCATCCCCTTCCTGCAGAACCTTCCAGGCGCTGTATTCCAACAGGATAATGCCCGACCGCATGTGGCCAGAAATGTCCTCTCCTTTTTCCAAGCACATCAGACGCCCTTGTTCCCCTGGCCTGCTCGTTCACCAGACATGTCCCCAATCGAACATGTGTGGGACAGGGTTGCTCATCGATTGGCAGACTCCTGCAGCAGCAACTGTGGATGAACTGTCTACCCGTGTAGACAGAGCATGGCAGGACATTCCCCAGGCCCTTATTCAGAGCTTGTTTGACTCAATGCCACGACGTTTAGAGGCTGTAATTGTATCCCACGGTGGTTTCACCCGATACTAATGTGACAATAAAACGCATTGTATTGACCTGAAAATCTAATGGTTTCTTTTCTGACCCATGATATGCAAATGCTCCAAATTTAATGCAGATTGGGCTATTCCATCAGGGTGTTGCGATTTTTATAAACAGTAGTGTATATTATCAGCGTGTCTAGTATTAACGGTATAAATCTCATAGTTCCTAATCCAGCATAAGTTATTTTTAAGCAGTTGATGAGTAAGCCTATATATTAATTTTAAACTCTTAAGATTATGTCTTTTACAATTCAGAAAGACATAACAAATTTCTCAATTTTTATACATCATGTGTAGAGGTGTAATAATTTAGGCGATAAATCGCCTTATTTTCTCTTGTATAACTTCTAGCCATTTTTTGGATACCACACAATGAAGCTTGACCCCAGAAAGGAAGCATAAAAACTACTATTGAGTGTACTACTGCAAAAAAAAAAAAAAAACCTGTCTGGCTACAGTATTACTCAAACCAGGAATTTTATCCAAGGCTCCCGCAATAGAGGCTACCTACAGAGTTATAATAATAAATTCCTTTAAAGATATAAAAATAAATTTTTTCTGGTATCAAAAATTACTTCGTCTTCCTTTCCAAATCTTGGGTGCATTTGTAGTGCACACACTTTCTCTCCATAATTTCAGCTTTCCGTAATTGTTTGTCTCTACACCCAAACACTACACATGACGTACCCCCAGAATTTTGTCTCTTCTTTTGGCCACTCTGCATTGTGTTTACCGATAAATTCTCACAATATCAGATGAAATTTCTTTATAGCCTCACAGACGCTAATGCATTTTCCACATGAGGTAATGGCGGACGGAAGTGACCCTCTAGCGGCGGTTAAGGTAAACACACGAAAACGAAATCGTCTATAAAGTTAAAATTTAACACATAGCCCTATAATACTACCACGATGGTGGGAAAAGTCTAAAACCGGAGAGAAGTGTTTCATAAACATAGAAATTAATAATCTTTATATCTATATATATGAAATAGACTTGTTTTATGTTTCTTTACTTGCATGTGTGAACAATCCACCCGTCGTGTTTGCGTCAACAATCGGCTGGTCGTGTTTGTATGTTGCGTCAACAATAGTTGATGAAATTAATACCTGCTGCAGCCGACGAAAATGACAGGCCTGGCCGTGACTACCGAGAGAGAAGGCCTCTGCGATGAATCGTAATACATTGTTACATCATCATAGATAGTGCATTGTTATTCGTATTTCAACCAATAATAAGCCCTGAATTAGCACTATCTATGATGATGTAACAATGTATTAAATTTCAATGCGGAGGCCTTCTCTCTCGGTGGCCACGCCCTGGCCCTGGCCTGTCTAGGAGGTGTTGCGCAGGCACTGAAAAATCACCTGACCATCTTAGTCCAAGCAACCCTTCTTTGTTTCCGTCTTAGAAATTAGCAATCAATATTATTTCCTTTGTTGGAAACAATGAAGGTTACATAATTGCTTCGAGCAAGAAGATCAGGTGACTTTTCAGTGCCAGAGCATGTCTTTTTCGTCGGGTACGGATTTGCCTTAATGATTCACGTTTTAAGGGGGATAGTTATAAAAAGTAATAAATAAATAAATAAATAAATAAATAAATAAATAAATAATCATTATTTCTTTTTTATTAAACTCTCTGGAGAGATGTAAGAAATTATTCTAAAACAAATAAGAGAGTACAACTTCAAGGGCGTGCAGCTGCTCAAGCTTTTGCTGAAAAGGTGAAGGTACTTACACTAATGAGCTAATAACTGGAGAAAATTTATTTTTTATATTTAATGTAGGAACTTCCTTTAGAGAAGTTATAGATAATGTTCATCTTAACTATATTAGAAAATTATGAAGATCTCAAATTCAAAAGATCTCAATCCTTGCTGCTAAAACTGATATTATCAACATAAACAGCTACATTCAGGACATGATTCCACGCGCTGTGACTGAATACAACTCTATTGAATCGGTTACATGTTGAAGAGACTCTAACAGAGTTCCTGAACTCTCTTACTCCGTCTATAAAGTATTTTTAAGGATAGCCTTTCTTTGAGATCCTAAAATTTTAAGTATGCAAAGTCGAATTTTCCTGGGCAAACCCAATTGAACACAAAATTCCAATGCGAGCATTTTAAAGATTCCTTTTCAGTTTTCCGAAGTTAATACATACTTTAAGATTTTTCATGTGTTCTTATTTATATTCAAATTCAAATATTGCAAAATTTCATGGAAAAAACAACCCGAGCAACGCCGGGCATTTCAGCTAGTATATTATAAATCAGAGTCCGTTGGAGTCCTTTTACAACTCAGAAAATACTCAACGAATCTCCACGAACTTCTTATACCGTGTTTTTATCAATTTATTAATATATTTAAGTTTTCTTAAAGTTGAATAGACTTTTGTTTTCAAAGAATGTCACTAGATGGCACACTTCTACTTAGTTACATACTATTGTAACTTTAATGTATTAATATTATTTTATTAATTGATTTCGGTTATAGAAGTAACATTACTATATAATGATTTGAGACCATAGCTTAAATTTTAGCCTCTATAATGGAAAATTTCATCGAACAAACAGCCCGAGCAACGCTAGGTATATCAGCTAGTAATAATAATAATAATAATAATAATAATAATAATAATAATAATAATAATCAATCAATCAATAACTTTATTCCAAAATGGAAAAGGAATCCCATAAAACAGCTGTAAAAGCCAAAACAAAGGTTTCCTAAAATACATAATAAGCCAAAAGGCTTAACACTGAATAGAACATCAAAATCAAGAATCAAAGTTTATAGAAAACAAATTTATACAATACATTCAGGAAGAGAAAAAAAGTCAGTATTAAGACATCTAAATTCATTATACTGAGTAATCATACTATTAATAAAGCCTAATTTAGACTTAACATAAAATAATTTCTTTTTTCTAGAGCGTCTAGAACAATCCAAATTCAAACATTCAAGTACTTCCGGAGCACAAATTTTACCATTTAAAAGATTGTTAATAAAATTAAAACATTCAATTTTATAAATTAGCATGGGGTCAGGGATTCCAGTTCGTTCAGACATGATTGTAAAAGAATAATTCTCCGTAATACTACAAATCTTTGAAAAAGCATAAGATAAAATCTACTATAAATAGTTTTTAGTCTTTGCATGGAGGAAAAAAGCACAATTCCCCCATACAATAATCAAGTATCTAATAATTGGTATAACATAGATATTAAAAAGTAAAATAAGCACATTAGAACTTTTAATTCTTACTGCGATTTTGGACAAGATCCCAACTCGCTTCAGACAGCTACCGATAACATAATCAATGTGCTTATGAAATCTGCACTGAGAATCCAAAAAGATACCAAGATCCTTCACAAATTTAACTTTTTCGATTTCAGAGTCACACAATTTATAAGAAAATTCAATTGGATTGGCTTTTCTGGTAATAGTCAATACTTTTGTTTTATCAACATTAAACTGAAGTTTATTACTAGTGCACCATCGTGCAAAAGAATCAACGAGATTCTGGAGAACCCTACAGTCTCTCCTTTGCTTGATGATATTAAAAATCTTCGTATCATCGGCAAACATTAACCCTTTATCTTCAAGAATATCATCATTCAGAAACAAAATAGAAAGTAGAGGTCCCAGGGGACTACCTTGGGGGACCCCTATGTTAATAATAATAATAATAATAATAATAATAATAATAATAATAATAATAATAATAAGGAGACGTTACATGAATGACATTGAATGAATTTGGAAACTCTTCTTAGCACAGTTTTGCTCACGATTATCTGACATCGATTTGACCCTATCTTATAAAACTTTGTTCGGTATTCGAGTGTAACAATTACTTTTCACCCTTTTCTGCTCAAGAAGTAAGGAAAATGCAATGGATAGATTTTTGTCGGAGAGATACATGGAATCCCGGAAAAGCAACAGGTTCTGCTCTGTTCATTTTGAAAGTAGTGATTATGAGGTCGATCCAATTGCTTACCAAAGAAAAAATAGGAAAAGAAACTATTAAAACCACCACTTTTATCAGAGATGTATAATCGTCCAAGCAAAGAAACTGTTGTATCTATATTCAAAACTCGCTAAAATCCAAATAAATACATGAAATTACTGCCCGTTATTAGACCAAGGATGTGTAAGGATTAGACATCCTTACACATCCTTGATTAGACAGTTTGCGATTTTTCACATGAAAATCAAAAAGATACAAAAACGAAAAATTAATACGACATTTAAAAATTTTTTTATTTTCATCTATCCACTTATGTAACGGAATTTTTCAAGATTATTGTGTAAAATTTGCGTATGACGAAACGAATGCGCATTTATCTGCGCATCAGCTCCCCAATTTATAATGGACGCCGAACACTAGTTCCGTCGAAGAAACACCTCGAACGTACTATGCATTTCGACAGCACAAATGACCCTATTAAATAAATAGGAATTACCTGCTGCAGTAGCTTAGGCCACGCAAAATAAATTCTACGTTTATCGTCCCCGCCCGCCCGGAATTTTGCAGTTTTAAAAATTATTTTTTCCTCGAAAAAAAAATCCGCCCGCCCCACTTTCCATCTATACAAAAAAATTTGTAAGCACAATCTACTGAACATATGACAACAAGTTTGACGAAAAAAATTGAATCGAGTTAGGCTGATTCTATAAGCAATTGGTTATGGTTTCTTCGACTGAGAAATCATGAATCGGTTTTGGACTGATCACAAATTGTGTGGATAGATGTTAAGGCGACCGCTTTTACTGCATAGATATACAACGCTTCGTTTAGTCCTTTTATACATATGGGTGGAAATATTTACAGTAAATCTCGTTATAACGAATACTATTAAGACGAACACTTCGTTATTTTGAATTACTTTTTTGGTCCCTGCAAAGGCTATTTGAAATCTATGCTATTAAATTCGGATATAACGAACTTAGGATAAAACAAAGTGCGAACAAAATTTTTGCTCGAACAGCCCCAAATTTCATTGTAACGCAGAAATCGCACGAACTTTTGGATAAAATCCCCCTCCGTACAGTTTTGTTCTTCGGATAAAACCCAGTACAAATTTTTTACATGGTTAGTTCAATTTTAGGTTTACAAACACAGTATAAATTGTAAAACAATAAAAGTAGAACTGTGCTTATTTTTCATCGTGAGCCGTCCGGCTATTTAAAAGGAAAAATAAACGGTATAAAATATAGGCGGTTGCTTTTATTAAACTATACAGAGTAAAATGACATTAAAGCTAAGTAATTGTTTTAAAAGAACGCGGTTTTAAATGCTATGCAGTACAACTTTAAAATGCTTAAAATATCATGTTATAAAAGTATTTAATTACCCTACATTTTTCATAAATACACACAATTCTTGTCCAAGACTTCCTGCTTATACTATATCTAAGGGAAAACCAATAAACGCATTTTTTCACTTTTAAAAATATTAAACCGATGGTCTTGGACAATAACAGTATTGTGTATGTTTCTCAAAAATGGAGACAAATAAGTTTGGAATTTAATATCTACAGTACTGTATTTTAAAGGTATATGACTTCTCACCGGCGGCAGACTTCTATGATGTAAGAATGCTGAAGTTTCATTGAGCACTATGACAAGTTTTCAAATAGACTTGGAAAGTATGTGGAAAAATAGTGAAAGAATATGATTCTGGTAAAAAAAAAAAAATTTTTAAATATATATAGTAATTTTGGTTGGCATGGAATACCCAAAATTACTATATATAGGAAGACCTTTGCAGATAACATATCTTCAAGTTTTAAAGAACTATCCAGTGATCGCGGTACTGTTGAAGAGGAGTAGCAGTTGTTTAAATCTGCTGTGATTACTTCGGCTGCATTGTGCTGTGGTCATAAGCAGCTGTGTGTGGCGAAAGGTGATGAGAAAAGGACTCCAGGGGAGAACGATGATGTCCAAGAAGCTGTCAAGGGAAAAAGGAATCTTATTTGCTATGGCTTACAAATAAGTCACCTTCGAGTCGAGTCGGTACACTGAGGCGCAAAAGCAGCACCAAAGACAGTATCAACAGCTAAAGCCAAGGCCTGGGAGAAGTTCAGGGAGAAATTGGAGGCAGACTATAGTTCGATAAACAAGGTATACTGGCATACTGTGCATAGCCTCCGTGGAAAGAAGTTTCTTTTCATCACAAACTATTAAGAGTTCAGATGGGAGGCTTCTGAAAACGTAGGAGAGCGTATTGCATAGGTGGAAGGAATACTTTGCATCTCTTCTTAATCCGGTGACAGCAACAACTGAGGCACACGAGATGCACCTTGGAGCAGAGAATAGTCACGATAGTATCACCGAAGCAGAAGTCAGATGGGCAGTTAAGTCCCTGAAGATTGGCAAAGCTGCAGGTGATGATGATATCCGGTCTGTTATGTTAAAGGCCTTAAATCAGGATGGTATACTTCGGCTGACTCGGGTGTGTCAGGTTGCTTGCATATCTGGCCAGGCCCCTAAGCAATGGCAGACAGGAATTGTGATCCCTATCCTCTATCATCAAAAAGGGAGATCAGAGAGATTGCAACAACTATCGAGGCATCTCTTTGCTGAACATTCCTGGGAAAGTGTGGGCTAAATGTCAGGAGAAGAGAATTCGGGAAACAGTCGACTCCAAACTGTCGGGGGAGCAGTGTGGTTTTCGACCTGGCCGAAGCAGGGATCACATCTTTGCTGTAAGGCAAATCTTTGAAAAATCCTGGGAGTATGCAAAAGATGTCTACGCTTACTTTGTTGACCTCGAAAAAGCATACGACAGAGTTCCTCGGGAGAAGATCTGGCAAGTCCTGCAACAGTATGGAATGGATGGACAGTTACTGGTTGCTATCATGTCTCTGTACGAAAGCTCTGCGATGCGTTGCGGATAACTGGCATTAAGTCAAGACCGTTCATTGTGGGTGTTGGACTCCGCCAAGGGTGCGTACTGTCGCCCCTCTTGTTCATTATTCATATGGACGGGATAGACAGGGGCAGCCGAGGCGATGAGCATGTTTGGTGGGCAACTGCTTGGTGGAGAGGTTCTTCGACGACCTTGTCGTCCTTGGGTTTTCTCGCATTAACCTTCAGCATGTACTAGACCGGTTTGCAGCCAAATGTGAGGAAGTTGAGATGAAGATCAGAACCCTACTAGATAGAGTGGACAGCAACACAATAAGGGAATTTTTAGGTGTTGAACCGCTACTTCTTCGCATTGAGAGATATCAGTTGTGCTTGTATGGCCACGTGATACGGACGCCGCAAACTGGTCTTCTTAGGCGATTATTTTCGAAGCTAGTGGGTAAGAGACCAAGTGGTCGGCCTAGAACCAGGTGGCTAGACTACATGCAGAACCTGGGTTCGAGTCGCTAGGGTCTTACAAGGGAGAACATGCGACTGATGGCGGAAGATCGCTGGAGATCCTCCATAGGGCTGCTGTCCCGCGACCCTAACGGCTTGAAAAGTAAGTAAGTAAGTAAGTAAGTAAGTAAGTAAGTAAGTAAGTAAGTAAGCAAGTAAGTAAGTAAATAATAATGTTGCTTTTATTACAAAACAGAACTTACTTTCTGAATACGCCACGTATCTGTATGTGTTATATTTTGAAAAATACATAGTTTTAAATCGAATTACTCCTGATTAATTTTATGATGCAATAATTGGAGTAGAATATTTATGTGGATTTTTTATTTAAATAATAAATTGAAACTGCAGATATCACACAAATATATAATAAATAAGGCAGAATAAAATAGACACTGGTTGGCTGGAGCTTTTCATGGAATTTTACCATTCATTTACATATTATATTTTGTTTAGGTATTATGTGTTCGAATTATATTAATGAATTAGAAATATAGTAGTTATGAATTCGAATTTTATATTACTAATATTTCATTACAAATAAATTGAAACAGAAATAAGTCAATCATTTTGGCGTTTTCAAAAGGAAACTTTGGTCATAAGAAACATTTTAAAATATAAATTTTGTTATCGGTATTTATTCGAATTTTACTTTCACATGCTGTGCTTCTTAGTGTAAATGCGAACGAATATTTCAAATAATTCAAATTTACTTACCAGTCCATGACATAGACTGAGCGCCACGGTAGATTTAGGATCGCCTATTACATAACCTGAATAGAAACAATCTTCCCGATTATGTGGAAGGCGCACTGGGACTAGATGGGTAAAATTGGCACTAAATTCCTGCACTAATAGTCCACGTGTCATGAAATCGTCGTGGCAACGAAGGTGCAGGTGAAACTGCTGCCCGAAGGCCGTGAATCTGTAACGCCTCCCCACATCACTGGGGCAACTCAGTTCAGAGTTCAAACTGCTGTTGTCTTCCGAGGAATGACGTCTGACTCTCGAGTGGGTCATAGCCACAGGTATCACGTACTCCCACATGTTTGGTGGCATTCCAGAAGAACCTGCAACACAAATGGAGAAATTGTAAGAGGTAAAACTATTCAAGCAAAATAAGCAATCACTTCGCTGTAACAAGAGAAGTATATCGATTAATGTCATTTTTGCGTTGAAATATCTAACCAATTAATTTAGTTGCGGTGAATAAATATTATATATAAATTATTGCTAATTTATAAAAATATTCTAAATGTAGCAAATATATGTAACCAATTTACATTAAACGGAAATAGAATATTCATCCAGTAAATACCTAATTAAACGTTGAACAGAGTTATTTATCTTAAACCTTAAAATACAACTCTAAAAGCAATATCGATTGTAAATTTTTACAGAATATTAAGCTTTAATAGGATGTATATCAATTAAAATTTTTATTTTGGTTGTTGGTTCATTAGGTGAAGATCACTCCAAAAGTAATCTACATACTGGGCGAATAAAATGTCTCGGAACGGTCTAATACTCGAAAAATACACGTCGTGTTCAAATGTTTTTTGAATGCTATTTAATGAAATTGTAGAAATACTAAAAACCAATTTGAGTTATTATTTAACTTCTTGAGGTTGTTCTGTTTACCTAAAACTGATTATCCTGTGCAAAATCGTTTGCCTCTGCTGAACGAGAAAGGTCACTGCAGGTCAAAGTTTGTGCAACTTTGACTATTTCAAATGGGAACCCCCCACTTTTTTGCAGATTCTACGGGAAAAATTACATTAATTTTACTTAAATTCTTTTTTTAAATATTGAAATAATACCTGCAATACGAGAAATCGTTGGACATGCATTTGTATGGTTCCCGCAAAGATGAAGTGGTCGAAGAGGTGCGATAGAGTGGCCAGAAAGGATACCTTACTTGACTCTCTTAACTTCTTTTATTGAGGATATTTGAAAAGCCAGGATTACGAGACCAAACCCAACGATATTGATCAGCTGAAAGAGAGAATACGCAGTGATTCCAATTCAATAACCCAGAGATATTGACAAATGTTTCTCAACAATTTTACTACCGGTTAGCACACTGCCAAATGGAGGAAGGGCATTGATTTGAACATCTTACGGCATAAAATGCTTGGGTGATTGTTCAGTGAAAGGCGAGGGGACTCGCAAGAAAACAAAAACACCCCGGAGGTGAGGGGACTCCTTAAAAACATCACCCCAAAGGGAATAGAAAACTACTACGTCCACGTTGTTATTCCTGGGTTAGGCTAAAAGTAGTTTTTTTTATTTCCTGAGACTAATTTGAGAGCACTACGCAAAATGATGGACAAACATTTTTTCCCTTAGATCTAAAGTGTTTTTTCGGAGACATTCGAATTACTTTTTTTTCTTGTGATTACAGCGACATCTTTTTTAAGAAAATAATGATAAGAAATTTGAAGAATCTGAATCTATAATAACAAAATAGAGATTCTCATTTAAAATTCCAAAGCTGCCCCCACCCACCCCTGAAAAGGTGATGAGGGTTAATTTTCGCACTAATTTCAGCATTCAACAAAATAATGGCTGCTATTTTGGGTGGAAGTGGCCTTCTCGAGATATTTGCACTAGTTTGAGTTTTTTGCTCTTACAACGCCTTCTGCAAAACATATTTAAAAATTTTTTTTGGCTAAAATTAATGTAATTTTTTCCTAGAATCCGAATCGCACAAAAAAAAAACATTGGGGGTTCCTATTTGAAATTTCAAAGTTGCACCCTACCCTACCATTAAATGACTTTCAAAAAACATTTTCAAGCATCTTTTCAATTTTTGACAAGACTTGTATTTTTTGAGATATTAGACCGTACTGGAACTTTTTATTTATCCGGTATATAAAGAAGAATGTTTGTTTGTGGCTTTGTATGTTTATTTCTTATACAGATATACAGTTTTATTCTGATTTTAATGAAATTTTGCACACTTGGTCTTCAAAGCAAGAGGACGGTCACTGTCTCTATGAGATTTCCAAAAAATAGTTATCCATAATAGTCAAAATGATGAAAATAAAACACAAACAGGAGGTATCTCAAGACCAACAGTATATCTCATGATCAAAAATACAAGACAAAGACCAGTTGTATTTATATGCACAGCGGTGATAGCAACATAGAATTCTGGAGTAATGATATGGTAATAAGTATTAAAATTCAAGAGATAATGTACCAGGTTCAACCAATCTAGGAATTATATATAAACAAGAGTACATTACTAAGTGTGACTCACTATAGTTCAAATCCAAAATAATAAATTTGATTATTGGAGAAACAGATTATATAACAGACGTGGACAAATGAGGCTCCCATTGAAAATTTAAACCTGTTTTTTCAGAAACTTTTTCACTGAATATTATTAAATTGACTAAATAACTAATATTTTTCTATTTGAGATGGTGTATTGAATACTATGTAACTGTAGTGTGGCTCTTTATAATATATGAAAAAGCAGAATGTTTCTCTTTATGATAGATGACAATCCAGAATGCGGCTCTCAATGACGTGAAGCGTGCCCACCCTTGTTATATAATATAGATTATTTCTCCCCAAGGTAAAGAATTTTTGTAGATTTGCTATCATGTGATAATTTTCTTCAGTCACCAAGCACTTAGTCATGTGACTTTCCGTTTTTTGTCAGTTTAAGTTTTTAAGTATTATTTCAATGTCACTTCTCCACCAGCTTCTGAGGATGAGAGTTGACCTCTCGAAAAGTTTAAAGCTATGATAATGCGATGTAACATAAGGGGTAAGATATCAAAACATTCTCTTCGCTTTTGATCATTTGGACTTTCAGTCAAATTTCGAGAATGTGGATATCAGTTTGTTAAGCCCTTATGATTTTACAAATAATTAATTTTAAAATGGATTTGAAATATTAGCATGGTTTTTAGTTGCACTGTCCACAGGGAAGGGGTTGAATTTTTTAAATCATTTTATTTTTTTATTTTTTTCTGTTTGGGTTTGTTTTCCAAATTTTATAATAAATTTGAGTATTGGAGAAGCAGATTATATATTATAGATTATTTCTTCCCAACGTAAAGAAATTTTAGTAGACTTGAGTGGAGAAGTTTGAACTACTCAATTGAAAACGGCGCGATCGCCACCCCAGCGTGCTTTAAAATATGCACCTATTATTAGCTGTTTTAAGTGCCCTCCTATGGTAAAACCCTATTTCATAGAAAACTACGGAACTAAACCAGGGAAGAATTACTATGGGAAGCGAAGCTCGGGGGATTTAGTAAAATCAGATGTAATTAGCGATCCAAGCGGCCAGGTCGTTTCGACTTTAATCGAAATTGAGCCTTGGATGAAAAATACAGTTTTAAATAAGTGACTGCATACTAAATAAATTATTAGGTGAACATAAATTCCAAGATTGGAGCAGTTATTTTCTAATCCCTCTAATCTAGCCTTCTGTAGATAAAATGTAATTTGTATCTATTTCCTACAAGGTGATAGGTTATTTTCAAAGAGCCGTTTCTGCGTGGCGCATTCATGGCAGTTGTTCTTGTATTCCACGAATGTCATCAGCGCATCCAGCAAAAAGTCCCCGATTTTTGGATGCTGGATTATTTTTTTTTTGTTGACTTTTTTGTTAAAAAAAAAAAAACTCCAGTCAACATCCAAGTCCAGGGCATCACCAATTCTACTACCAGTGCCCATTGTCGTTGTGCAATTCTGTTGCATTCTCGAGTCTCCAATTATCGCTTGAAATCTCAATGTTTGGTTGTTCCTCAGATTACTGGCCATCTGCCCAATACACCAATTGATCTCGCCATCATAAACATTCTTCATGGCCTGAAGATGGCTGATCCTCACTTCAATGTCCCTGGAGAAATAGACATCCTCCTTGGAGTAAATTCATTCTGGCAAATTGTTCTCACTCGGCACATTCCACTTGGACCCAGAATGCCTATTCTGCAAGCTTTTCATTTTGGATGGATTGTAGCTGGTTCGTTTCCTTGCACATTCGTTGTAACTTTAGTCGTAGTTCTATTTGTATTCAAGAGCAACTGGAGAATTTCTGGAAAATGGAAAAACTTGTTACCCATAAGCTTCGCACCTTGGAAGAAGACGAGTGTGAATCTCACTTCAAGAGCCACACCAACCGTGACTCTAGTGGTCGATTTATTGTCAGTATTCCTCTTAATAAAGCTCCAGAAATATTAGGTGACTCATACCAAATAGCTGAAAAATCTCTTCAAAATTTGAAAGAAAATTTGCTTTCAACACTGTCTTGCATCAGCGTTATGCACGATTCATGCAAGAATATGAAGACTTGGGCCACATGTCCATTTGCGACCCTGCACCTTCTGAGGTTTCCTGCTTTTTACCTCATCATGGCGTTCTCAAGGAAGACAGCCTAACCACAAAGCTTCGTGTCGTTGTCAATGCTTCTGCTCCCACTACCTCTGGTGAATCGTTTAATTAATTACAATTGGTCGGCCCTACAATTCAACAGGATCTGTTCAGTATTCTAATCCGATTTCGCAAACATGTCTACGCCTTCTCTGCTGATATAGAAAAAATGTATCGCCAAGTTTTGATTGATGAGTCTCAAAGATCATTGCAGCGCATTGTATGGAAACCTGATCCAAATTACGGCATCAAAGCCTATAATCTGAACACTGTTACTTATGGTACCGCTTCTGCTAGCTTCTTAGCAGTTCGATGTTTGTTCAAACTGGGTATTGAATGCGCACAATCCCTTCCTGAGGTCTCTCGAATCATAAAAGAAGGCTTTTACGTTGACGATTTGTTGACTGCAGCGAATGATGTCTCCACAGCAAAGGTACTGTGCAAAAACCTTTCTGCTACTTTACAAACTGGTTGCTTCAACTTACGAAAATGGATCTCGAACGAGCCTCTAATTCTTTCAGATTTCATGGACTCCGACATTCATCCTATCCTAGTTGATATTGGCTAGCATGATAGCACAAATACTCTTGGACGGCATTGGTCGCCACTTGATGATAAGTTGACATTCTCTATTTCTCTTACCTCTCCAAAACGAATAGCTAAGCGTGCTATCCTGTCCGACATCACGCAGATTTTCGACCCTCTTGGCTCGCTAAGCCCTTGCGCTATTAAGGCCAAGATGATGTTGCAAGTGCTTTGGTTAGAGAAACTTTCATGGAACAATAATATTCCTCGCTCCTTGTCAACTCAATGGTTGAACCTGAACGATGATTTTCCTGTCCTAAACGAAGTTGCCTTTCCAAGAAGTATCATATGCAATGATCCAAAAAGTATACAGCTTCATGCCTTCTCATGCATCACGGTATGGCGCCTGCATCTATGTGCGCTCTGTTGATCTTTTGATCAAAACAGTACTATTTTCTCAAATTTATTGTGTTCGAAACCCTAAGTGGGTCCTCTCAAGTCTATATCCATTCCCAAATTAGAACTTTATGGTGCTCTTACTCTCACCCGCTTAGTCCAGCAGGTTACTTCTGCGCTCCAAATTACGTTTGATCAGTGGTTCTTCTGGACTGACTCCACTATTGTGCTTGGTTGGTTGAAAATTCATCCAAATCGTCTACACATTTTTGTCGCCAATCGTATATCTGAGATCCAGACACTCTCCAACAATGCTGTGTGGAATCATGTGTCCAGTGGGGTCTCTCCTACTGTGCTGAAGGATTCTGCCTTGTGGTTTCATGGACCACCGTGGCTCTCTGTAGAAGAATCTTCCTGGCCAACTCTCCAAACGCCTTCGATACCACATGATCTTCCGGAAGTAAAAAGGTTAGATGTATTATCTGCCACTGCTGCATGTTCTTCATTCCCATTTTCAAGATTCTCAGATTTTGATCATTTGATTCGTATTGCTGCAGTTCCAACTTGAAACTATACTCCCTTGTGCTCATCAAGGATGATCTCCAACCACCTATCCATTGGAGCCTCGGTCGTATTCCCCAGCTTCATCCTGGCAAAGACGGCATCCCTCGTGTAGCCACCATCCGTACCTCTACCGGACTTTTGAAAAGATCCTTTTCCAAGATTTGTCCCTTACCCAACGATTGTTAATGTCTTTTGATTATTTGTTTTATTGCTTTCTTTTGCCACGTTTTGAAAGTCAAGCCTTTCAAGGCAGGGGCTATTATGTTAAGGATTTTTACGTACTTTGCCTTTTTCAGTTTTTGCCATCAGATGGCGTTACTTGTTCTTTTCCCCTTCTTATTGTAGCACTCCATGAATAAACATCCTAAGTTTTTTGCTCTCGTACAATTCGTGTACTGCCGTCGTTTCTTTCGCCAAGTACAACATCTATGAGCTCAAGAATCCCAAGTATAAACTTTCTTAAATTTGTCATCATAATTAACACAAACAAATATGAAATGTGTAACTTTATTTTTTCTTGGATTTATATGTTAATTTAGGATATCCATATCTTGTATCACGATAAATAAATAAAATACGAGGGGTGATCAAAAAGTAAGGTAACAAAGCCTGCAGTGAAACGTGTATATTTTATTTATTACAACCAATTATTTAATAATATTTATTACAACCAATTATTTATAATAATTATTTATTATTTATTATTTTGTGTCTCGTCCTTTTCTCTTATAAATATCCATTCATTATTTATTACAACCAATACAGCGAATCGTCGTACTCCTAGGTGCTCCTTCAAGTGAGGAAAGGTGCTCTTACTGGGGGGCTCTTCCGCGCTTCTGTTTGTCTTCTAATCCAATCAGGAATTCGATTATGCCGTCCCTTTCGAATAAAGTTTGGCCGTTCAGAAGGAGGACTTCGCTACAGTGGTGGTGTCTTCCAATCTCCATTTCTATTTTAAGCAGAATTCTGCTTTTGCCACGTCCCTTCCACAGGATCTCCAACTATTCATCCATGCACAACATGCGATGTCCAGCCTTGATGTTATGCTTCACATAGGCCCATATACCGTCACTATTCCTCTCGGAACGACCTAGCCGTCCATCCTATGTAGACTGCCTCACAGTCCGGACACCGCAACCTGTACACTCCCGCACGTTAAAATTCATCCGCTTCGTCGTCCTTCCGCTTAGCGTTGTTGGACGTGCGGAAGGCAACGTCTAAGCCCTGTGTCTGGAACTGTCCCGGTATATGTTCTACTATATGTGAAGGTTACAAACTCCTTTGGTTTTTGGGCCTTGTCAATCCCTTGGTTACGTATTTCTTTGATTACTTCCTGGAATATGGAGTTTTATGTTAATTTTTCCTTTACATCACTTTAATACGGGGATGGATAAAATATGTTTGTAGTTTTAGAGAATATGTTACAAGGTTTCAAATTCTAGTAGCCTAGTAAGAAACATTAGTATGACATTAATACAGTGTTACAAAATAGTATTATCTCGAGTAGAAACAAATTCCGAAATTACCTATAGCACTTCCTTTTCAGTAAGCTTATTTTCATGGCGAGTGCCTGATATGCTTTGATACCACTGTTGCATTACTGGCGTCGACCAAAGCCATAGAACAACAATGCTTGCACATTATGTTTATGATTGTTGACAGATCCAATCCCAAGCTGTTCCTCTTGTGTGATTTGTTTTTGCATGGAAAATGTGCCTTCACAAGATGCAGTAGACACTGTAGATTACATTTTTCAACCTATTGTGATAAACAAAATATCAAAAAATGACTAAGCTTCTGGATCACATGATTGACTTCTGGATCCCACTATGGCCAGATATTTCACTTTCCACGTACATCCTGGGCTTCTCTCTTGTAGCTTTATACGATGCCCACACTGCGATGCCATTTTTCAAATCCAAATCCAAAGGGAGACCCCTTTTCTAATTTGGTTTTGATGTTACCTATGCATGGATCTTGTCCTTGTGACGTCTTGATTTTCCCGATCAATGGTCCATCTTTAATATCATGGCTTGCACTTTCTAGACAGAGTGTCAGCTACTATGTTATTTTTTCTTGGAACATGCTGCACTGTTATCGAGAACTCCTCAAGTTCTAGGGCCAATCTTAATATACGTCGATTGTTATCCTTCATCTTATGGATGAAACTCAAGGGCTGATGATGAGTCTTGACCATGATTGTGTACCTTATTATTATTGGTCGAAATTGTTTTACTGCAGATATACTACGGTGAGTGCCTCTTTCTCGATTGTTGAGTAATGCAATTGTGCACCATTCAATTTACTGCTGTAGTAAGCTATTGGCTTGTAGTGGTCTTCGTGCCGTTGGTGGAGTATTGCACATATTACCTGTACAGATGCGTCGGTAAAGATACAGAACTTTGAATAGTCCGGAGTGACTAGAATGGCCGAATTCGATAGCAAATCTTTTACCCTCTGAAGAGCCACCTGACACTTTTTATTCCATTAAAAACTTGAGTCACAGAGTCAAGTGTACCAACAAGGTGCAATAATGGGATTCACCTTCGTTGAGTGACTTACTGCAGAACCCAATGATATGTAAGTTCCCGTTTTCTCTTTGTGCCAGCACACTAGCCACCACCTTTTTGCTCGCGTCCGTGTGGACCTCGAAGGGTAGCTCGAAATTTGGTTGTCGGAGTAGTGGCGGACTTTATGTCATCAAAGGCTCTTTGACAAGTGTCATCCTATAACCATTTCACGTTTTTATGCCTAAGTTATCTTAGTGGATGATTCAGGGCGCTAAAATCAGGGATGAAATCTTATTTGTGACAAGTTCATAATAAATGGTCTATAAAAATTGATGGTGCCAATCATGGCCCTCACTCCTCTAACGTTAATGGGAGAGTTTAATGTCCTGTATGGCCTGCACATTTTTTGAATCGGGAGTAATCCCATTTGGGGACAGAACATGACCTAAGTAATTCACAGTCCGAGTGCATAGTTGAACTTGACGGTTTGACCACCAGTCCTTTAGATTTAAAGTTTTGGAACACCCATCTCAACAAGTCTGTGTTATTGGAATGTCGTTGCCGAGATCAATACATCATACAACATCTTGATACACTTGTATCCCTCTTTTAATCTTTTCACCCTTCTCACAGAGATATCCAGAGTTTCCAGAAGGCATGATTTATAGCAAGATCTGGATTATATAGACTTGGGCACGTAATGTATTATCGTTCCGCGACCTGGAGTCGAACCAGAGACCATGCCTATCGCTGGCACCGCTCTTACCAATTGAGCTACCAATTCCATGCGCTGTTGCTAGTATCGATAATTCCTGCCTGTTCGAATTCTGGTAACTTCTGGAAGTATGTTTGCCTATAAACGTCGTATCTTCTATTGACGAACAAAAACGGGTATTCTCTTATCTATTTTGAACTCTGCTCTATAATCCTTTACTCCCACCACTTTAATCACTTCGTCAGAAAAAATCTCATGGAAATCATTATTCAGGCAGTCCAATTGTTGTCTTTTTTTTCATCCAATTCTCCAACCTTCATACCCTTAACAGTCTTCACTATCTCCACCACTCCCAATTAAAACATATTTGAGCATGACATTGTTAAGTTTGTTATATTAAACACTACACATACAGAAGCGTCCCGATCTCTTATATTTACTTAGTGCCCAGATCGCAGAACCATAAAATGTGACGTACCAAAGTCGTTGTTGACCTGGTACGCAGACACTGATTCATTTTTTTAGGTTTGAGCAATCGCTTCTAAAAAAATTCTAACTTTTAATATAAAACAAATTGTATCAATATTCTACACCTCAACAAAGGCAGGTATTACAATTACTTTGAATTAAAGGTTAAAAAGCCTTCAAACTTTGTAGAAATGCCATACTCTTGACATCCGTTGATCAAGTTGGTGAAGGAGAAAAGGAGCTCCGAGTGGCCAATGGAGGAGAGATGAAGCTGGGGCAATTTCTGGAGATAAACGATCACAAGTTTAAGGGGAAATGTGTGGATTAGTTAAGCTTAAATTCTGGCTAGCCCATCCCCTGCTTTGTGATGAGGTTATTGGCCTCGAAGACTTGAGGGTATTAAGAGCCAATTTGTCCATACAGGTATCCTTGTCGTGCGTGGTGCTGGAAGATGAGAAGGCAGGGCAAGAGGAGGCGATAGAATTCGTTAACTGGGTGATTAAACATCACCGAAAAATTTCCAGATTATAGCCACCACAAAAATACAGAGTCCCGCTCTCCAATGAAATTAAGGCCTTATTTACAATCTCCAGCCAAACAAGTTATCATGCGCGTGGAATCCCCTGGTTGCTCCCTTATTTCCTAGTAGAATACACTCGCTTTGTGCTGGATGCCCCGCTCACTTAATAAAATCACCTAGGCGATGGTATACTATCCACTACCCATCGACCAATTCTTGCGCAAATTACACCAGGCCAAGATCTTTTCCGTATCGGATCTTAAAGCGGCATATTGGCAGATTTCACTCGATCAGGAATCACAAGAAAAAACGGCCTTTATGGTACCAGGCGTTGAAAAATTTTGTTTTAATGTTGTCCACTTTGGAATCAAAAATGACGCGCAGGTGTTTCATTCCTTAATGGATCAAGTCTTGTATCCATCAATTGAGCCCTGGATTTCCACTACATAGATGACGTGATAATGGGACTCCAGACGTGACTTCGCACCTGCGTCTTTCGAACCGTGTTCCAACGTCTGATACGTTTTAATTTAAAGATCAATTTTCACAAATTAAGAATTCTTGTGAATAATCTGGAATTCCTTGAATATAAAATGGACGAGGAAGGGCTGCATCCATCGGATAAGAACATAGTGCCTATGACTTCTTTTTCTGAACCTAAGAACCCTCGAGAGGTTTAGAGGTTCATAGGTATAATGCAATTCTATAAAGATTTCATCCCTGATTTTAGCGCCCTGAATCATCCACTAAGATAACTTAGGCATAAAAACGTGAAATGGTTATGGGATGACACTTGTCAAAGAGCCTTTGATGACATCAAGTCCGCCACTACTCCGACAACCAAATTTCGAGCTACCCTTTGAGGTCCACACGGACGCGAGCAAAAAGGTGGTGGCTAGTGTGCTGGCACAAAGAGAAAACGGGAACTTACATATCATTGGGTTCTGCAGTAAGTCACTCAACGAAGGTGAATCCCATTATTGCACCTTAGAATGGGAGTGCTTGGCTGTGCTGCACACCATCCAGCATTTCTGGCCTTACCTCGAAGATACGAAATTTACTGTGTACTGCGACGCGCAGGTGCTTACTTGGTTACATAAGTCTGACAACCAAAAAATAGCCGTGTCACTAGGTGGGTGCTGAAAATCCAATGCTATACCTTCAACATCAAGCATAAATTGGGGAGCTTAAACCATATAGGGTAGATGTACCAGTAGTTGACAGTGTACCAGTAATTGACAATCCACGATTTAAAGGCTTTTAATAAAGTAACAAAGCAAGAAAAGGGCTGAGGTTGCAACCTCTTATTAAACAACGTATTAGGCTTCCCAAAAAACAAAAAACAAGGAACTTTGGTCCCTATTATGGCCGCAAACACGTGTCGATTGTTCAATGCCTTATCGAGTCGAAAAAACCTTGTAATGAACCACTACGCGAGGGTTTGAGTACTTGAATTTATTTCATGAATGTAATGCAATATTTGTTATTAATTTTACGTGAACTTTTTTGTGTGATCAGTGGACAATACTTCTAGTAGTAACAGAATTTCTGATGACTAATTTTTTAACTGTTTTAATGTATCGTCAATTACTAGAACCCAGATATGTAGTGTCACTAGTAATTGACATAACCTGTCAGTTATTGATAATTTCTGTGTTTAAAAAAACGACCACAAAATATACTAATGTGGTTTAGAATGTAGGGTAATAATAAGGAAACATGATGGTTTTAAGTGTAACTTCTGAATTTCCAGTATTTAACCTAACTGTGTCAATTATAGAAACTTGACTGTCAATTTCTAGATCACCCACTTTGACATAAATCTTCTACGCCCTATTCGCCGATTCTTTTTGTTGGTCCTGAATCTTGTCACAGAGACGATCAACAGATAGCCCAGGACAAGTTATCATCCAAGAAAAAAACTACTATTCTGTTTACTATGATAAGACGTAGCATAGGATGAATTGGATGAATTTTGCAAAGTTGGAGAACAGTTGTCAAAAATCTAGTTTTTCTATGAACAAATTGTTGGCCAAGATCTGATGATACCGCACTACTGGAAAACACCTTCATTTTTTATGGTCTTTGTACTCTACATGGGAATAGACTGATTTTATTTATTATTTCAAAGGGGGAAAAAAGATAAATGATCAATATGAACAACTTAAGTTTTAAAAAGTACAATTTTAGTTATGTTAAATACTTTACACATTCTTAAAAAATGCTTGATTTCTACAGCTACTTTTGAATGTTATCAATTTTTTTTGTATAAATATATAATAAAAATGTGTAATTAAAGTATTGTCAATTACAGGTGAAACTGCCTGTCAACTTCTGGTGCATTAACTGTCAACTACTGGCGATTCATGCATTAGTTAGGAAAAAATTTAATAACTTAATAGCTTTTAAAGATATAATAATTGTATAGAGATTGGCGCATTCTGCATTCTATTTACAATTTAATGGTATAATTAGAAAAGTTTCAAAATACAATTTGTATTAAGTACACAATTTTGTTTCACAGTAATGTCTTAAACTGTCAATTACTGGTACATCTACCCTACCAGATGCTTTATCCAGATTCCTCCTAGTACACTCAGCAACAGACCTGTTCAATTGGCAGGCGGAACAGAAAAAGGATTCCTTTTGTTGCAGAATGTATGCCTTAGTAACTGAAGACGGGGAGTGGGGACTATAGGATGGGGTGCTATATCTGAAGCGGGATCAGGCTAGAATTGCATAACCACTGCCGAGAGTCATTAAATACTGGCATTGTGAGGGACCTCTAATACATCCCGGAATTCAAAAATTGTTATACGCGTTGCGCAAGCAGCATTATTGTCCTCAGATGTAAGCTGACGTAATACAGTTACTATCAAATTGCCCAACCTGGCAAAAATGCAAACCTTCCAATCGGGCCACAAGAAAAACGTGTTAGCAGGAAATTAGCCTAGCCGTTAGACTTATGGACTCTAGACTTCTTAGGACCCTTATCGAATAATAGAAGGCACAAAAGGTGGAAGGGTTTCGGAGGACAGAAGAAGTGAGGAAAGAAGATGGGGTGATGAGAGAGATATACAGGGTGAAATGAGCAAAGAGAAGGAATGTGAGGCAACAGCATAGAGACAGAAAAGGAAAGAGAAGGCGCTGACAAGAGGCAAGTGTGAAGCATGAGATAAAGATGCCTTTTCGGAGTGAGTAAAGACGCAAGCTATGATTAAAGTAAATCAGCAAGAAATTGTAAGGCTGGTACAGAAATGCCTAGACACCCTCTTGGTAAACCCAAGCGTATCTTATTGAACAACACTTCTTATTTCAAGGGAGAACGTTTAAAATTTTTTAAAACATCTACGAATTGAGGTCGTATACAGCTTACCCTACACCCCCCTCCGGACTAATCAAACCAAACGTTACACACAGTGAAAACTGACTAAGGAGACCACCTTTGGTTCCATGTATAAAGTGGTTCTTATGGCAGTTAGTTCTTTTATACAGGATATTAGCTGGTGGTCATAACAATGTGACTCAACTCTGTATGATGTTAAGGAAATGGCTGAAAAATACTTCTTTTCATTACTTAAGTTCAAACTATGTCGGGTGTCCCAAATTGATGTACATGTATTTTCTTGATACATATGGTGTTTATTAAGGCTTCTGCAAATTTAAATGCAGGAACGTAGTACAAGTTAGGTTGCTGGTTTGAAAAAAGATGTTATGTTTGCTTAGGTTAAACTTTTCAATTGTTTCTTTTTACGTCCCGGAAAATCTGATTACGTCACCAACTTCCGGTTCCTTTATCAAGTTTTTTTTTAAGTACAGGACGTGTTAAGCAAACTTCAGTTTAATGTGATACAGATCCCATTAGACAGGTGGTCCTTTTAGAGAGTAGATATTTTTTAATAGGTAAAATTTTGGTTCTACAGAAAAGTGGTCCACATAGCAGATGGTACTCTTATGCAGGTGGTCCCCAAGACAGTTTTCACTCTACGTACTTTTAAGAAAAAAATAAAGTTGAGTATATATGATGATCCTAAATTGCCGTTGGAACACGATATTGACAAAGCGGTTTTTACCATGCGATCGCTACCGCATAACGAAACAAAATATATCCCGGAACAACTGATATTGAATAGAAACGTGTGGGAAGAAAAGAGTAAGAATGATTTGTATACATTCTGGAAACAAAACATATACCAAGAGCGCCAAAATCGCTTTAAACGAATTCTTAAACATAGTCGTAATAGACCCAAAGGGATATATAGTAAGGGTATCGTCTCCCATACAATTAGGCCTCTAGAAATTTTTGTTTTCTTCTCAGAAAGCTGCGAGCGCTGATGTCGCCGCTTTAGATCGCTGATTGGCTCTTTAATTTCCATGGAAACATTTGCAATCATTAAATGCACGAGAAACGCTTTTACAAGTGGGATAAAAGGGTTAAAACAAAAGGGGCTAAAAGGGGTTTGTTAGGGTTAAAAAAGGCTAGGAACTATAAAAGTAGTTTTGTTTTATTTTATTAACTTTTTTTTTATTAAAAGACTAAACAAAGAATGGTCTGTGAGGCTTTTACAATCCAAACCTCAGATGTTTAAATTATTGATTAAAATAGGAAAGAAAAATGTTTATGTATCATATAACTTAAGCTCATTTTTCATTAATTAATTTATTAAAATTGGAAACCAAAAGCATATTCTTTGTTGAATATGAGAGAACAAAAATGGCATTTTCAGTACATTTCAATTCAGTACAAACAGACAATTTTTTGTAATACTGGCTAAGAAAATTAGGGGATAACTAAGAGAAAACAGCCAAGAAACTGTGGACACAATAATCAAACTAACGACGACGGGAAACCACAAATCCACAATAATCATTTAATAATGCCTCAGATGTACATTTCGAAAGCTATGCTTTCTTCATCAGTGAGTGATTAACAAACAGAGAACTCGGAATTTATAAGAAAATTACAACAATAATTGACCAATTACAGAAAAGTAACCTTAATAACTAATTACAACTATACTAACACAAAACAAAACAACCAATCACGCTAAACTGTTAAGACCCGATCATTTCAAATTTAAAAATATCCACCTCCAGAAACTACACTTAGAAGGCAATCCACTTATAAGAGCCGATATATCGTTTACTTTATAAGAACCGATATATCGATTACTTAAGAATAAACTTAGCGAGGGGTAACCAATCCCCTACAGGCATAGGGCCGTCATCATTGTTGAGTAGTTGATTAGTTGCTTTGTTTTTTACAATTTCCAGAGATTCTAAAAAACGTATTAACTTGGGATCTTTACCGGAGTGAATAATTTTAAATGAATTGGTATCGTAATCATGCTTTTCCTTCAAAATATGGTCAGCAAAGGATGAAACACCGATTTTAAAATTCTTTATGCTGGCTATGTGTTCTGTCTTTCGTTTGGCCACGCCTCTCAGTGAGCTGCCCAAATAGAAGTGTCCACACGTGGCACACCCAAACTTATAGACACCTGCTCGTTCCTCCGCGGGGATTTTGTCCTTTGCTGCACATAAACTCCTCTTCACCGTATTAACGCTCCTGAAGGCTACTTTAATACTGAAGTCACTACACAGCTTTTTTAGGCCTCGATTCAACTGTACGTTGTATGGTAACACCAATACATTTTTGTAGTCAACTAATTCCTTTCTAAGGGTCGTGACCTGTTCAATCTTCAGGTGTCTACTGATCTTTGTGGTCATTCGGTCGACCATTTTACTTTCAAAACCATTAAACACAGCACAGGATTTTATTAAAGCAATCTCCTTTTTTCTGGCTTCCTCGTTAAGTGGTAGTATCAACGCTCTTCTGACTTGATGGTGGAATGCTGCTAATTTTTGGGAATTACAGTGGTTGGAGTCATTCCTTATGTAGGCTGGCGTGAAGTTACTTTTTCTGTGGACGTCAAAGCGTAATTGATTTCCTGAGCGTATGATTAACAAATCAAGAAATGGTAACTGCCTGTCTTCTTCCTCTTCCATGGTGAAATTGATATGGCTGCACAAAGAATTAAGGGAGACCAAGAATTCCCTAATATCTCCTTCTTGTGTGTTGTAGATGCAGACAATATCATCTACATATCTATACCAAATTCTAGGGAAGTATTTGAAGCTATTTAACGCAATATTTTCCAATAGGGGATAACTGTTTGGTGCTAAGGACATCAGGATTGGATTGGCTTCCTGCAGTAAACACACAAAGAAATAAAAAAAATTACCGTAATTATCAGCAAAGTTTGCAAATAAAATTTACCGAACGCAAACAACGTGCACGAAAATGAAAGCGATAGAGACTGTCGTCATGAACGTGCCATCAGTGAGCACTTGGCAAGTTATTGTTATATGAAAAAAAGATACAACAATGGACACCATTTCACCTTTCACCTCTTGAGTGGCGACATCAGCGCTCGCAGCGTTCTGTGAAGTTAACAAAAATTCCTACCAACTGCTGCCATAGAAAACGATCCATTTGTAATATGTCCCAACGTAAGTTCACCGTGGGAGATCAGGTGTTGGTTGAAGAGAACGTCGGTGGCCTTTATATAATGGACCCTTCAAAGTTGAAGCCTATTACGATAATAACACTTAAGTTATTGAGAATGAACGACTCAAAAGAGAAATGGACGTGTTGAATAGGGAGATACGAAGATTTATGAAACCGAGTTTAAGATCCCCTGAGTGAGCTATTGCAATTAAACATCCTGTGCTGCAATACTTACCTTTTAGAGGTCTTTCTGCTTGACTCTCTAACTGAATAAGACAACGGTAAAATACCATATAGTAATTAACTTACTGTAAATAAAAGAAAATCGTAGAGACTCGATTTTTTTATTTTCTCTTTAGGTGGGGGGGGAGGGGGTGTCTGTAACATATTTTGTGACCTTCCCTTTTTATTAATGTTTTGAGTTGACTGACCTATTAAGTCTCCATATCAATCTCGGCACCGGTCCGAATTTATTCTGTACGGGCATCTTGGTTCTCTTTATGTATGGTTCAAACGTAGGGGCAATCCTGATGCAAATACGTCGTTGATGATATACATCTCCCTGCTGGTCCTTAGTTCCAGGATGCATCATTACCGGGTAGGAGCACTGGTCAAATAGGAATACACTGCCCTCTGACCTGAACACTAACAGAAATGTCGTAGGTCGAGGTGGGTGTTCGAACGCGGACCTATCTCGTTGCTTTTTTAATCAAAACCCTGTTGCCTTTTCCTTCCAAAGAGCAAATGCATTGTGGGGCATAAGTAAATAATTAAATAAGTAAAGAGTAAATATTGGGCCACAAAAACAATGGAGGTGCGATGTTGGTTAACGTTGACTTTTTATGATGATATAACAATGTATTAAGTGTTTTTATGTTTCTGCGCGCAAGCCTTCTCACTAGGAGGTGTTGGTTATACCAATACCACCTATAATAAAAGCCTTGGCGCTGAAACGTCATACATTGTTACATCACCTCAGTCGTAACCATCAAGAGAGAAGGCCTCCGCGATGAAATAAAATACATTATTACATCATCATAGATAGGGCCGTAGCCTACGAAAAAGACAGGCCCCGGCGCGGAAAAGTCACCTGACCATGATAGGCTCATCAACAATCCAACCTTCATTGTTTTCAACAAACGAAAAAATACTGATTCCTAAAATCCAAGATGGAAACAATGATGATTACATTGTTATTCAGCCTAGGATGATCAGCTGTCTTTTCCGTGCCGTGGCCTGTCTTTTTCGTCGGCTACGAGCATAGTCTTTAGATAGTAGATGGTCATCCAACTCCACTGAAAAATGAAGCTAAAGTTTCTAGCTCCCGATAGGGGGGGTAACTCAATTGAAAAATGGCGCTGCATGTACAATCGGACTAAAAACGCATTTTAGTTTCATTTTCAGTTTCAATGCAGCTGGAATTATTGGCATAATACTGCCGAAATTAATGTATTCTACATAATCTTAAAGAAATAATTGACAATCCAACTACTGAATGTATTACATTGCTCACTATTAATTTTGGGCATTAACTAAATAAATAAAATAACTTTACAACTTAGGAAATTTAGATCACGCTAGGTGCCGCATAGAGCACAGAAAGTCCATTGCGACTATGCGGCTCCTAGCGTGATCTGAATTCCCTAGCTTCCCTTAACAATGGAAAATGACGGGAGTTGAACAACCATTTACTTCTAAAGACCGTGGCTACGAGATAGGGCAAATTTAGGGCTTATTATTGGTAAAAAATACGAATATCAGTGCCCTAATGATGATGATGTAACAATAAATTATGTTTCATTGCGGAGGCCTTCTTTCTCGGTGGTTACGCCTCAGTAGGGCATTATTAATCGTATTTCCAGCAATAATAAGCCCTACATTTGCCCTTCTGATGATGTAACAATGAATGACGTTTCAGCACCCAGGCAACACCTCCTAGGGTGCATATACTTTTCAGCTAGTGACGTTAGAAGCGCGCTTGAGCAACACCACCTAGAGAGAAGGCCTGCGCACAGAAACTGTATCCATTGTTACATCATCATCAAACGGTCAAATTTATGGTTTATTATTGGTAGAAATACGATTAACAATAGCCGCTTTCGTAGCCCACGAGAAAGACAGGCCTGGGCACTCAAAAGTCACCTGACCACAGTAGTCTGAGCAACAATCCAAGCTTCATTGTTTCCAACAAACGAAAAAATACTGAACAATCCAAGTTGGAGACAATGAAAGTTGGATTGTTGCTCAGACTACTACGGTTAGGTGACTTTTGAGTGCCCAGGCCTGTCTTTCTCGTGGGCTACGGCCGCTGTAGTGTGATGTAACAATGTATGACGTTTCTGTGCGCAGGCCTTCTGTCTAGGTGGTGTTGCCTTGAGGCGTATACTTTTCAGCTATTAGCGCACTCTGGTTACATATACTTATCTACTGCTAGCGTGCCAGAAACGCCAGTATTTCTTCTAGCTAGCACGGGGATAGCCTATAACAATAGAAGAAACGTCAGTATTTCTTCTATTGTGGTAGGTTATGGCACGAGCGATTTCAAAGATGGCAGCTTCCATGTATGAAGTTGTTTTGTGTTTAGCAGACGCCATCATAGAAAACGTGTTAAAGATGCCGCCACATAAGATGAACGACAGGATGACGTCATTTCTAACGCCAGCCAATAGACGTTAACGGGAAGTAAATCGCTTAGCTATTCCATGAAACATCCGCTTTCGTTTTCGTATTTATATTTAGTTTTTATTTTCGTTTTTTCTTTTAAATAGATAAATGAAATTAATAAATTAAAAAATGACACAGAATAGTCATTTGATAGTCATTTAATAGACAGAAAATTATTGATATTTTGTTTATTAAGCATGTGATGTATTATAAAAAATTATACGTTGCCATGGTTGTTTATTACAAGTTTTTGTTAAATATTCAGGACCGAAGTTGATGAATGACTTTATCGTAATTTTATGACAAATACGTGTAGAAATATTTTCAAGTTAATAGTCTGCTTCAAACGACATCTCTTCGTTAGTTTGATCAGTGGGAGATGTGTGCTGCTTTGAAATTCAAAGTTTGAATGTAAAATCCTTAAGGTATTAAATTTCGTCCATTTAGAAAAAAAAGAAAAAAAAGAAAAACATTTATAAGGAATTGAATTTTGTTAAGAGAATAACAGTCGCACGCAAGAAAATAAGTAACGCATTGTAAAATTTGATTACATAGGAAAAAGTTAAATAAAATGATATAATAAAAAGAAGTGATGTGGAGTTTTTTTCTGCTACTGCTTTCATCGCAGCACTTTTTAAGTGCAATTTTCTTCGGCACAGATTTTTAAATAAAGCTTTCCATTAATGTACATTTGACTACGTTTCGAAACTACAACTAAAAATTGCAACGGATGAAAACTGACTATGTATACCAATGTGATAAATTTTCATTGTAAGCTCATTTTATTCTCTGAAGTTTTAAAATTTTTCAAATAATACTTAGTGTTTGACCCTATTTACAATTAATTATTTTCCTAGAATAAAAAATAAATTGCCAATGTAATTTTCTCAGAATTATTGTTTAAATGTTTCTAATCACTTTCTCTCAATTGCTTTTGAAATTCTCAGAAATAAAATTGGATTATTCAGAAAAAAAATCAGAAATTAATTTCCGAATATAAATTACAAATCAAATGAGTTAAAAAAAAAAACTTATGATTTTATTGTATAAAAACCTATATGATCACTGAACATTCAATATAAATCAATTGCTTATTTCTTAACAACCGCAAAATTATGAACAACGCCATCTCTAGAAAGATACAATTGCCCATTCATAAAGAAGAAATTTTAGAAAACGATTATTCCTCATGAACATGACGGACTACCGAAAATTATTTTTTAAATTTCTATGCCACATTCCGTTCTGTGTTTAGAAGTTCATCGAAATCGGGTTCAATCTGTTACTAGCATTTCGTTACTAGCATTCTGTAAAGCAGAGCCTATGCAATCATAAAAATGTAGTATGAAATTTAATCAAATAATAAAAATATTCAAGAGAAGTTAACGTAATATTTAAGATTTAAATGACAGATCGTGTCATAGTCTACTAATCAGGAATTGAAACAACTTGTAATAAATACTTGATTGAAACATGCAATATAAAATTTTCTTAATTTAATGTAAAAATAAAAAAAAAATTAAAATTAATAATAAATAATAAAGATGATGAAAGTCACTTTTTGTCCACAATTCTGCGTTCGATGGTATTCAACTTCAGGTCTTTGACGATGTCCAATTCATGTCCAAATTGGGGTCATTGTCCAATATTTTATAATTTTTACATTAAATTAAGGATGTTATATATTGCATGTTTCATTCAAGTATTACTTATAACATTTCCACTTAATAGATATTAAAAAAATAATTTGTAATAAAATTAAATAATAATTAAAGAATTGCTTGCGGAAAAAATTTCCAATTGCATTTCTTAAAATAGTCATTTTCTTTGCAGATTTGTCACTAAATTATCCCATTCGCTATTTTTATGTTAGGTTTTACTTATCATTTAAAACTCTGGAATATAGTTTTCGGGTTCCAAATCACTAATTTTTCGTTTGAGACGCTTTTCTTCACCAATGTACCTTGCGAATCTATTTATGATGTATTAGTTCGTCATGATCTTTCACCTTTGTTCAAACGGATCAAATGGCCACCAGGAGTTGTTTAACTCAAAGTCCTTTATTATTGCAGTTATTTAACATCAGGATCCATGCTCTAAACGTTTTAAGCTTTCTCTTGTCCTTCCTAAATTAGAACCGTTTTTGACAAACTAGTTTCTTTTATCGCACTAACTTCTTTATCTTTTATTTAGATAATAAAAATCTTTTTTTCATAAAAATATCAATTTTATTTTTACACCCAGTTAATAATTTTTTTGAACAATTCAGACTAGTTTTCGCCACCTTCTCTCTTTCAAAAAAATTTTCGTCACCTAATTATATATAAATTTATTAAATTTTTAATGTAAATTTAATCCTTATGAGAATCTAGTTTGTCAAAAACGGTTCTAATTTTTTTTTCTAAATAGATTTTTTTTAATCCTCGAAAATAAAGTCAATTATTCATTATAAATCGTAAACTTGTAAATGAATATCTGCAGTTCCTTAGGATGGTTTTTAGCGAAACACAAATAAATCTTTTTCTGTTTTGAGAGCTACTCTTTTTATCTCGAAATGTGTGTCTCGAAAAAAACATAGGCCGGGTGATTTTCTAGATATGAGGAAAGGAAAAGAGTGATTTGGTTTTATTTCTGAGGTGGGGTGATATTTTCTCGTAAAAAATAAATGTTATTTAAGAAGACAATCGAGACAAGATTTCCATTCCTTGCCAGCAGCGAGGGTGTTACTCTAGGCTGGGGTCATCAAAAATAACTGTTAGAGTGAACATGGATTTTGGCAGGTTCGAAGAAAGACGCTATTGTTCTGTAAGCCAAGCCCTAGTCATTCGTTAATGTCTGTCCTTATTGTTCTATAAGGGAGAATTCATATATTTGATAATTTCAAACCAAAATAGAAAAACAAAGGAAAACAACCTTTAATATTATACACAATTTTGCCCAAACCATGTAAAGTAATGACGATAAAAATTGCTGTAATTAATTAGAATTACACAACTGATTCCTATTTCATATAAATTAAAAGCTATATATTTAAGTTCCAAGGGTGATTCTTTCGACAGTTCGTTGGAGAAAATACTGTATCTCTAAACTTCATTTTGGTCTTAATGAAAGATCTTCGTCTGTAGAATTGTCAAAGTTAGTTTTTGTGTCCATAAGTACTGTTATTTAGCGGTAATTTACAATTCAAATTTTTCTTAGGCTGGCAAATCCAACAATCTTCTCCACAAGCAATTTAGCTATTAAAATAAAATAATAAAAAAATAAAAAATTACACGGAATATTTATGCTAATATGTTGCTGTATTAAATAAATGCTCACGTGGTTACAGGTATCATTTTCACATTTCTTAAAATATATCCACGCAAACATAAACCCTTAATGTCGAACGCAGTAAGCAGAAGACTTCCAGGTCCAGCGGAAATGGAATGTGGAGGGGGTTTCCCAACAATTTTACACCTGGCCACACCCAAAAGATCAAAGATGCCGCCATATTCCATTCTCGCTGGCTCGTCACTGCTGCTGCTCACATGACTGGTGACATCACAGGTATACTCTTAGTACAATGGGGCTGTTAATGTTTTAATTACCATTAATTAATGTGGGTTAATTAATTAATTAATTAATTTTTTATTTCCTTTTGAATTTCCTTGATTTGGGTCTGTTTGATTACTTTTTGATCGAGCTTCCATTCCTGAGTGTGGTCGAGTGACTTTTTCTTGATTAATCACGTGATTGCGGCCATGTTCCGATGTCCTTAGGCTGAAAATAATATTAATTTCATAATTCTTGGTAATGCTATGCAATGAAGCATCCCTGTCCTGAAGAGTGCCATGCAGTGAAACACCACCACCAGTGTGACAAGCAGGGGGGTCTGATTCTCTCAGTAAAACGCGGTTACGTGATTTTGTCTCACAATAGACTGTGAGGAGTTGAAAACCCCGACGTCTGGTGGCGGATTATAAAACTTGTTGGTAGGAGACGATCACATCAAGCCAGTAAGCATAAAGCAAACTATGTCATCAAATGTTAATTGTTGCGTTTATAGTTGTTCAAATACCTATAAAACCACTCAAGGAGTACAGTTTTATCGTTTTCCCAATGAAAAACTGCATCAAGTTTAGGCTTGAAAAATGGATTCAATCTTCGAAGAGACAAAGGTGAGCGCTGTGTTGTTGACATGCATGGAACACCTAAGAAAAAAATCTCCCGGCCGAAATTTTATTTTTCGATGTATGATTTTTAGCTATCCTTTAAATACTGTTTATTTTCTCATCCTGTGTTTTAATGTCTGAAAGTAAAGTGGTGCGCGCAGCACAACTGATGATGCTCACAATTTCTAAAAATCTTTGTTTTTCTTCTAGAGTTGGAGTTGACACTGCTTCTTTGCCCTACGTAATGATGACATTTAGCATTAAAAAGAAAAACATTTTGCTTCAATGTAAAAAAAAATAAATGAAAAGTGTATCGCTTACTGGAAAATTAAATATTGTGCTAATTAAAAATTAAAGCACATTGCACTCCAGTTTTTTACTTGGATTTTTCCTAGTCATGGGAAAATTAGTTTTCCCTTAATCTTGTCCTCACTGACATAAGCTGATAAACGTGTTGCTGAAAGCTAATAAAAACGATTAAAAACTATAAAGAAACAATTATATGGTAAACTTAGAACTAATAAACAATTATATGATTTAGAAAAAAATAGTTTTTTCTTTTACCTTAATTTCAATGAGCTCTGAGGGAGTTCTCCTACCAAATTGTTTGAAGAAATATCACTAGGTGATGAACTTGTTGTTTTTGCCATGAACTCCCCACACTCTATATATACAACTCTACGACAATCGACAATCGAACAGCGCAGTGAAAAAACAAAACGAGTGGTCCGGAAGCAATGCTTTCACTACCATACTCGTCCAAGTAGTATCCAAGGGAAGTACACTGAATTAGGAAAGAAGCCAGATGAACCTTGTTAAGTCATCCAGAGGATAAAGAGGAGTCCTTTCCTATTAGGAGAGTGAAGCAGATTGTTGATTGACGAGGGACACGAAGGAGCTAGGAGATCCAGTAGTCTCGAAAAATAGCCTTTTGGATGTCTTCGAAGTTGACGTCCAGGAGATGACGAGGCCTGCGATGCCTGAGTAAACTTCGAAAAGTGAGCGGGTGATCCAGAATATCTGCAACCAGAGGATTAGGGTGGTCCTTGATCTTCGGAAGAAGCTTCTTCAACGACTCCTGTACGTAGTTTCCAATAGGAGGTATATCAAAATCTTCAGCAATGGAAGTATTTGTTGCAACTCTCCTGTCCAGTTGGGCAATGGTCCTCAGGGTAATGTTTTGGAAAGTTTGCAGGTTCTTCCATCTGGACCTGCATATTGTGGCCCAGGCAGGCATACCATATAACAGAATGGTCCGGATTACCATTTTATTTAGCAAAAGTTTGCTATCTATTCCAAGAGCGCTGTTTCACCCCAGGAGGGCGACCAGGCTGAACTTTGCCTTCTTAGCCTTATTGATAGCATAGGAGACATGGTCACCCCAATTTAGCTTGGCATCTATCACCACTCCGAGGTATTTGTAATTCTTCACCCATTCGAGCTCTCTACCCGAAAGAAGGAGAGGCTTCGGGGGTTTCCGAAGTTTCTTGGTAATAAACATAGCTTTGCACTTGTCGACGTTTAGTTTGAGTCTCCACTTAGCAAACCATTTCTCGCACTGATGTAAGGCATTTTGTAACCGAGATGTGACGTGAGCGGGATTGCGGTCGGTAGTCATGATGGCCGCGTCGCCAACAAACAGATATAGCTCACACTTAGGAGACTGGGAAGTCGTGGATGAAGAAATTGAACAATGCAGGGCCCAGGACAGAACCTTGGGGAACACCAACATTGACGTCACAAGGGTTTGACATTGAGTAGCCAACCTTAACACGAAATTTCCTGTTCGTCAGAAAGGAACTAATCAAAACAAACAGATCGTCAGGGAAAATATACAACTCTTGATCCACTACATATATCAAGGAAAATAGGGGTTGCTAAGATGACTGGTACCTTCAAGTTGATTGCCTAATTACTAATTAACTATTGTTTCTCGAGCAACCAATTTTTTCCAAGCCCTTTTACACTTTTTCTAAATAAAACTACTTCGTTCTGTTTCATGGTGTATTGTTTGTTTTTTAATTTTCTGATAATCGGTGCATTGTTTCAGTTGACGACTGGCAACTCTGACCTGATGATTTAGAGGGTTGATGACAATTGACATTGCAAACTTTTATAAATAGTTTCTCGCCAAGAATGTTTAATTTTCTTCTACTCTTGGTGATTTTTTTGTGGTCTGGTTGCTCAGTTTGATATTTGTTTTTAAATAATTTTGTCTAATATTGTTTACTCTTTTTAAGTGCAAGCATAGTTTGCGCAATGTTGGCAACATTCTATACAAGATTTAATTTTAATTTAGGTTAAAAATTCACTTCAACTTTTCACTGTTACTTGACTGTGTGCCCTACACAGGCCAGTGGGCAGAACATCAGGCTTTCATTCACTGGATGAGTGGTGGTCTGAGCTCGATTCTCTGTTACTCTAGTGCTAACATTTTTCGTCCAATCCCCACTTTTAGCCCGTTCTACACACAGTGTTAAGGTCAATCCTCGTTTTTGCGACTTTTGTTTACACACTGTCCTGCGATAGACAGGTAAATTTCCTGTCACTTAATATCATTTTAAGTTCCTATTAACAATCGCTATTATTTGCATCAACCGCAGAACCGTGCCTTAAAAAATTCTGTAAATAAATTCAGTGAAGGAATTCTGTAAATAAATTCAGTAAAAATTCCTTTGATTTCAGTAAAAGAATTTAATCTCTTTTGGGGCCAGATATTAAATTCAATTTTAATCATATACGGGGTGTTTTTGAATTGAGAGATTATAGATGATAGAAGAGGTCTTAGAAGTGTTTTTGTCATATGAACATGAGGTCCCCGCAGCTCCGTTTACTTACAATACACGTACTGCATTGAACAATCAAATGACACCGGGACGCAGTGTGCGTTGGTAGGCCTAGATTATTTCATTTTTAACAATTAACACAAGCAATCTACTGTAATAACTTTTAAAGTAATTGTTTGCAAAGAAATTTCAAGGTGCACGTGCTTGTTTGTGAGAAAAGTCTTAGGACAAACTTCGTCAATGAGATTCTATGGTATCCAACCCCTTTGTAAAATACGATTAGTCCATATGTAAATGAACTAATCGCATTCTGGGAAAGCATTAGGTAAAGATTTGTTTTAAAAAGTTCACTTGATGTACTTTTTACATGTCTAAAGTTAAACAAACAGTTGCTTGGCCACCGAGATCGCCAGATCTCACACCGATGGATTTGTTTTTATGGGGAAGCATAAAATCAATGGTGTACTCCGAACCCGTAGATACCGAAGAAGACTTGGCGGCTCGTGTTGTCGCGGCAGCAGGTGACATCAGCGACCGTGCAAATCAACTGTTTCCACGCGTACATCAATCCATCATAAGGCGTTGCGAATTGTGCTATGAAGCAAATGGCGGTCATTTCGAACAATTACTGTAAAAGTCATACAGTAGATTGCTTGTGTTAATTGTTAAAAATAAAATAATCTAGGCCTACCAACGCACACTGCGTGCCGGTGTCATTTGATTGTTCAATGCAGTATTGTAAGTAAACGGAGCTGCGGGGCCCCATGTTCATATGACAAAAAATACTTCTAAGGGCCTCTTCTATCATCTCCCAAAAAATCTGTACTCAATTCAAAAACACCCTGTATATAAAATCAGCGTTGGACTATGTCATAGCAAACAAAAGTATGGAGAGAGATGTGTGTCAAAAATCTAACATTGATGATTATACAATCGGGTGGGTTATTTATAGTTCAAAGTAAAATTTATTCTGCTTGCAAATTGTAAAAAAAAAATTGACTTCTTGAATATTTAAATTTTGGCCTTTTATGAATTCAAAATAAATGGTAACTCGTTTCCTAATGAGTTTAAAATTATAATCAGTTGTCATTTTATAATGAATTTTGTTTTTGTTATATTATCTTGTTGAAGTGTGAATTTTTTTACTTTTTGTCAAAATGAATATCGTGATCGTCTCTGATACCTGAGGACGCGGGTTCGACCTCGGCCGAGAACGACGAGGATTTTTTCATGGGGAAAATCCTGAGATCACACATTTCCTTCGGAAGGGAAGTAAAGCCTTTGGTCCTGTATAGTCGTTAGCCGGCTGCACGTTAAAGAACCCTTGCGAGGCAAAATTTGCGGCTCCTATAACGCCGTCCTGAAATGACCATGGCAGTTGAGAAGGAAGTTAACACCAAACAAACCAAACCAAACCAAAATACTCGGGTGACATGTGTTGGCAAGATTTTGAACATCGCATGGAACTAGTTTTTGTATTTTCCCTTGGGAATGAGACATTTTCCCGCTGTAAAGAGTACCTTAAATGTTGACCCAGGCTATATGCTCTAACCATACGAAGTTTCATCAAAATCCGTCCAGTAGTTTTTGCGTGATGCGTGCACAAATACGGATTCGTTATAGTTTTATTATATGTATAGACATAATAAAAGAGCAACTCAAACAGTTTTGTTTATACACCTGTGGCATAACTCAGTACGCGATTGGTTAAACGCCGTTGTACCCGACCGCTGGATTGGCCGCATGGGGCCGAATGGCAGAGCTTTTTTCGCATGGCCTCCACAATTACCCAATCTGACGCCGTGCTATTTTTACCTTCGGGGGTTCATAAAGGATAATGCGTATGTGCCTCCGCTACTAACTGACTTACCCGATTTAAGAAACAGGGTTGAAGCAGTTGTTGCAACAATTACTCCAGACACACTGATCAAGGTTTGGGAAGAACTCGACTAACAGTGTTCACACTGAACACTTATAGGAAAAAACTGTTTGAGTTGCTCTTTATTTGATGTATTATAACTGAAAGTTAAATGTAATAAATAATACGAAGCTTCAAAACCCCGATATTCATTTCGAAACACCCTGTATTATTATCATTAAACATGTAGTGTATCTAAATGTATATATTTAAAGGTATATAATATATTTAAATGTTGCATTCTGAGGGCTTTTGTCACTTATTTTGCCTATCATTTTCTCAATAAAAACAATTTAAAGGTCAGATTAATTCTGTTGTTGAAATTAGATTAGTTTGTGAGTGAAATTACTATATTTTGGAAAAAATATTAATATATTTGTAAAGTCTAAATTATTATATGTATACTATAAACTTAACAGCCAGTCAGGTGATTGCCAAGCAAGTTACTCATGCGTTTAACTACTATTTTTTTGTAGGTGAATATCTATTTTTCCTCCGTGGAAAATATTTTTTTCTCGGCGCCGAAAGATTACATGTCATTCATTTCAAGCTTCTGTGTGATCAGGACAGTTTCCGTTAATTACAGACCGAGAAATAATTAAAAATCTAGGAAACGTCGTAGCAAGTTCCATTGAAACGCAGGTTAACGAGCCGGTAAATGCCACCCATCCGTCGGAGGGCGCCAACGTCTGGTCACAACCATCGCTTAGCATGGGAAACGGTGAAGCTGTCCGTTCTGTGTTATTCTGTGATAATAGCATAAATCTGTTTCTCGAAAACATTTAGCGAAACAAATCAAATCATTAAACTGAAAATAAAAGTTATGCTGAAATTTTGTGCTAATGCTACTAACTTAAATTCCCCAAATCGTTAGTTTTATATGTATTGCTTTCAGTTTCATTATTATAATTCTTAAAATATCAACGAATTTAATGTAAGCCTTCATTTCGAAGGCAAGCAGACTGACAGCCGATTATACTTAGAAAGGAGGTAGCTCTGTCAAAGAGAAGTTTTAAGAAGTATTATAGCAGTTATGGGAAACAATATGCCATTTAAATTTATTTTTCAGAGAAAAAACGAACCTGTTCTCAACATAGTGACACTCCCGTTTATCCGTTATGCTTTAATATATTAATTAGTCAGACCGCGCTTAGTTTTAAATTTCTCCGAAATCAATTTAGAGATAGCCAGACAGACACCAGACAAAGACAGGGACGGACGACCAAACAAAATAGTTTTTTGATGTGTACTTATAAAAAAGTGCAATTTTTAATAAATTTTTGATGATCTTCTCTCACCATTTATAATTGTGTACATAAATTCCGTCTATACTAACTATGGAACAATTCCAAACTTTGCCCTCTCAAATTATAATAATGTTCAAGTTATCCTTTATTTTGAATATTATTAAGGTTTAGTGAGGGTATTCATTACTTCCAGGCAATGATTAACAAAAACAAATATAATTATAGATAATAATAATAATAATAATAAATATTATTTCAGTGTTTACTTTTTTAGAGCTTTAAAATAACAAAAAAGTTAACAAGACATATGTGCGTTCTTTAAATTATTGCGCAACTATTTCTTCCTCGATCATATTACAGACATCTAATGGTATTAAAGCTGAAGGGCTGCTGCAACGTTATCCGTAGAGAGTGAATCAGAATTCTCGTACACAAAATCTTAGAAATATATACGACACCAGAAATAGATTCAATGTTCGCGCTTGTGACGTCAGGCTAACTGGGAATGGACTGTCTCTTAGTGATCATGGAGGAGCTGATTTCATCTGCAGAGCAAGCCATGCAGAGCAACAGCCAGAATTTTTATTGGAAGAATTAATGTGTACAAAAAACTCAACGAATTACGCGTCTAAAGCTCATCCTACTTCCTGTTTCTCTTATCAAAGACCGCTTTAATTTTCTCAATACAAAAAAAAACCAAAAAAAAAACACTCTGGATTTGTGATACCAGGACAACAAATCAAAAACAAGGAGAAATTTTTTTTTAGAACATATTAACTTGAGAAATATTTAATGTTGGGAAAAAGAAAGACTTCTATTATGTTTTAATAACATCACTGCATTTAAAATGTATATGTTACAGCCATTATTATTATTATTTTTTTTTTTTTGTATTTTTTTTTTTTTTTTATTTCTATATGAACTTTTTCCTAAACTCTATTTCATCTAACATCTATTGTTTTTACATACGAATACAGTGCATGTCGAGATGGGTTATTTTGAAGTTTATTCCTTGATGTAATAGCATTCTCTCTACGATGTGTTCAATAAAACCATGTTATTCTGAGGAATAACAAAAAACAAATTGTAAAGAACACAGAAGGATAAAGAGCTTTGTTCGCTGTGCTTATGCAAATAAACGCTTCTCCGGAAGTAAGAACGATGATAACGAGGGAAAAGGAAGCAAAACTTAGTGGAATCTTCATCTCCAAGTCATTTTATCGATTAACCGTATCATTTATTTGTGTCTTTGTCTATGTCAAAATAATTTTAACATAACAGGCATATTAAAAGCGTGCGTAAATATTCGCATTTTGAATCTGATATTTCTTTCGCACAAATTTTGCCTTGCATTGTTGGTCATGTTGATCCTTGAATATTATTGGTGAGATAGCTCCTATTATCACTTACGTCCTGTCATCATTATGAATTTTGATTATTATCGATAATAATTTTTTTTCGAAATCTCATGTAACATTCGTTTATGATTTTGAATCGACTGAGAATTTGATTTTCTTTCAGAAATTTCAGATTTAATTTAATTTTTATTAGATTTTAAATATTTTTCATAAGTCTTGCACTGTTAAAGGATGCCTAAAGAAATTCCAAATAAAAGATATATTTAATTCCTAAGTATTAAAAAAATCTGCTAATAGCTTGAAAAAAAAAGCAAAACACTTTGTTATTTTTAATGGAAAATAACAATGGAGATTTTGATCGGAGGATAATTATTAAATGCTTTGTTGCGGTTGCATACAAGTGCTTAAAAATGTCAAAATACATTTTTTTTCTGTTAATGATTATGCTGCCAAGAATCGAAGAATGAAAATAAAGATAAAATTTCAAGGAAATATAAAAAAATTGAAAACAACACAATGAAAGCTAGGACTAAATTTGCGAGCAACATAAAATGAATAACTGGACCAGTCCAGTAACTTTAAAAATTGCATCGAAATAATTTGTTGCCCCGAGCAAGGACGGAATAATTATAATCATATAGACGCGGAGTCCTTTTTTTTCTTGAGTTAAAACTGATGATTCATCATAGGTGGTAGAAGAATTGAGAACGCTATTCTGTTTCATAAACAGACAAATTAACCACTTGAAATATTTTTTATTTTTTATCTTTGCGGAATATATTATAATTAGTCAACGTCTATGCGTCTGAATTAAATATAGTGTAAAAACGTTATTACATTTCTAATGGCCATTTTCACCATCTCGGTTTAATCTGCGAGTTAGTGTAAGAGTTAGAGTAAGGAGGAGAAATGGTATTTAAACTTTTTCTTACTGGATAACGAGAGTCGTCACATGTAAAGATTTACCCATGGCTGCCCAGCTCGCTGTTTTAAATACAACCATAAATGTGTTAGGAATGCGAATGTAAATTATCACATTCATAAATGATTTTGTTTTGCCATCTCACGCGCTTGTACAAATGCCTTCTTAATTGCCTATATTCTATAATGATGGATAATTTTTTTTATTATTTTCAGTTAAAGCATGAACGTTTCAACAAACATGATGTACAACACAATTTGTTTAATATGCTCCATCGTTTTTTAGTAGTGGTTTACATTTTCGCTCATATTCATAACTGGGTATCTGCTTAAAGTTGCGGGAGAAATTGAATGCAGGGCGAAGTTAATTTGAAAAAAAGCTGAATGAAAAAAAATAAACTGAGAAATTCACTATCTCAAAAGAGTACTGTTATCTTTCACACATTCACTCCCCCCCCCCCCATCCTTCTTTGTTTAGCTTTCCTATATGGAGCAAATATGCCTGCAATGGTAGGGGAGGGATCCTGTTGAAAAGATTATCCCATGGAAAATGGATGGATGCTTTGCTTGTATGCGAACTTAAGAAAAATTTCGAAGAACTTATTTACATAACCGAAGGCAATGTATAAACGATTTGTAACGAAAGGATTAATTTAAGCTAATGAGTGCAGAAAGACACAGTTAATCACCCTCCTTGTTAATCATCATTTGTATTTAAAGTCGTCCAATAACAGACGAATCTTTTTATATATATATTGCCAAAATTAATTTCTTCAAACTGATATAAAACAGAGGTTGCCAAATAATTACCACAGAGGAAATTAATTTCTCACTCTCACTGGCTGAGATTGTTTACACTCATTCAACGATTTACGACTGAACGTTTTCTTGGCAACACTTCATATAGAAGAGACTCGTAAATCGTAAACTGCATCATCATTACTTTTTATGGGAAAAATTAAAATCTAGTTTCTCACCTAAAAAATTATTGATGTGTTTAAATCAGAGGCGCTTACAGTACAATATTAATCACGATTACTCGATTAGCCCTATATTTAAAACAACATTTATCGATATTGATCGATTTGCTTCCATTAATCGAGTTATCCAAATGAAAATTCCACATACGTAATATCATCCACCGGGATTTAAATTTAAAAAAAAAATAATAATAAATAAAGAAAAAAGAAACTAGGACCAAAATGTCGGATTACTGCAAGAGAAATCACTCTGTTAGGAAAGAAGTTTGCCGACTAACAGCAAGCGAAGAGCGAGTCACTGCATCAAAAGTCAAAACCAGTTGTAATCTGAAAGTTTCGACGAGGACCGTACAACGCCAGCTAAAAAGACTGAAAAGGGGTTCAACTACACTATAGTATTTCATAAAGCTAGTGGAATTAGCTCTTTAGTGGAATTAGCTCTTCAAATCACCCATTTGACAAGACAGTTTTTACTGCCAAAAAGAAATTTTTTTTGATGGCCCATTCTGTGCCACAGCGAATAAAGTGTCAGCAGGGCGGCAATTGTGTAACGTTTTGGGAAATGGTATGTCCTGATAGTTTTGTGCCTGTTGAAACAATGATAGGACGAGTTACAACAGCCAGTTACATCAAGATATCGGAAGAGAAGGTCAAGCCATTCCTAGATGTTAGTTATGCTGGCCAGGAATGGTTTTTCCAACAAGATAACGCTAAGTTAAAGTTATTAACACAGTTAAAGTTGTGCGTAAATGGGTTTGATGATGCAAAATTCCGAGTTATTGAGTGGCCGGCAAAGAAGTTCTGACCTGAACGTCACTGAAAATGTGTGGAAGATGATTTCTGACATTGTATATGATCGACCACAAATTCATTCCGCTTCTGACATGTTGGAGTCAGTTCAAAAGACAGTGGATGTGATCAACCAGACAAAACGGTCAGAAATCTGCAACTTATTTAAAAGTTTCAATCACAGATTGGTTGATATAATCCCGCTAAAGAGAGAAGAATTGTCATATTGAAAAATTAAAGCTACTAAGAACCTCAACTAAATGAATCAGAAATCAATGTCTCCTCCCCAACAATTGTGTCGGGGAAAATTTTCTATTATTCATGCACTTTTTTTTATTTATTTATTGCCTCAAAGTAGTCCCCTTCACAACGTTCACCTCATGCCACCAACGACTTGGTAGGCGCCTAATACCATCTGCTTCACCATTTCCCTCACATTTTGTGATACCACCTTAGCTCTTAGTTGCCATGACTTATGTCCCAACCGACATATGATAGCAGTTAAAAGACATTTTCTTGCGTATATTTAAAAATATGTGCGGCCTCATGTCAGTTTTCAAATTAAACGGAGAGTAATAAATTCATTGTATATCTCACGTTGTTGCAGTATGGAGTGGATGGGCAATTACTGGTTGCTATCATGAGTCTGTACGAAAGCTCTGAGATGTGTGTCCGGATAAATGGCATTAAGTCAAGACCGTTCACCGAGGGTGTTGGACTTCGCCAAGGGTGCGTACTGTCGCCCCTCTTGTTCATTACATTTATGGACTGGATAGACAGGGGCAGCCGAGGCGATGAGCGTGTTTGTGTGGGCGACTGCCTGGTGGAGAGGTTGCTCTTTGCTGACGACCGGTTTGCATGCACTAGACCGGTTTGCAGCCAAATGTGAAGAAGCTGGGATGAAGATCAGTGTGGCTAAAACCGAGGTTCTGGTCCTTTCAAGACAGCCTGCTCAGTGCGCTCTCCATGTTAGGGGAGCCTCATTGAGACAGGTGGAGAAATTCAAGTATCTCGGGATTGCATTCACGAGTGATGGACGGCAGGAAAAAGAATTGGATGCTCGGATCGGTGCAGCAAGCTGTGTCAGACGTGAACTGTGGCGATCCGTGGTAACGAAACGCGAGCTGAGTAACAAAGCTAAGCTCTCCGTCTTCAAATCTATCTTTGTCCCCGTTCTCACCTATGGTCATGAGGCTTGGGTAATGACCGAAAGAGTGCGATCGCGGGTACAAGCGGCCGAAATGAGATTTCTGAGAGGTGTTGCAGGTGTTACCCTACTAGATAGTGTACAGCAGCACAATAAGGGAATCTTTAGGTGTTGAGCCGCTACTTCTCCGCATTGAGAGGTCTCAGTTGCGCTGGTATGGCCACGTGATACGGATGCCGCAAACTAGTCTTCCTAGGCAGTTGTTATTTTCCAAGCCGGTGGGTAAGAGACCAAGGGGTCGGCCTAGAACCAGGTGGCTAGACTACATGGAGAATCTGGGTTCGAGTCGCTCGGATATTACCAGGGAGGACATGCGCCTGATGGCAGAAGATCGCGATCGCTGGAGATCCGCCATAGGGCTGCTGCCCCCGCGACCCTAACGGATAAGCGGGTTTGAAAAGTAAGTAAGTAAGTATGGATGGATGACCTCTCCAAGTACGGCCGTTTAGCAGTTCTACTCGACTTCGTTCGTGTTTTGACTGTCGTGTATAGCTGTGTGAGTTTGACCAACACTTCCTAGAGAGAAGGCCTGTGGACAAAAGGTCCATACATTGTCTCATCATCATCAAGCAGCTATAGTTAATCGTATTACTACCAATAATAAGCCCTAAATTTGGCCTTTTATGATGATGTAACAATGTATACACCTTTGTCCGCAGGCCTTCTCTCTCTAGGAGGTGTTGGTTTGACGCAGTGCCGGAGAAAAAAGGTGGAAAATAATGTATATAGTTTCGAAAGTGGAAGGAAATCGAATGAAAATGAAACAATGACGTTGCTTCTCCCCTGGCGGTGGCTTTATTTCTCCTATTTCGCTCACGACATACTTGTTATTATTTAATTTCATCAGCACTTGTTGACGCAAGATATAAACACGAACACCCGACTGCTGGCACAAACCTTGCCTTGCATTATTGGTCATTATTACATATATATACCTGATATTTCGAGAAAATAATAATTATCGATAAAAATGAATGTTGTTTTGAGTGAATGCCACTGTGACTGTATGTTGGAGGCATGAGCCAAAGGTTCCTGGTTTGAATCCAGGCTGTGTAATTTACTTTCCTAATTTTCATCAATAATTTGAACAGCTCTGTATGACATAGGATAAAACCCTCACAGAACATTCATGAGTTATTCTTTAATGAATGTTTCTTTGTTTATCCCACATGCGTTCGTATACCATTCATCCGATTGCGATGAAACTTTGCACACTTAAAAGCAAGAGGAAGATTTCGGAAAAAAATCTTAAGAAAATCGATATTTTGAAAAAATAATAATTTTCGATAATAATCGATATTCAGATGGCAGCGCATAGAAATTGGAGGCATCTCATCAACAATATGCACGAACCAACAATATATATCAGATGGCGTAAATTCTATTTATTTATGCTTTAGTAGCAAATACACTGCTTTGCGATGAAATTGCCCCGCCCACGAGGAGTTATCCGAATCCGCCAAATGAAGGGATACAGCAAGAGATACATCTTAACACACCGTTATTACATTATGGAGCCAAGACGTGCACTCGTTTGTACAGGGTGTCCCAACGGAAAGCGGCATCAGTAGTTGTGGTACCACCTCAAGCGGCGATGCATTGTTCCAGCCGCAGCTGTAGGTGATCATACAGTTGGCGAATGTCATCTTGATGTACGCCTGCCCAAGCCTGGTGAACCTGCTGTGTCAGTTCATAGAGATTGCGGGGTGATCGTAAAGGACGTCCCACCATGTCCCACAGGTGATTAATTGGCGATAGGTCTGGGGACCTCGCGGGCTATGGCAGGCAGTTGACATCATTCAGACATGCCATGCTCATGTTTGCCGTGTGCGGTCTGGCGTTATCCTGCTGAAAGACTGCGCCTGATATGGTGTGCAGATGCGGGCTGTAATACGGGCTGCAGAATCTCTGTGACGTATCGTGCTGCTGTCAGGGTGCCTTGGATGGTGACTAAAGGCGTTCTGGTATCGTAGCCGATGGCACCCCAGACCATGTTCCCCGGTGTTGGTCTACGATGGCGAAACCGGAAGCATTGTACATTTGCACGTTCCAATTAGTGTTGTGACAAAATATGTGGCTACAAATGTATTTCAAAATATTTCAAATATTTCCAGTCAAATGTATTTCAAATACAAAATACTAAATACGTATTTACAAATACAAAAAAATACTTTTAATTTATTTACGATTTTTTACAATTTTTCTTCAATAACAGCAACTTTTCAAATCTCGCATCACTCAGACGATTTCTCGATGGGGTCGAAATCTTCCCACCCACGCTGAACAGTCGTTCAATAGCGCGGAAGAAGGCAGATGCGTATTAAATTTCTTAAATAACTGCTTTACGATTGGGAAAGAATTCAGGCAGGAAAGCGTTCTCTCTGGACTTTCTAAATAAGAGAGGCAGTCAATGTAAACACAGTTCTCCGAAGCACTTCCAGGTCTCTCTAACTCATCATCTGGGAAGGTAAAAAAATATCTTCATTTACATTCTTGGCTCGCTCTTTAAATGGTACTTCCTGATTCTGGCTCTTACTGCTCTTGTAGTGGTACATAGCAGCATTTAAAAATATATTTTTGTGCAGATCTTTTTGGCTGTCCTTAAGCCAGCGCAGCTTAAAATAAGGATTGGATACAGCCCCAATAATCAATTCTTTCGTGTCTGCGTCATCTTTGCAGTCGAGGGCACGAAATATATCTGTGTTTCTCCTTTCAAGACCTTCCAGCATAGCTTTTGCAAGAGGCTTGCATACTGTAAATTTCTCATCATTATTTCTTGAAAGTTATTCTTCAGTTGAACAAGAGTTGGTAAAACATATCCATAGTAACAGTTCTTTTCCCCTTCCAGAAGAATAATGGCCTTGGCCATTGGTCCCATTACAGTCACATGTTCCTGCAGATATCCCAATTCGACATAGTTGAGATTTGGCAAAGCCTGTCTTTCGAAAATCATGGGAAGGTGTTCCGTAACAGAAAGCAAGGAAACAACAGTGTCATATTTTAAATTCCACCTAGTTGGACATGGGAGAACAAGCCTTTTCTTACAAATTTCTTCTATCAAGTCAGAGGCTTTGGTACTTTTACTTACATGGTTCCACAATGTGCAGCATTTTGCTTCAACAGATCTGTTTATCTTTCTATCAAAAATGGCTTTCTGGGCATCCGTTGTGGCAACAAGATTTAAAGTATGGCTGCAGCATCTACCATGGGCCGGCAAAACAATTTCATCGTCCTTTTCTTCCTGAAGAATGTTTCCAATGTCCACAAATTCTACTTCCTCATCCTCAGCTTCCTCTTTGGTATCTGCTTTGGACCTACCACAGTACTCAGTGAAAGCCTTAGCAAAGTTGGCGGCATTGTCTGTGACTGTTTTAGTTATTTTGCTAATTGCAGTGTCGAACTCGTTATGAACATCAGTGAGTAGCTGCACAAAATTTGAATAATTTAAAACTTATCTTGAAAAAAGAATTAGGAAAGAAACTACCTGTGGCACAGTACGACCTCCTTCGCACGGCAAAGCACAACCGCAAGCAGTATTCAAGCAATGAACGAATTAACCAACTGCAATGAAATCAACAGAGGGTTTTTTTTATTCTAATTGGCAGTACTGCTGATTGGAAAAATCGACTGGTCCAACAACAATGTGAGGGAGGAATAGTCATTTAAAATGGAAAAAAATTATTTGAAATACAAGATACTTTGAAAGTGTATTTGGAAATACTATACCAAATACTGTAAAAAAATTGTATTTGAAATACAAAATACTAAGTACAATCAAATACCCTCAAATACTTTCAAATACTAAGTATTTCAAATACATCACAACCCTAGTTCCAATGGTCTGCGCCACACCCCTTCCGTATCTGTCGTCGGTGTCCAAACAAAAACGGGATTCGTCGCTGAAGACCATCGGGCGCCATTCCATTCGCCAGCCCACTCGTTCACGACACCATTGTACTCGTATCGTGCGGTGCTCAGGTGTCAAAGGAAGACACAACAATGGACGTCTGGCAGACATTGTCGCGGCGTATAACCGGCGTGCTATTGTCGTTATTGACACTGGAGCAGTACCGGGAATAGTGATGTTGTCGCGCAGTTACCGCAGGGTGGTGGTTCTGTCCTCTAGCGCTGTTCGCAGTATCTGCCTGTCGGTACGAGCTGACGTGCTTCTCCGGGCCCCAAAGCCTGGTCTTCTGGCATGTGCGACTTCCTCTCCCCATTGCCTCCAACATCGGCCTACCGTCCGTGCGTCCCGCGACAATGGACAGCAATCAGTCTGGTTGACAATCCAGCCTCGGAGAGCCCAATAATCCGACCTCCTTCAAAGTCCGTTAATTGCGTGAACGGTTGTCGTTGTCGTCATCGCGGCATTAAGACCGTTGTGCGGATTAACAGTACTGTACGTTCACGAGGCAGTTGCTTCCTCCCTACTGCATGGAACATCTCGCACAGGTGTCAACTGATGAGGCTATACAGGCACCCGGACACCCTGTATCAACCCAAACGGTCATGTCCCCTGAGCATGCATCTAATCGTTTACTAGTCGGAGGTAGACGAACCCCCCCCCCCCCATTAAATATGGATAAGGTCAGATACTCCTTGTTGGTGGGGCAATTTCATTGCAAAGCAGTGTATTTCATTGAGTGTAGGCCAGAAATTTATTTATTCATTAATTGAGCGTTATCGTTTATTGATTTATTAAGCGTTATTTATCTTTTCTATTTAAACCTTAGTTTATTTAATAAATATAATTTACTTAATTACATCCGTTCACTGTCACGTGATCTTATCATTCCACTGCGTCACATTAAGAATTCTGCTTCTTTTCCACGTTACAATGGGTAATGGCGGTCTGAGTTTTGATGTATATTCATGCAACATGTAAAGAATAAAATAATACCCAAAGAAACATTGATTGTATAGCACAAAATGATTTGTCATATTGTTTGATGGACATTCCGTCATTAAAGGCTCATTTAGCCTGCTCAAGTGGTTTTCGCAGTCCATTTACCCTTTTTCTTCGACCTAACTCGAATTATGGGCATTTGAAACAAACAAATAAAGTTTACCATAATACGGGTCAATGAGGATATCACTGACATTACCCCAAGAGCAAGGTAAATTTGTAGACGTAAAAACAAAATAAGTATCTAAGCTACATTTAACATAAATGTGCGATTAAACATTACAGACTCATAGTAGAGTTTACGTTAAAAAATATTTCAAACCTAAGTGTAATTTGTAAATTTAATGGTGTGAAAAGAAGTTAATTTTTTATAGCTATCGCAACTAAAGTTGGGAATGGCAGCAGCGAGTAAAAGCTCTATATACACATATAGATTCTAGCACGAGTTGATCGGTTAGAACATGCAAGACAATTACCTATACCAACAGTGTCTCTAAAATCATAGCAAATTCTTCGGAAACTTTCTTCTCACGTAACTACGAACGTTCAGAACCTTCCCTTTAGCCAGATTGTTGAACTGTTTTGGCTTTTGCGATCGACTCTAGAGTATGCTTCCGCCATCACAGATGAATAACTTTAATGCAATGAATAACAGTAGTGCAATGAATAACTTTCTCTTTTCACGAGTCCTGGCCAGAGACAAATGAAAGGACTGGCTGTTATGACTAAAAGTGTTCATTTTTATTAGACTGTTTTATGTAATGAAATATTATTTTTTTTATTACTCATTTTCATTTTAGCAACGATTTGTGCTCATTTCAATCAGCAATTTCTATAATGTGATTTTATTTTGTAAATTTTGTTTTTGTCTTTTTCTCAATCCACTGTTTTTTCCTTCTTGCCTGTATCATCTTTTAGTTTTCTTTCTTTAGAGATTGATTAAAAAAAATGGAGATATTCATAACAGCGCTGTGAGCGATCATCATTTGTGACACTCTACATTAAGCTAAGTAACAATTTATTATCTTATAATCAACATTGAGAATCATTAACGTCCAAAGGGTTCATCAGTTCATATTATCAACAAACATTTTTGGTCCTTCGAGCCGGATGAACTGATGCGTTTTTAGTTCATTTCGCCTCCTCGCCCTTTGTGTGAAAATCGAAACTAAAACTGATCAGTGAATTCCATCTATTGCGGAGTGAAATCAGAACTCTTACGAATGTTGCATAACAGCAATATTTGTAATCATCATTAAAAATCAACTTCATCAAGTTTATGAGATCGTGCACCGTTGTTCTGGATTGCATCAAGGTGATTTCTCATATCTATCATAACGTAGAGTTCATTTCAAGTAGTGCATGTGAAATCATCTACACTTCAGAATGGAGGCATTAAAAAAGCAAAAAAAGATTATCAAGGGGTGCATTACTCGTATACACAACATAGTTGAAGCGTTTACAGAAGAGAACGTTCCAAGTTTACATGAATTACATACACGATTACAGCTATTAGAAACAGCGCGTTCCGAAGACAGTCAAATCAGTGACAAAATAATCATACAAGGTGAGCAAAGGGATGCAGATGAGCAAGAGCAAGAATACATAGAGACTGAAGAACGATACATAAAATCAAAAACAAAGCTCACAGTGCTTATTGAAACAATGCATAACAGAAATGTTAGTGCTGCATCAGCATCAGTACAACAACAAGCAAACAGTGCTCAACCATGCATGGCAATTAAATTACCCCAAATCGAACTACCATTATTTTCGGGTGATTATCTCGAGTGGAATTCATACAAGGATATGTTCACATCATTAGTACATAACAATCCAACTCTTTCAGACTCTCAACGATTACACTACCTAAAAAATTCACTTAAGGGTGAAGCTGCCACTATTCTTCATTCTCTTGATACAACTGAAGTTAATTACATTGAAGGATGGCGTTTATTATTAGAACGTTATGAGAATGAAAGACAAATTATCAGTGCTCATATTCGCAAATTATTTAATCAACCCAATGTATCAGGCGAATCAGCACATGATCTGAGAAAACTTCTAGACAACACTGTTCAGCACGTAAGAGCACTAAAAGTATTAAAGGTACCTGTCGACCAATGGGATCACGTTCTGGTGTTCATGGTGAGTGAACGCATGGATACCGAAACGAGGAAACAGTGGGAATTATCTATCCCTACATCAAAATTTCCAAAGTTTGAGGAGCTCCGAAAATTTCTGGATCAACGATGTCGCGTGTTAGAGAACGCTACAGCAGCAAGACCGTGGATGAAATCTGTGTCAACCAAGAGCAATCAAGGAGCTGTAAGGACTCATAATGTCTCAGTCATCACCTGTCCCAAGTGTTGTACTGGATCACACCCTATTTTTCAGTGCAAGGAGTTCTTAAAACTTGACCCAAAGGATCGTAGTACCTTCATAAAGGAGAAAGGTTTATGTTTCAATTGTTTGCATGCAGGGCATTCATTAAAGGATTGTAAATTTAAATACAACTGTAAAACATGTAACAAACGTCATAATACCTTGATTCATGTTATAATGCCAACCAAGACTCAAGAAGTGCCAACTACAGCTACAACAGCAACTATCGTACCACCAGACACGGTAAATGTTCATCATTCTACAACGTCTATTACGGATGAGTTGAAAAAGTGCAGTAAACAAAAGACACTGCTGGCTACGGTACAGGCGGTGGTCATAGATTCATTTGGAAACAAACAAACATGCAGAATCCTTCTTGATAGTGCATCAGAAGGAACATTCATATCAGAAACAACCGTGAAAAGACTTGGATGCAAGCGACTGAAGGGCACAATGCCAACAATAGAAATAGGAGAATCCAGTGGTCCAGCTACTCTGGGTATAGTACATTTAACTCTACAATCAACGGAAGAGCTCTTTAATATCTGTATTGAAGCTTACATTTTAAAACGAGTGACTGGACGCATTCCCAGCAGTCGAATAGACATCACCAATTACACGGAATTAAAACAACTTTCTCTAGCAGATCCTTATTTCAACATTCCGGGAGAAATAGACATTTTACTTGGAATGGATTATTACAATGAAGTTGTTACCAATGAACGTATACGCTTAGCGAATCAATTAACTTATGCACAAAACACAAATTTTGGTTGGGCAATTTGTGGACCAATTACCAATGTACCAATGATATACGCAAATGTACATTACATCCAAGGTCAAGAAAGTGATGCTATAAGTCGTTTTTGGGAAATTGAGGAGATCGATCCTCAACCGCATTTTTCCGAGGAACAACAACTGTGTGAAGAACACTTTCGAAAAACTCATTATCGAGAGGAGACCGGACGTTATGCTGTACGGCAAATTATCTCCCTCACCATTTTGTCATTAAAGAAGACAGCACTACAACAAAGCTGCGAGTGGTCTTCGATGCTTCAGCTAAAACCACTTCTGGTTTATCACTCAATGACTGCCTCATGGTTGGTGGAAAATTACAAGATGACATTTTTGAAATCCTTTTACGATTTCGTTGTTACAAATATGTGTTTACTGCCGACGTGGAGAAAATGTACCGCCAATTCAACATTCATCCCGACGATCGTGATTTTCAACGTATCTTGTGGCGACAAGATCCAGCACAGCCAATTGAAGAGTTCAGACTTAACACAGTAACTTATGGCACTGCATCTGCACCATTTCTAGTGATCCGTAGCTTACAACAATTAGCATTAGACGAACAATCAAAATATCCTTTGGCAAGTACTGTCGTTTAGAAGGACTTTTATGTACGTTCTACTTTCAGGCAATGATGATGAACAGCAAGTATTAAGAATTGTTACCTAGTTACAAGGCATGTTCAGTTCGAGTGGAATGAATCTTCTAAAATGGTCCTCAAATTCAGAAATGTTATTGAGTCAACTTCCAAATCATCTTAGAGCAGACAAGGAAGTGAAAACATTAGGATTGCAATGGAACCCGACAGAGGACATATTTGTATTCAAGGTTAGCCTTCCTTCATCAACAGTTTCATCAAAACGAACTATTTTATCTGCAATAGCTAGATTATTTGATCCCATCGGGTGGATTTCTCCAGTTACAGTTTGTTGCAAAATAATCATGCAACAATTGTGGCTGGCAATGATCGATTGGGACGATCAACCTCCTGAGCCTTTGTATCAGCGTTGGCAAGATGTGCATTCACAGCTGCCGCTTCTGGAAGAAATTAAAATTCCTCGTCATGTTCTCATAGCAGGAGCAATTGTTGAGTTACATGGATTCTGTGATGCATCGATTAATGCATATGCAGCATGCATTTATGTGAGATCCATCGAGGCTAATGGACATATCACCGTTCGTCTCTTTTGTGCTAAAACTAGAGTAGCCCCACTCAAACAAATTTCATTGGCACGCTTAGAACTTTGTGGAGCTTTACTATTGTCACGCTTAGTCAAAACAATTCAAACTTCAATTACAATCAATGTAAGTAACATCACAGCATGGACAGACACTACCATCGTGCTAGCATGGCTTAGTCATCAATCAAGGCAGTGGAAACCGTTTGTCGCTAATCGCGTTTCCGAAATACAGTCTCTGGTACCACCTCGGCAGTGGAGACATGTCCCAACTAAACTTAATCCTGCTGATATAGCTTCAAGGGGAACCTTGCCTCGTGACCTCATTAACAGAGAGGAGTGGTGGACAGGCCCATCATTTCTACTTCATCCAGAAGACACTTGGCCAGCTCTTCAAAAACCGGAATCAACTACACTCGAAGAGTAGAAATCAATCATCATATCACATTCGACTTCCTTCGCAGATGATCTCATAAACCGGTACTCAACACTTGGTCGTCTTCTTCGAGTGGTAGCTTACTCTCGACGGTTTATCAATCGCCTAAAAAATAAACACGAAGGTTCAAGAGAACAGCATGTCAGCATTACGGAAATTCAAGAAGCACTAAATCATTTGGTAAAAATTGTCCAACGTACCGAGTTCAAGGAGTTGTACGATTCATTAGAGAAGAAGGGCAAGATTACAAAGACTTACCAGAAGCTGAATCCTTTCATTGATACCCATGGTATAATTAGAGTTGGAGGACGGATTACTTATGCCAATGTTCAATTTGATCAGAGACATCCCGTGCTTCTTCCTAGACGTCACCACTTAGTGAAATTGATTGTACATCAATATCACAACCCAGGCACGGATTTATTGCTCAGCATGATTCGTCAGAAATTTTGGATCATGGGTGGACGGAATATAGTACGTCAGTATAACCATCAATGTTTGAAATGTTATCAAGATAGAGCAACCGTTATGACTCCCCAAATGGCAATTTACCTCGGAGTCGTGTAACATTCACGAGACCATTCATTACTGTTGGGATTGATTTAGGAGGCCCTTTCTCAATTAAGACAATGAAAGGTAAAGGAGGAAAAATTTATAAAGGATACGTCGTACTCTTCATTTGTTTTGCCACAAAGGCAATTCACCTGGAATTGGCGACAGACCTATCCACAGATACCTTTTTGGGTGCATTTAAGCGTTTCATTGCTAAACGTGGAAAGTGCAAAGAGGTTTTTAGTGACAAGTTGTCACAACGGAACAAATTTTATCGGAGCAAACACAGAATTAAAAAGGCTTCGGCAGTTTATAACAAATTCAACAAATCAAAGTGTAATTGAGAGTTTCGCAGTAGAAGAAGGCATTGAATGGAATTTCATTCCTCCGAGAGCTCCCCACTTTGGGGGACTTTGGGAAGCAGGCATCAAATCAACCAAACAACTCCTGCGAAGAATTCCCGGGAACAGTATTCTAACTTACGAAGAACTGTACACAGTAATAACAGAAGTTGAAGCGTGTTTAAATTCAAGACCATTATGCCCATTGTCTAGTGACCCACATGATTTGGAGGCGCTAACCCCAGGCCATTTCTTGATCGGAAATGCCTTGAAATCAATTCCGGAACCAGATTTGACAGATGTGCCAGTTAACCGACTCAAGCGATGGCAGATGGTGCAACAGTTAGCTCAACATTTTTGGCGACGTTGGCATCATGAATATTTAAGTACACTGCAACAACGTCCCAAATGGTACACAACTAAAGAAAAACTACATGTGAATGACTTTGTGATTTTAAAGGAAGATAATATCCCACCAAGGAAATGGCCAATGGGCCGAATCACAGAGTTGCATCCTGGAACCGATGGTATTGTTAGAGTTGCATCTGTAAAAACTTCAACAGGTGTTTTCAAAAGACCTGTGGTAAAGATATGCAAACTGCCAATCGAACAAAAGGAATAACGGCCCATATTCAATCTTGAAACTTCGTTTCAAGGGGGGGCAGGATATGTTATGACTAAAAGTGTTCATTTTTATTAGACTGTTTTATGTAATGAAATATTATTTTTTTTTTTTTTTACTCATTTTCATTTTAGCAACGATTTGTGCTCATTTCAATCAGCAATTTCTATAATGTGATTTTATTTTGTAAATTTCGTTTTTGTCTTTTTCTCAATCCACTGTTTTTTCCTTCTTGCCTGTATCATCTTTTAGTTTTCTTTCTTTAGAGATTGATTAAAAAAAATGGAGATATTCATAACAGCGCTGTGAGCGATCATCATTTGTGATACTCTACATTAAGCTAAGTAACAATTTATTATCTTATAATCAACATCGAGAATCATTAACGTCCAAAGGGTTCATCAGTTCATATTATCAACAAACACTGGCAGTGCCCTATTCTGAGCACTACTGGTGCCACCAGAAGTGCAGCAGTCGCCATGTTGCTGTTGGCAAAAACCTAAGGCGGCGTATGTTCTCAATGTAATTTCAGCTGTTTTTGTAGATGATTCTGGAGGCATTAGTAAGCATAACCTGTTTTCTGATTTTTTCAAAAAAACCTTTATTGCATTAACTAATGATAACGTATACTTTTAATGACTTCAAATAGCTGATTCAATGCCTAACGAATTTTGAAAAGAGCAAGTACAACTCACAACTCGTATCGTGAGCAGCAAATTTAATGAACGGCATATATGAAGAAGTAGATGCCAAGAACGAAGACACAAAAGAAATAAATGCACAATATACTTTCCTATCTCGGCTAGGCCGGCTCGGTGGCCAAGAGGGTTAAGGCGCATGTCTTTCCAGTCTCGAAACAGCGAGTCGCGGATACGAATCCCGCCGAGGGCATGGATGTTTGTGTTTGTCCCTTTTCGTTATCATCCTTTCATCATGCGGAAGGTAAGGGGAAACAACCGCATCATCAGTTATTCCAAGAAATCTCCTGATGGCCATAGACGAACCAGCCTACGGGTTGAATACACCAACATACACCTCGGCTAGGAGGACGCCCTACTCTGTATTTATGTCAAAATTTCGAGTCACTTTTGACCGCATACAGCGGTCATTGTAGGTTTGTTCGCTTTGCATCATTAGAAAAGTCAAGGATCGGACTTGCTTAGGAATGATTCATTTGATCGCCAATTCTTCAGTGGTCAACATCATTATTTATTATTAACTAGCGGAAGAATGGAGCTACTTATTGTTTTCACAATGTCCGTCTGTCTGTCCGTCCGTCCGTCCCCTTCATAATTTCCGTATTTTTTGACATAGAAGGTTGAAATTCAGAAAGTATCTTACTGTGGGCATATACACCTTTACTATTTAATTTGGTTTTGATTGGCCCACTGGGGGCGGAGTTTCGGGGGTGGAAATTAGAGGGGACCAAAAGGTCTACGCGTATTTATGCATATAAAGGAGTGAAATTCAGTATGCATATTCCTCTAAGCAAGATCAACAATACTGTAAAGTTTGGGCAAAATTGTCCCAATACGGTTGGAGTTGTGGGGGTAGCAATCACTTGGTCTTAAGAAATTTATGGCAACATATAGGATGGGATATATCATTCAATCGAAAATGATGAGAAAGGAAAGAAGATAGGGTTCTTTTATATTTTCTAAATACAAGATTCGAGAAAATCAATTTTTGATTTAAAAGATGGGGGGTTAAAAAGTGCAGATGAAGGAATAAAAAAAATAAATGATTGTTTTGTTAGAAATTTTGGCTAACAGCAAATAAGTCAACTTCGAGCCGAGTGCGGTACACTAAGGCGCGAAAAGCAGCAGCAAAGACATTATCAACAGCTAAAGCCAAGGCCTGGGAGAAGTTCGGGCAGAAATTGGAGGCAGACTATGGTTCGGCAAACAAGGTATTCTGGCAGACCGTGCGCCGCCTCCGTGGAAAGAAGTCTCTTTCATCATAAACTATTAAGAGTTCAGATGGGAGGCTTCTGAAAACGGAGGAGAGCGTGTTGCATAGTTGAAGGAATACTTTGCATCTCTTCATAATCTGGTGACAACAACAACTGAGGCACATGAGGTGCACTTTGGAGCGGAGAATAGTCACGGTAGTATCACTGAAGCAGAAGTCAGATAGGCAATTAAGTCCCTGAAGACTGGCAAAGCTGCAGGTGATGATGAAATCCGGTCCGAGATGTCTTGATGATGGCAAGATGATGATGAAATCCGGCCTTAAATCAGGATGATGTCCTGTGGCTGACTCGAGTGTGTCAGGTTGCTTGGATATCTGGACAGGCCCCTAACAACTATCGAGGCATCTCTTTGCTCAGCATTCCTGGGAAAGTGTACGCTAAGTGTCTGGAGAAGAGAAGTCGGGAAATAGTCGACTCCAAACTGCCGTGGGAGCAGTGTGGTTTCCGACCTGGCCGAAGCACGACAGATCACATCTTTCCTCTAAGGCAAATCTTTGAGAAATCCTGGGAGTATGCAAAAGAGGTCTATGCTTGCTTTGTGGACCTCGAAAAAGCATATGACAGAGTTCCTCGGGAGAAGTTCCTCAGTTTGCAGCCAAATGTGAAGAAGCTGGGATGAAGATCAGTGTGGCTAAAACTGAGGTTCCGATTCTTTCAAGACAGCCTGCTCAGTGTGCTCTCCAAGTTAGGGGAGCCTCATTGAGACAGGTGAAGAAATTCAAGTATCTCGAGATTGCATTCACGAGTGATGGATGGCAGGAGAAAGAATTGGATGTTCGGATCGATGCAGCAAGCTGTGGCAGACGTGAACTGTGGCGATCCGTGGTAACGAAACGCGAGCTGGGTAACAAAGCCAAGCTCTCTGTTTTCAAATCTATCTTTGTCCTCATTCTCACCTATGGTCATGAGGCTTGGGTAAGTGTGCGATCGCGGGTACAAGCTGCCGAAATGAGATTTCTGAGAGGTGTGGCAGGTGTTACCCTACTAGATAGACTGCACAGCAACACAATAAGGGAGTCTTTAGGTGTTGAGCCCCTACTTCTCCGCATTGAGAGATCTCATTTGCGCTCGTATGGCCACGTGATACGGATGCCGCAAACTGGTCTTCCTAGGCAATTGTTATTTTCCAAGCCGGTGGGTAAGAGACCAAGGGATCGGCCTAGAACCAGATGGCTAGACAACATGGAGAATCTGGGTTCGAGTTGCTTGGGTATTACCAGGGAGGACATGCGCCTGATGGCGGAAGATCGCGACCGCTGGAGATCCTCCATAGGGCTGCCGCCCCCGCGACCCTAACGGATAAGCGGGTTTGAAAAGTAAGTAAGAAATTTTGGCGTCGACTATTAAGGTCATTTTGCGCTTTTTACACAAGTTTTATCTGTATGCAGCCCGGGACAAACACAAATATCTATTCCCACGGCAGGATTCGAACCCACGACCAGATGGCCTCGAGAACTAGAAAGTCTACGCCCTAGCCCTCTCGGCCGCCTGGCCGGCTAAAAAAAAAAATAGATGAACTCAGGGCTTCCGCTACTTTTCTATACCTTCCTCGGGAGGCTTAATTGCTTGTTATTTATTTATTATTTAATTAAAGTTACAAGTAGTGCATATCCCGGGGCCGATATGGTCATAGACCGACGAGTTAGGCTCCCGGCAACACGTAATGTGTCAAAATACAGAAAAAAAACAACAGGGTAACAAAATAATTCACAAGATGTTAGCAAGTGGTTACAGATTTAGAATAACTAAGTTAAAATATACCAAAAAACTATTAACAATAAGCAGTAAGCAGAACCGGTTGGATCAAACAAAGTGCTCTATGTAATCCGAAAAAAAAAACCAGAAAAAAAACGATACAATGATTCCAGACAAGCAGTAATAAGGGTCATATGGACCTCTGTATACATAATATAAAACCTAACCATCATAAACATACCTATCGTTGTATTCGAATTCACTCACGTTCTTTCACAGGCTATATCTAAAGATAGTTGCCTGTTTAGTTGAGTGTCAATAGACTAATTCAGCATGCGATGCAACCCAACACGCTACACCATTTTCCAGTCAGATGACTTCGAAGCGACTAAATCTGCCGGAATGTGTTGTTTCAGCAGTGAAGTTAGGCGTTAGCAATGTCTCTACAGATAATTGAGACAGTTTGATCTTGGTCTACTGGATATGGATGAGAAACCATGAATACCCAACGATATCTAGCCATCATGAAAAACTAAACGCTTCATACACTAACACAGCAGTACAGTGAAGTGCCGTTTGTCACTAGGATAATGCTTTTAGTTTTAGTTTAGTTTTCGGCCTTTATAAACCTTACGGTTTTTAGCCCCAAGCACCACCTTCAGGTGACTGCTTGTTTCCAGACCTTGTTATTTTTATGTGGCAGGGGGGTCGGCCCTACGCACAACCCCCATTTCTGGGGGATGATGACGACTGCTGTAAGGTGGTCACAGCAGCCGGGACCGACGGCTTTACGTGCCCTCCGAAGCACGGGGGGAGATGGAAATTTCCAGGTGGTCACCCAACCTGTAACTAGCCGCGCCCAAGGTTGCTTAACTCCACCAATGCCTTGAGCAAGGCGAGACAACTGGGCTACGGCTACTCCTAGGATAATTCTACTTTATTCAAATAAAATAGAATAATCAAAAAGTCTATCTTTTACTACCAGGTTTTAAGATGTGGACATGCAAGAAATGGACTGTAAAGCTGAAACCCCGACATCAACTCCATAGACCACCTCTGGGATGAAGTAGAACATCGAGTCCAAGCACGTGAGTGGCATCCATCACGGTCGAAACTTCGAAGTAGGAGGGCTGGTGGGGGGGGGGGGGGGAGCATACAACCATGCTGCTGTAAAATATTCCATAACGTACCAGTTGTCTTTGCGGAGAAAGATAACACGACTAGGCAATAGACATATAATCTTGCACGACCCAACTTATAATATAAGCAGCATATAATTGAAACAAACTGCATGTATGAATTTTGATCACAGTCATTTGTTATGTGTATTGATTTATAAACTGCTTTTATTACCAAATACGCAGAAATAATGGTATTTATTTATTTATTTATTTGTAATTTTGCAGGCAACAGGCTATGACAGCCCAATAACAGCTTACAATAATAAAAATAATACAATAATACAGTATAAAAAAAAATAATTACAATATAAAAAGAATAAATATAGCATTATTAAATATAGACAAGGAAAATAATCATAAGATAAATATTTCAAAGTCATTTTTAACATGGTGATTATAATTTCAAAAAATTTAAATCAATAAAAATTGTATATTATACAGTAATAAATAGAATAAACGTGGAGATATTAATCAGCAAATCTAGGTAAAGAATCATAAGATAAGTGTTATATTTTTAATAATAGTTTGTCTATATTGATTGTAGCTCATAAAATTTAGATTGATTATACATCGATTATAAATCGATTAGAAAATTTAAAATTCTATAAAAAGGGAGATTGCTTATAATGTTTTTTTTTTTTAAAAAGGTAAATAAAATAACATTGTTTCTACAATTTAACTTAGGTACACGTAGATTAACAGAATTTAGAAATTTTGAAGAATAAATTATATTACGGTATAATTTAAAAAGGTAACAGAGATAAGGTATATTACGGTATAATAATTCGTCTGTTTATTAATTTGTCACATTTAAAAATATATCAGTATTAGACACATATCCATTATTGTTTTAAAAAAAAAAAGTAGGATGAAAAAGTCTAAAAAGTGTACGTAAGAAATTTGACTGTACTTTTTCTAAACATAATTGCAATTTTACATGATAAGGAGACCAAATAACAGAGACATATTCTAAGGTATTATCTGAATTAAATATCAAGTTTGATTTGGTGAGCTCGACTTTTGCGCGCATCATATTTATACCATTTGTGTGTTTTTTTTAAGATTTTTTTTCACATGTCCAAGACAATCAAACGTCGACGGCAGAATTCAAACACTCAACTTAAAGGACTTGAGATTTCGACCTTCGGCCCAAATTAGCGGTCGTGTGTTTGGCCCATTAATCCGGGCATGATATATTGTTGACGACGAGCTCAACGAACAATGCGCAACTGAATAATAATCGGAGGAAATCAAAGGGAAGCGGTAAAGTGATATTTAAAAAACAATATTAAAAAAAAAATTCGAAGTATCTTCATTTTAATTTTCCCTCAAATTCCGAGGGTCGCTCGGAATGTAGCTTGAATTTTAAAATTACATAATAGCCAACATATGCTGTTTAATTTACATCTACCTACATTACGCTATTCTGCAATGTAGCCACGCTGGATATTAATGCACACAATCTAACGTGCGTAAGTGTTTTGGTTTTCCCCATGATCCATCTCCACTCTCAATCTATGGCCTCACTTGCATAGCGTTTTTCTCCCAGTACGTCATTCAGTTTCGGGAAAAGGTAGAACTCATTAAATGTCATGTCCGTATATCTGGTTAGTCATCCATAATGACAGATGGATGTCCGGTTCCATAATGTCATTAATCACATTAATGACATATTCTCCCTCTCCGCATTAAAATTTCAAAATCATCGCTGCTCTGTTGATTTATCGTTAAAAATCAATTTGAATTTCCTTGATTTGACAATGAATCTCACATGATGGGGTATATTTTTTGCTTTCGGAAACCGAATATCGCATTTGGAAGGATAATGAATTTTTCTTCTTCATTTAAACACGCAAAGAAACAACACATTTTATATTTCATAATATAAAAAACCCAGTTCTAATGCGATGAAACTCTCATGGAGTATAGACAGGAGTGAATGAGTCAATTGAAAAAACACATTCGGGTCGCCTTCACCCACTCTTCGGTATTAATGCTGATCTTTTGTGCAGTAAAAAACAAGTTGGTGTCCATGTGACTAATCGAGTCGGTCGGCCACCTAAACCATGAAGAAGACGATTAATATCAGTGAACTCAAACAGACGTACATCATAGCTTGTGGTTGAAGGAAAAGCAATGACGTAAATTTCGCTTTTGTGAATGAACTTTCTAACATGCACATGTTTCTCTTCAGACGGGTAGAAAGAAGCGATAAAAACGAATTATAGACTGCAGTATTTATTTCAGTATATAATTATTTAAATCATAATTTCTTAATTAAATTTATTTTGGTTTTAAACCGTTGAGAGAAGAATCAAAAAATTCAATTACATAGTAAAAATATTACGAAAAATATTTTTGTTTATTAGAAAACAAAATAATAATAATAAAATCAATAAAACGAAAAAATATGTTTTAAAAATTTTATAGTATTTTGATAAGTAACCCCAAAAAATGTTTTAAAAAAAATAACTTCATTTGAATAGCAATATATCAAAAAAAAATATTTATATATATCCCCTCGGAAAAAATTATTTTTCAAAAATTTAATGAATTTTCCAAAAATATAAACAAATTCTTTTAAGAGGAACAACAAAATTTTAAAATTCAGATTATGAGGTTCTCTTTAAAATATGGACAAGAATAATTCATTTATTAAATTTTCAATAACATTATATGGTTTGGAAATTTTAATTAAATAGGTTTTTCGCTTTGATATTTAATTGAAGAATTCGTTTGCGAATTAATTATAGTTGATATTTTCTTAGATGATTTGTTTTTACTCTCTATTTATTTACTCGTGTCCATTTACTATACTCCGTCCCTCTATATCGGCAGAGAAACTCCCGTGACTAAAGTGAGCTCTTTAGAAAATAGTCCCAGAATATATATCATATTTGTATCACTCTTTCTATGCCACATAACTCAGAATTTTTTTTTGCCTTCATGCTTTTTTATTTCTGCTTCCTTTTTTCTTCCAAAACCTCAAAAAAGTTACTTTATTTATATACTTACGTATTTTTCAAACCCGCTTATCCTTTACGGACTTGGAGGAAGCAGCCCTAAGGGAGATCTCCAGCGTTCGCGGTCTTACGCCATCAGGCGCATGTCCTCAATGAAAATACTCAAGCGTCCAGATTCTCCAAAGAGTCCAGCCTCCTGGTCCTAAGCCGCCTCCTTGGTCTCTTTCCTACTAGCTTATAAAATAGCAACTGCCTATAAAATAGCAACTGGCTTATAGGAAGACTAGTTTGCAGCATCTATATCATGTGATCATACCAACGCAAATGAGATCTCTCAATGCGGAGAAGTAGCGGCTCAATGCTTAAAGACTCCCTTACTTGCTTTTGTGCAATCTATCTAGTAGGGTGGCACTTGCCACACATCTGAAGAATCTCATTTCGGCTGCTTGTACCCGCGAACGCACTCTTTCGGTCATTACTCAAGACTCATAACCATAGGTGAGAATGGAGACAAAAAAGATCTGAAAACAGAGAGCTTGGCTTTGTTTCCCAGCTCACGTTTCGTTACCACGGATCGCCACAGTTCACGTCTAACAGAGCTTGCTGCACCGATCAGAGCATCCAATTCTTTATCCTGCCGCACATCACTCGTGAATGTAGTCCCGAGATACTTGAATTCGCCACCTGTCCCAACGGTGCTCCCTATCATGGAGAGCGAACTGAGCAGGCTGTCTTGAAAGGACCCATTGATTTTCATCCCAGACTCTTCACATTTGACTGCAATCCGATCTAGTGCATGCTGAAGGTTGGCGCGAGATGATCCAATGAGGACAAGGTCGTCAGCTAAGAGCAACCTCTCCACCAAGCAGTCGCCCACACAAGCACGTTCTTCGCCTCAGATGCCCCTGTCTATTCAGTCCATAAAGATAATGAACAAGAACGCACCCTTGGCAGAGTCCAACATCCACGGAGAATGGGCTTGACTTAATGTTATTTACCCGGACGTAGATTTCACAGCAACCAGTAATTGCTATCCACTCCGTATACTTGCAACTCTTGCCAGAGCTTCTCCCGAGGAACTCTGTCATATGCTTTTCGAGGATCCGTTGTGCTTCGGCCAGGTCGGAAACCACGTTTCTCTCTCGACAGTTTGGAATTGGCTATTTCTCGACTTCTCCTCTCCATATACTTAGCGTACACTTTTCCAGGAATGCTGAGCAAAGAGATGCCTCGATAATTGTTGCAATATCTCCGAGATAGGCACCACAATTCCTGACTGCCATTACTTAGGGGTCTGGATAAATATCCAAACAACCTAACACACCCAGCTAGCCATAGGATACCATCCTGATTTAAGCCTTTAACATATCAGACAGGATTTTATCACCACCTACAGCTTTGCCAGTCTTCAGGGACTTAATTCCCCATCTGACTTCTGCTTTGGTGATATTACCGTGACTATTCTCCGCTCTGAGGCGCACCTCATGTGCCTTAGTTGTTGCTGTTACCGGATTAAGAAGAGATGCAGAGTTATTTTTTTTATTTCTGAAATGGAAATTGAAAAGCTTCCCTGAAGTAAGAGAAGCTTCAGTCATTTTTATCCCACCAAACGCGAAAGCTCACCTTCAAAGGAAAGTTCAAAGCTCAGAACCTTTTGAAGCTCTATGTCAAGACCTATATGCGCAGGTGCGGTGCACTTTTTTTTTTGGCCGCATTTATTTGCGTTTGCAAAAAGATCACTTTTAGTCACATGAGTTTCTCTGCCGATACAGAGAGACGGAGTATAGTGGTTGTAATACAACAGTTCGATCATAGAGCACTATTCAAACATTTGATATTCAAAAGCATTTCACTCGTAATCGTAAACAATGATTACAGATTATTGATGAAAATTATTGATGAAAACAGGAAAAAATTATTATTTAAACCAATAATTTAAACATCTGAGGTATGGCGTGTATAAAATCCTCATAGA